>JAZGLO010005123.1:0-330000 GCA_036873155.1 Biomphalaria sudanica
GCCACACCAACAACCACCGCTCCCACCACTACTGCCACACCAACAACCACCGCTCCCACCACTACTGCCACACCAACAACCACCGCTCCCACCACTACTGCCACACCAACAACCACCGCTCCCACCACTACTGCCACACCAACAACCACCGCTCCCACCACTACTGCCACACCAACAACCACCGCTCCCACCACTACTGCCACACCAACAACCACCGCTCCCACCACTACTGCCACACCAACAACCACCGCTCCCACCACTACTGCCACACCAACAACCACCGCTCCCACCACTACTGCCACACCAACAACCACCGCTCCCACCACTACTGCCACACCAACAACCACCGCTCCCACCACTACTGCCACACCAACAACCACCGCTCCCACCACTACTGCCACACCAACAACCACCGCTCCCACCACTACTGCCACACCAACAACCACCGCTCCCACCACTACTGCCACACCAACAACCACCGCTCCCACCACTACTGCCACACCAACAACCACCGCTCCCACCACTACTGCCACACCAACAACCACCGCTCCCACCACTACTGCCACACCAACAACCACCGCTCCCACCACTACTGCCACACCAACAACCACCGCTCCCACCACTACTGCCACACCAACAACCACCGCTCCCACCACTACTGCCACACCAACAACCACCGCTCCCACCACTACTGCCACACCAACAACCACCGCTCCCACCACTACTGCCACACCAACAACCACCGCTCCCACCACTACTGCCACACCAACAACCACCGCTCCCACCACTACTGCCACACCAACAACCACCGCTCCCACCACTACTGCCACACCAACAACCACCGCTCCCACCACTACTGCCACACCAACAACCACCGCTCCCACCACTACTGCCACACCAACAACCACCGCTCCCACCACTACTGCCACACCAACAACCACCGCTCCCACCACTACTGCCACACCAACAACCACCGCTCCCACCACTACTGCCACACCAACAACCACCGCTCCCACCACTACTGCCACACCAACAACCACCGCTCCCACCACTACTGCCACACCAACAACAACCAACGCTCCCACCACTACTGCCACACCAACAACAACCACCGCTCCCACCACTACTGCCACACCAACAACAACCAACGCTCCCACCACTACTGCCACACCAACAACAACCACCGCTCCCACCACTACTGCCACACCAACAACCACCGCTCCCACCACTACTGCCACACCAACAACAACCACCGCTCCCACCACTACTGCCACACCAACAACCACCGCTCCCACCACTACTGCCACACCAACAACCACCGCTCCCACCACTACTGCCACACCAACAACCACCGCTCCCACCACTACTGCCACACCAACAACCACCGCTCCCACCACTACTGCCACACCAACAACCACCGCTCCCACCACTACTGCCACACCAACAACCACCGCTCCCACCACTACTGCCACACCAACAACCACCGCTCCCACCACTACTGCCACACCAACAACCACCGCTCCCACCACTACTGCCACACCAACAACCACCGCTCCCACCACTACTGCCACACCAACAACCACCGCTCCCACCACTACTGCCACACCAACAACCACCGCTCCCACCACTACTGCCACACCAACAACCACCGCTCCCACCACTACTGCCACACCAACAACCACCGCTCCCACCACTACTGCCACACCAACAACCACCGCTCCCACCACTACTGCCACACCAACAACCACCGCTCCCACCACTACTGCCACACCAACAACCACCGCTCCCACCACTACTGCCACACCAACAACCACCGCTCCCACCACTACTGCCACACCAACAACCACCGCTCCCACCACTACTGCCACACCAACAACCACCGCTCCCACCACTACTGCCACACCAACAACCACCGCTCCCACCACTACTGCCACACCAACAACAACCACCGCTCCCACCACTACTGCCACACCAACAACCACCGCTCCCACCACTACTGCCACACCAACAACCACCGCTCCCACCACTACTGCCACACCAACAACAACCACCGCTCCCACCACTACTGCCACACCAACAACCACCGCTCCCACCACTACTGCCACACCAACAACCACCGCTCCCACCACTACTGCCACACCAACAACCACCGCTCCCACCACTACTGCCACACCAACAACCACCGCTCCCACCACTACTGCCACACCAACAACCACCGCTCCCACCACTACTGCCACACCAACAACAACCACCGCTCCCACCACTACTGCCACACCAACAACCACCGCTCCCACCACTACTGCCACACCCAACAACCACCGCTCCCACCACTACTGCCACACCAACAACAACCACCGCTCCCACCACTACTGCCACACCAACAACAACCACCGCTCCCACCACTACTGCCACACCAACAACCACCGCTCCCACCACTACTGCCACACCAACAACAACCAACGCTCCCACCACTACTGCCACACCAACAACAACCAACGCTCCCACCACTACTGCCACACCAACAACAACCACCGCTCCCACCACTACTGCCACACCAACAACAACCACCGCTCCCACCACTACTGCCACACCAACAACAACCACCGCTCCCACCACTACTGCCACACCAACAACAACCACCGCTCCCACCACTACTGCCACACCAACAACAACCACCGCTCCCACCACTACTGCCACACCAACAACAACCACCGCTCCCACCACTACTGCCACACCAACAACAACCAACGCTCCCACCACTACTGCCACACCAACAACAACCAACGCTCCCACCACTACTGCCACACCAACAACAACCAACGCTCCCACCACTACTGCCACACCAACAACCACCGCTCCCACCACTACTGCCACACCAACAACAACCACCGCTCCCACCACTACTGCCACACCAACAACAACCAACGCTCCCACCACTACTGCCACACCAACAACAACCAACGCTCCCACCACTACTGCCACACCAACAACAACCACCGCTCCCACCACTACTGCCACACCAACAACCACCGCTCCCACCACTACTGCCACACCAACAACCACCGCTCCCACCACTACTGCCACACCAACAACCACCGCTCCCACCACTACTGCCACACCAACAACCACCGCTCCCACCACTACTGCCACACCAACAACCACCGCTCCCACCACTACTGCCACACCAACAACCACCGCTCCCACCACTACTGCCACACCAACAACCACCGCTCCCACCACTACTGCCACACCAACAACCACCGCTCCCACCACTACTGCCACACCAACAACCACCGCTCCCACCACTACTGCCACACCAACAACCACCGCTCCCACCACTACTGCCACACCAACAACCACCGCTCCCACCACTACTGCCACACCAACAACCACCGCTCCCACCACTACTGCCACACCAACAACCACCGCTCCCACCACTACTGCCACACCAACAACCACCGCTCCCACCACTACTGCCACACCAACAACCACCGCTCCCACCACTACTGCCACACCAACAACCACCGCTCCCACCACTACTGCCACACCAACAACCACCGCTCCCACCACTACTGCCACACCAACAACAACCACCGCTCCCACCACTACTGCCACACCAACAACCACCGCTCCCACCACTACTGCCACACCAACAACCACCGCTCCCACCACTACTGCCACACCAACAACCACCGCTCCCACCACTACTGCCACACCAACAACCACCGCTCCCACCACTACTGCCACACCAACAACCACCGCTCCCACCACTACTGCCACACCAACAACCACCGCTCCCACCACTACTGCCACACCAACAACCACCGCTCCCACCACTACTGCCACACCAACAACCACCGCTCCCACCACTACTGCCACACCAACAACCACCGCTCCCACCACTACTGCCACACCAACAACCACCGCTCCCACCACTACTGCCACACCAACAACCACCGCTCCCACCACTACTGCCACACCAACAACCACCGCTCCCACCACTACTGCCACACCAACAACCACCGCTCCCACCACTACTGCCACACCAACAACCACCGCTCCCACCACTACTGCCACACCAACAACCACCGCTCCCACCACTACTGCCACACCAACAACCACCGCTCCCACCACTACTGCCACACCAACAACCACCGCTCCCACCACTACTGCCACACCAACAACCACCGCTCCCACCACTACTGCCACACCAACAACCACCGCTCCCACCACTACTGCCACACCAACAACCACCGCTCCCACCACTACTGCCACACCAACAACCACCGCTCCCACCACTACTGCCACACCAACAACCACCGCTCCCACCACTACTGCCACACCAACAACCACCGCTCCCACCACTACTGCCACACCAACAACCACCGCTCCCACCACTACTGCCACACCAACAACCACCGCTCCCACCACTACTGCCACACCAACAACCACCGCTCCCACCACTACTGCCACACCAACAACCACCGCTCCCACCACTACTGCCACACCAACAACCACCGCTCCCACCACTACTGCCACACCAACAACCACCGCTCCCACCACTACTGCCACACCAACAACCACCGCTCCCACCACTACTGCCACACCAACAACCACCGCTCCCACCACTACTGCCACACCAACAACCACCGCTCCCACCACTACTGCCACACCAACAACCACCGCTCCCACCACTACTGCCACACCAACAACAACCAACGCTCCCACCACTACTGCCACACCAACAACAACCAACGCTCCCACCACTACTGCCACACCAACAACAACCAACGCTCCCACCACTACTGCCACACCAACAACAACCAACGCTCCCACCACTACTGCCACACCAACAACAACCAACGCTCCCACCACTACTGCCACACCAACAACAACCAACGCTCCCACCACTACTGCCACACCAACAACAACCAACGCTCCCACCACTACTGCCACACCAACAACAACCAACGCTCCCACCACTACTGCCACACCAACAACAACCAACGCTCCCACCACTACTGCCACACCAACAACAACCAACGCTCCCACCACTACTGCCACACCAACAACAACCACCGCTCCCACCACTACTGCCACACCAACAACAACCAACGCTCCCACCACTACTGCCACACCAACAACAACCAACGCTCCCACCACTACTGCCACACCAACAACAACCAACGCTCCCACCACTACTGCCACACCAACAACAACCAACGCTCCCACCACTACTGCCACACCAACAACAACCAACGCTCCCACCACTACTGCCACACCAACAACAACCAACGCTCCCACCACTACTGCCACACCAACAACAACCAACGCTCCCACCACTACTGCCACACCAACAACAACCAACGCTCCCACCACTACTGCCACACCAACAACAACCAACGCTCCCACCACTACTGCCACACCAACAACAACCAACGCTCCCACCACTACTGCCACACCAACAACAACCAACGCTCCCACCACTACTGCCACACCAACAACAACCAACGCTCCCACCACTACTGCCACACCAACAACAACCAACGCTCCCACCACTACTGCCACACCAACAACAACCAACGCTCCCACCACTACTGCCACACCAACAACAACCAACGCTCCCACCACTACTGCCACACCAACAACAACCAACGCTCCCACCACTACTGCCACACCAACAACAACCAACGCTCCCACCACTACTGCCACACCAACAACAACCAACGCTCCCACCACTACTGCCACACCAACAACAACCAACGCTCCCACCACTACTGCCACACCAACAACAACCAACGCTCCCACCACTACTGCCACACCAACAACAACCAACGCTCCCACCACTACTGCCACACCAACAACAACCAACGCTCCCACCACTACTGCCACACCAACAACCACCGCTCCCACCACTACTGCCACACCAACAACCACCGCTCCCACCACTACTGCCACACCAACAACCACCGCTCCCACCACTACTGCCACACCAACAACCAACGCTCCCACCACTACTGCCACACCAACAACAACCAACGCTCCCACCACTACTGCCAACCAACAACAACCACCGCTCCCACCACTACTGCCACACCAACAACCACCGCTCCCACCACTACTGCCACACAACAACCACCGCTCCCACCACTACTGCCACACCAACAACCACCGCTCCCACCACTACTGCCACACCAACAACCACCGCTCCCACCACTACTGCCACACCAACAACCACCGCTCCCACCACTACTGCCACACCAACAACCACCGCTCCCACCACTACTGCCACACCAACAACCACCGCTCCCACCACTACTGCCACACCAACAACCACCGCTCCCACCACTACTGCCACACCAACAACCACCGCTCCCACCACTACTGCCACACCAACAACCACCGCTCCCACCACTACTGCCACACCAACAACCACCGCTCCCACCACTACTGCCACACCAACAACCACCGCTCCCACCACTACTGCCACACCAACAACCACCGCTCCCACCACTACTGCCACACCAACAACAACCAACGCTCCCACCACTACTGCCACACCAACAACACCACCGCTCCCACCACTACTGCCACACCAACAACCACCGCTCCCACCACTACTGCCACACCAACAACCACCGCTCCCACCACTACTGCCACACCAACAACCACCGCTCCCACCACTACTGCCACACCAACAACCACCGCTCCCACCACTACTGCCACACCAACAACCACCGCTCCCACCACTACTGCCACACCAACAACCACCGCTCCCACCACTACTGCCACACCAACAACCACCGCTCCCACCACTACTGCCACACCAACAACCACCGCTCCCACCACTACTGCCACACCAACAACCACCGCTCCCACCACTACTGCCACACCAACAACCGCTCCCACCACTACTGCCACACCAACAACAACCAACGCTCCCACCACTACTGCCACACCAACAACCACCGCTCCCACCACTACTGCCACACCAACAACCACCGCTCCCACCACTACTGCCACACCAACAACCACCGCTCCCACCACTACTGCCACACCAACAACCACCGCTCCCACCACTACTGCCACACCAACAACCACCGCTCCCACCACTACTGCCACACCAACAACCACCGCTCCCACCACTACTGCCACACCAACAACCACCGCTCCCACCACTACTGCCACACCAACAACCACCGCTCCCACCACTACTGCCACACCAACAACCACCGCTCCCACCACTACTGCCACACCAACAACCACCGCTCCCACCACTACTGCCACACCAACAACCACCGCTCCCACCACTACTGCCACACCAACAACCACCGCTCCCACCACTACTGCCACACCAACAACCACCGCTCCCACCACTACTGCCACACCAACAACCACCGCTCCCACCACTACTGCCACACCAACAACCACCGCTCCCACCACTACTGCCACACCAACAACCACCGCTCCCACCACTACTGCCACACCAACAACCACCGCTCCCACCACTACTGCCACACCAACAACCACCGCTCCCACCACTACTGCCACACCAACAACCACCGCTCCCACCACTACTGCCACACCAACAACCACCGCTCCCACCACTACTGCCACACCAACAACCACCGCTCCCACCACTACTGCCACACCAACAACCACCGCTCCCACCACTACTGCCACACCAACAACCACCGCTCCCACCACTACTGCCACACCAACAACCACCGCTCCCACCACTACTGCCACACCAACAACCACCGCTCCCACCACTACTGCCACACCAACAACCACCGCTCCCACCACTACTGCCACACCAACAACCACCGCTCCCACCACTACTGCCACACCAACAACCACCGCTCCCACCACTACTGCCACACCAACAACCACCGCTCCCACCACTACTGCCACACCAACAACCACCGCTCCCACCACTACTGCCACACCAACAACCACCGCTCCCACCACTACTGCCACACCAACAACCACCGCTCCCACCACTACTGCCACACCAACAACCACCGCTCCCACCACTACTGCCACACCAACAACCACCGCTCCCACCACTACTGCCACACCAACAACCACCGCTCCCACCACTACTGCCACACCAACAACCACCGCTCCCACCACTACTGCCACACCAACAACCACCGCTCCCACCACTACTGCCACACCAACAACCACCGCTCCCACCACTACTGCCACACCAACAACCACCGCTCCCACCACTACTGCCACACCAACAACCACCGCTCCCACCACTACTGCCACACCAACAACCACCGCTCCCACCACTACTGCCACACCAACAACCACCGCTCCCACCACTACTGCCACACCAACAACCACCGCTCCCACCACTACTGCCACACCAACAACCACCGCTCCCACCACTACTGCCACACCAACAACCACCGCTCCCACCACTACTGCCACACCAACAACCACCGCTCCCACCACTACTGCCACACCAACAACCACCGCTCCCACCACTACTGCCACACCAACAACCACCGCTCCCACCACTACTGCCACACCAACAACCACCGCTCCCACCACTACTGCCACACCAACAACCACCGCTCCCACCACTACTGCCACACCAACAACCACCGCTCCCACCACTACTGCCACACCAACAACCACCGCTCCCACCACTACTGCCACACCAACAACCACCGCTCCCACCACTACTGCCACACCAACAACCACCGCTCCCACCACTACTGCCACACCAACAACCACCGCTCCCACCACTACTGCCACACCAACAACCACCGCTCCCACCACTACTGCCACACCAACAACCACCGCTCCCACCACTACTGCCACACCAACAACCACCGCTCCCACCACTACTGCCACACCAACAACCACCGCTCCCACCACTACTGCCACACCAACAACCACCGCTCCCACCACTACTGCCACACCAACAACCACCGCTCCCACCACTACTGCCACACCAACAACCACCGCTCCCACCACTACTGCCACACCAACAACCACCGCTCCCACCACTACTGCCACACCAACAACCACCGCTCCACCACTACTGCCACACCAACAACCACCGCTCCCACCACTACTGCCACACCAACAACACCGCTCCCACCACTACTGCCACACCAACAACCACCGCTCCCACCACTACTGCCACACCAACAACCACCGCTCCCACCACTACTGCCACACCAACAACAACCACGCTCCCACCACTACTGCCACACCAACAACCACCGCTCCCACCACTACTGCCACACCAACAACCACCGCTCCCACCACTACTGCCACACCAACAACCACCGCTCCCACCACTACTGCCACACCAACAACCACCGCTCCCACCACTACTGCCACACCAACAACCACCGCTCCCACCACTACTGCCACACCAACAACCACCGCTCCCACCACTACTGCCACACCAACAACCACCGCTCCCACCACTACTGCCACACCAACAACCACCGCTCCCACCACTACTGCCACACCAACAACAACCACCGCTCCCACCACTACTGCCACACCAACAACAACCACGCTCCCACCACTACTGCCACACCAACAACAACCACCGCTCCCACCACTACTGCCACACCAACAACAACCACCGCTCCCACCACTACTGCCACACCAACAACCACCGCTCCCACCACTACTGCCACACCAACAACCACCGCTCCCACCACTACTGCCACACCAACAACCACCGCTCCCACCACTACTGCCACACCAACAACCACCGCTCCCACCACTACTGCCACACCAACAACCACCGCTCCCACCACTACTGCCACACCAACAACCACCGCTCCCACCACTACTGCCACACCAACAACCACCGCTCCCACCACTACTGCCACACCAACAACCACCGCTCCCACCACTACTGCCACACCAACAACCACCGCTCCCACCACTACTGCCACACCAACAACCACCGCTCCCACCACTACTGCCACACCAACAACCACCGCTCCCACCACTACTGCCACACCAACAACCACCGCTCCCACCACTACTGCCACACCAACAACCACCGCTCCCACCACTACTGCCACACCAACAACCACCGCTCCCACCACTACTGCCACACCAACAACCACCGCTCCCACCACTACTGCCACACCAACAACCACCGCTCCCACCACTACTGCCACACCAACAACCACCGCTCCCACCACTACTGCCACACCAACAACCAACGCTCCCACCACTACTGCCACACCAACAACCACCGCTCCCACCACTACTGCCACACCAACAACCACCGCTCCCACCACTACTGCCACACCAACAACAACCAACGCTCCCACCACTACTGCCACACCAACAACAACCACCGCTCCCACCACTACTGCCACACCAACAACAACCACCGCTCCCACCACTACTGCCACACCAACAACCACCGCTCCCACCACTACTGCCACACCAACAACCACCGCTCCCACCACTACTGCCACACCAACAACAACCACCGCTCCCACCACTACTGCCACACCACAACAACCACCGCTCCCACCACTACTGCCACACCAACAACAACCACCGCTCCCACCACTACTGCCACACCAACAACAACCACCGCTCCCACCACTACTGCCACACCAACAACAACCACCGCTCCCACCACTACTGCCACACCAACAACCACCGCTCCCACCACTACTGCCACACCAACAACAACCACCGCTCCCACCACTACTGCCACACCAACAACAACCACCGCTCCCACCACTACTGCCACACCAACAACAACCAACGCTCCCACCACTACTGCCACACCAACAACAACCACCGCTCCCACCACTACTGCCACACCAACAACAACCAACGCTCCCACCACTACTGCCACACCAACAACCACCGCTCCCACCACTACTGCCACACCAACAACAACCAACGCTCCCACCACTACTGCCACACCAACAACAACCACCGCTCCCACCACTACTGCCACACCAACAACAACCACCGCTCCCACCACTACTGCCACACCAACAACAACCAACGCTCCCACCACTACTGCCACACCAACAACAACCACCGCTCCCACCACTACTGCCACACCAACAACAACCAACGCTCCCACCACTACTGCCACCAACAACAACCAACGCTCCCACCACTACTGCCACACCAACAACAACCAACGCTCCCACCACTACTGCCACACCAACAACAACCAACGCTCCCACCACTACTGCCACACCAACAACAACCAACGCTCCCACCACTACTGCCACACCAACAACAACCAACGCTCCCACCACTACTGCCAACCAACAACAACCACCGCTCCCACCACTACTGCCACACCAACAACAACCACCGCTCCCACCACTACTGCCACACCAACAACAACCAACGCTCCCACCACTACTGCCACACCAACAACAACCAACGCTCCCACCACTACTGCCACACCAACAACAACCACCGCTCCCACCACTACTGCCACACCAACAACCACCGCTCCCACCACTACTGCCACACCAACAACCACCGCTCCCACCACTACTGCCACACCAACAACCACCGCTCCCACCACTACTGCCACACCAACAACCACCGCTCCCACCACTACTGCCACACCAACAACCACCGCTCCCACCACTACTGCCACACCAACAACCACCGCTCCCACCACTACTGCCACACCAACAACCACCGCTCCCACCACTACTGCCACACCAACAACCACCGCTCCCACCACTACTGCCACACCAACAACCACCGCTCCCACCACTACTGCCACACCAACAACCACCGCTCCCACCACTACTGCCACACCAACAACCACCGCTCCCACCACTACTGCCACACCAACAACCACCGCTCCCACCACTACTGCCACACCAACAACCACCGCTCCCACCACTACTGCCACACCAACAACCACCGCTCCCACCACTACTGCCACACCAACAACCACCGCTCCCACCACTACTGCCACACCAACAACCACCGCTCCCACCACTACTGCCACACCAACAACCACCGCTCCCACCACTACTGCCACACCACAACAACCACCGCTCCCACCACTACTGCCACACCAACAACAACCAACGCTCCCACCACTACTGCCACACCAACAACCACCGCTCCCACCACTACTGCCACACCAACAACCACCGCTCCCACCACTACTGCCACACCAACAACCACCGCTCCCACCACTACTGCCACACCAACAACCACCGCTCCCACCACTACTGCCACACCAACAACCACCGCTCCCACCACTACTGCCACACCAACAACCACCGCTCCCACCACTACTGCCACACCAACAACCACCGCTCCCACCACTACTGCCACACCAACAACCACCGCTCCCACCACTACTGCCACACCAACAACCACCGCTCCCACCACTACTGCCACACCAACAACCACCGCTCCCACCACTACTGCCACACCAACAACCACCGCTCCCACCACTACTGCCACACCAACAACCACCGCTCCCACCACTACTGCCACACCAACAACCACCGCTCCCACCACTACTGCCACACCAACAACCACCGCTCCCACCACTACTGCCACACCAACAACCACCGCTCCCACCACTACTGCCACACCAACAACCACCGCTCCCACCACTACTGCCACACCAACAACCACCGCTCCCACCACTACTGCCACACCAACAACCACCGCTCCCACCACTACTGCCACACCAACAACCACCGCTCCCACCACTACTGCCACACCAACAACCACCGCTCCCACCACTACTGCCACACCAACAACCACCGCTCCCACCACTACTGCCACACCAACAACCACCGCTCCCACCACTACTGCCACACCAACAACCACCGCTCCCACCACTACTGCCACACCAACAACCACCGCTCCCACCACTACTGCCACACCAACAACCACCGCTCCCACCACTACTGCCACACCAACAACCACCGCTCCCACCACTACTGCCACACCAACAACCACCGCTCCCACCACTACTGCCACACCAACAACCACCGCTCCCACCACTACTGCCACACCAACAACCACCGCTCCCACCACTACTGCCACACCAACAACCACCGCTCCCACCACTACTGCCACACCAACAACCACCGCTCCCACCACTACTGCCACACCAACAACCACCGCTCCCACCACTACTGCCACACCAACAACAACCAACGCTCCCACCACTACTGCCACACCAACAACAACCAACGCTCCCACCACTACTGCCACACCAACAACAACCAACGCTCCCACCACTACTGCCACACCAACAACAACCAACGCTCCCACCACTACTGCCACACCAACAACAACCAACGCTCCCACCACTACTGCCACACCAACAACAACCAACGCTCCCACCACTACTGCCACACCAACAACAACCAACGCTCCCACCACTACTGCCACACCAACAACAACCAACGCTCCCACCACTACTGCCACACCAACAACAACCAACGCTCCCACCACTACTGCCACACCAACAACAACCAACGCTCCCACCACTACTGCCACACCAACAACAACCAACGCTCCCACCACTACTGCCACACCAACAACAACCAACGCTCCCACCACTACTGCCACACCAACAACAACCAACGCTCCCACCACTACTGCCACACCAACAACAACCAACGCTCCCACCACTACTGCCACACCAACAACAACCAACGCTCCCACCACTACTGCCACACCAACAACAACCAACGCTCCCACCACTACTGCCACACCAACAACAACCAACGCTCCCACCACTACTGCCACACCAACAACAACCAACGCTCCCACCACTACTGCCACACCAACAACAACCAACGCTCCCACCACTACTGCCACACCAACAACAACCAACGCTCCCACCACTACTGCCACACCAACAACAACCAACGCTCCCACCACTACTGCCACACCAACAACAACCAACGCTCCCACCACTACTGCCACACCAACAACAACCAACGCTCCCACCACTACTGCCACACCAACAACAACCAACGCTCCCACCACTACTGCCACACCAACAACAACCAACGCTCCCACCACTACTGCCACACCAACAACAACCAACGCTCCCACCACTACTGCCACACCAACAACAACCAACGCTCCCACCACTACTGCCACACCAACAACAACCAACGCTCCCACCACTACTGCCACACCAACAACAACCAACGCTCCCACCACTACTGCCACACCAACAACAACCAACGCTCCCACCACTACTGCCACACCAACAACAACCAACGCTCCCACCACTACTGCCACACCAACAACAACCAACGCTCCCACCACTACTGCCACACCAACAACAACCAACGCTCCCACCACTACTGCCACACCAACAACAACCACCGCTCCCACCACTACTGCCACACCAACAACCACCGCTCCCACCACTACTGCCACACCAACAACCACCGCTCCCACCACTACTGCCACACCAACAACCACCGCTCCCACCACTACTGCCACACCAACAACCACCGCTCCCACCACTACTGCCACACCAACAACCACCGCTCCCACCACTACTGCCACACCAACAACCACCGCTCCCACCACTACTGCCACACCAACAACCACCGCTCCCACCACTACTGCCACACCAACAACCACCGCTCCCACCACTACTGCCACACCAACAACCACCGCTCCCACCACTACTGCCACACCAACAACCACCGCTCCCACCACTACTGCCACACCAACAACCACCGCTCCCACCACTACTGCCACACCAACAACCACCGCTCCCACCACTACTGCCACACCAACAACCACCGCTCCCACCACTACTGCCACACCAACAACCACCGCTCCCACCACTACTGCCACACCAACAACCACCGCTCCCACCACTACTGCCACACCAACAACCACCGCTCCCACCACTACTGCCACACCAACAACCACCGCTCCCACCACTACTGCCACACCAACAACCACCGCTCCCACCACTACTGCCACACCAACAACCACCGCTCCCACCACTACTGCCACACCAACAACCACCGCTCCCACCACTACTGCCACACCAACAACCACCGCTCCCACCACTACTGCCACACCAACAACCACCGCTCCCACCACTACTGCCACACCAACAACCACCGCTCCCACCACTACTGCCACACCAACAACCACCGCTCCCACCACTACTGCCACACCAACAACCACCGCTCCCACCACTACTGCCACACCAACAACCACCGCTCCCACCACTACTGCCACACCAACAACCACCGCTCCCACCACTACTGCCACACCAACAACCACCGCTCCCACCACTACTGCCACACCAACAACCACCGCTCCCACCACTACTGCCACACCAACAACCACCGCTCCCACCACTACTGCCACACCAACAACCACCGCTCCCACCACTACTGCCACACCAACAACCACCGCTCCCACCACTACTGCCACACCAACAACCACCGCTCCCACCACTACTGCCACACCAACAACCACCGCTCCCACCACTACTGCCACACCAACAACCACCGCTCCCACCACTACTGCCACACCAACAACCACCGCTCCCACCACTACTGCCACACCAACAACCACCGCTCCCACCACTACTGCCACACCAACAACCACCGCTCCCACCACTACTGCCACACCAACAACCACCGCTCCCACCACTACTGCCACACCAACAACCACCGCTCCCACCACTACTGCCACACCAACAACCACCGCTCCCACCACTACTGCCACACCAACAACCACCGCTCCCACCACTACTGCCACACCAACAACCACCGCTCCCACCACTACTGCCACACCAACAACCACCGCTCCCACCACTACTGCCACACCAACAACCACCGCTCCCACCACTACTGCCACACCAACAACCACCGCTCCCACCACTACTGCCACACCAACAACCACCGCTCCCACCACTACTGCCACACCAACAACAACCAACGCTCCCACCACTACTGCCACACCAACAACAACCAACGCTCCCACCACTACTGCCACACCAACAACAACCAACGCTCCCACCACTACTGCCACACCAACAACAACCAACGCTCCCACCACTACTGCCACACCAACAACAACCAACGCTCCCACCACTACTGCCACACCAACAACAACCAACGCTCCCACCACTACTGCCACACCAACAACAACCAACGCTCCCACCACTACTGCCACACCAACAACAACCAACGCTCCCACCACTACTGCCACACCAACAACAACCAACGCTCCCACCACTACTGCCACACCAACAACAACCAACGCTCCCACCACTACTGCCACACCAACAACAACCAACGCTCCCACCACTACTGCCACACCAACAACAACCAACGCTCCCACCACTACTGCCACACCAACAACAACCAACGCTCCCACCACTACTGCCACACCAACAACAACCAACGCTCCCACCACTACTGCCACACCAACAACAACCAACGCTCCCACCACTACTGCCACACCAACAACAACCAACGCTCCCACCACTACTGCCACACCAACAACAACCAACGCTCCCACCACTACTGCCACACCAACAACAACCAACGCTCCCACCACTACTGCCACACCAACAACAACCAACGCTCCCACCACTACTGCCACACCAACAACAACCAACGCTCCCACCACTACTGCCACACCAACAACAACCAACGCTCCCACCACTACTGCCACACCAACAACAACCAACGCTCCCACCACTACTGCCACACCAACAACAACCAACGCTCCCACCACTACTGCCACACCAACAACAACCAACGCTCCCACCACTACTGCCACACCAACAACAACCAACGCTCCCACCACTACTGCCACACCAACAACAACCAACGCTCCCACCACTACTGCCACACCAACAACAACCAACGCTCCCACCACTACTGCCACACCAACAACAACCAACGCTCCCACCACTACTGCCACACCAACAACAACCAACGCTCCCACCACTACTGCCACACCAACAACAACCAACGCTCCCACCACTACTGCCACACCAACAACAACCAACGCTCCCACCACTACTGCCACACCAACAACCACCGCTCCCACCACTACTGCCACACCAACAACCACCGCTCCCACCACTACTGCCACACCAACAACAACCAACGCTCCCTCTGCTATTTAGGTCGTTGGAAAATAAACTTTGTTTTTAAAATTTTTTAAAAATGCTTTTTGTTGTTTTATCTTGTTTTTATATTTGTGTTTAAATTAGTGGCCAGTCTTTTGTCTTTCGGTTCTTACATCTCTTTTATATCTTGTAAACTAGAAAAAAAAAATTGAAAATCCGTTATCATGTTATTTTAGAACTTTTGAAGTTTTGATGCAAAGTCTTATTTGTTTCTGATTTGAAATCGCCGATATCTACTGGACTTCTATAATGGTGGTCTGAGTCAGCATCTACTAAGCTGAAACTTTTTACTGCTAGTATGTATATCAGATCCATACCTCTAATGTATGAGAATATCATCTTTTTGATTTCGGGTGTTTCCATCAGGTAAGAATCAGGTTGCTTTGTAAATATTGTTATATTGGAATTTAGTGCTGCTGATAGACATCCAAAATGAGGTAAAGTCCACAAATTTTCGTCCATTATTGTTGGTCTCTTCGTGTAAATTGTCTTTGCCGATTGTTGTAGCTTCTTTTCCGATTTTGGCATTGAATTACCAAGCACTATTTTGATTTGATCTTAGAAGGTTTCTTTAGTGTTATCTTCTGCATCTTCAGTAGAGCCATAAGTGTTTATAAAAGAAGAATGTCCATCTTCCACTTTGTAGGCTGAGTCTATCATTTCTAGGTCTGATAACATTGTCTATCATCTCCTTTTGAACATCAAATCCTGTGCCTAAGTTGTTGGTACTGCCACCACTATCAAATAGTGTGTAGTCCTTAGTTCTGAGAATGTCAGTGTCTTCCACTTGATTTCTTGTAGTGCTACGACACTACACTACGAGGCATCTTCTATTTCGTCAACACTTCAGTAAGTTAGGCTAGCAGCGCTCCTGCTCTAAAAAGGTTTAGCAAGTTCCATGACGCAAAACAAATTTCATGCCCATTTCCAGGCATAGGCCGTTTTCCGTAGTCATCTGTTCGATTTTTCATACGTGTACCAATAACTTTGAATTGCTTTTACAAAACTTTCTATGAACTAACTCTGTCTTGTAAACAGTAATAACGCGTCTTCCATTTCCAGTCTCTGGTCCAATGGAAGCTTTGCGCAATTATTTAGTGTACCTAACAAAAGTAGAATCAACAAAAATAATTAACAAACCAATAGCCAGTGGCAGCTAAACTTTGAAAGTGATAAGATCTGGAGAAAGTTTTTGTTTTTCAATGTCAAAGTGACAGGTGGATTAACGGACATTTCAAGACAACTATTTAGTTTCGACTAGAACACTCCTCTCTGTCCACGTACTGCACGTCACTTCACATTGTGTAGAAACACTCTCTGGTTTATCTGTACACAATCATGCGCCTTTATTTAAAAAATACAAAACATTTATGTATTGTTTTAAAAGAGAGATATTTTTTTATGAAAAACAACTTGCATAATTAATTTTACAAGTAAAACGGTTCACTTTCGGGAAAACAAAAGTTGCCATTTCAAGTCACAAAATATGTTACAGTAGATTTTTCCAGTTTATCAGAACTTAACGTGAAAGATGAACACGGACAGGACGCTAAAAATACCCATTTATCTTATAGTATAGTTAAGAAAGATAATCTGATTTGTTATTGAACATTAATAAAAACTGAATTATTCCCCTTTATGTTTGTTTTATGTTTGTTTGTTTTACATGTTTCGGGTGTTCTTTCAGGGTTTAAGTTTACTTCCTAGTCCAAACCTTCCACAGGACGACAGGGGGTGGAAGCTGGCAGGGTTTGAGCCATCAATAAATTCAAACGACAGTCCAGCGCCAAACCGCACAACCAGGCAGCCATCTCTTATTTTTCAAGTCTTCCATGTTATTTTATTTTACATTGAAATTACAGCTAGAAACTGTAATATTCTATACACATGTAATATTTAACTTTTTTTATACATTAAAAATATATATTTCTAAAATACATAGTCACAACAGCAGTAAAATCTAAATCGTTTATGTAGAGCTACCTTATTATGCAGTAAAAACTAACTCTAAATAAAAAATTGCTCATAAAAGAGGTTATACTTATGAGTTTGAAATTCACTTTTGGAAAAGAAGCAAGACTGTTTTAAATTATTTTATGCAAGCACATCTACAGTTATTTACTAAAAGATAAATACTGTATAAATATATACTATCTAAACCACGCAAAATACAAATAATCACATATTTTAAAATTTTGTATTTATTCTGAATGAAGTTCTACCGTTGCAACTATAACAGATATATTTGTGGTTGATTGATTCTGTACTGATACACAGATATGGAAACTTCAGATCTATTAAAGACTGAACTCAAGTCAGATAGCCATCTCTTCAACGCTACCTTCCTATTGGAACTAATTTGTTCATTTTAATTCATTTGCTTACAATATTTACATTTTCTTTATTCATGTGCTCACACAGTTTTCATTTTGTTAACTCATGTTAAAATATTTACATTTTGTTGTTCTAAAATTAGTGAATGTAACAAAAAAATTGAAACTCAACTGGTCAAAACGGATCTTTGGAATGATGGAAGGTGGGAAGAATGAACATGTGTAACTGAGACAAGCTTGTTCAGATCTGCATTCTATCCCAACCTTGGTAGTTTGGATATATACAGCTCGTGACGCGGTGCTATCCTACGGCCCTTATCCAGCCCGAGAAACATCTGTCCACAGTTCGTTATTGAGCAAAAAAGGCACGTGGCACATTGTTTGGTTGGTAAATTGGTTGGAAGGCGATGGCACCGGGTGTGGGTCGTGGTTCGAGTCCCCTGTCCATATTTTCACCTTCTTGTCTTGGTACTTTAGTGCTGCAGTTACTCTCTGTTACATGTCATGTTAAGTCATCATTTTGTTTGAGTACTACAACTTTTTAAATGGGCTAAACTTAAATTTTGATTGATGGAATGATTAAAAATAAAATAAAAATATTTTTCAACATTACCAACGAAGTCTTCACCGAGATTCGAACTACGGAACCCTCGTTTCGGAAGCCAAGTGCTTTATCACTCGGCCGCCTCGATTTTTAATTTCGGTATTTTAAGGGCACCCCTGAGTCCACACAACTTTAATGTGTACCTGATATTACCTTCCTTAATCCTGTGTACTCCCAAGGGAGCATAGGGCCGCAACCACACCTCTCCACCAAACTCGGTTCTGAGCAGCTTTCTTCATTTGCTTCCATGTCATTCCAGTGCCCTCAGCTTCACTGATGACTGACCTTTTCTAGGTTTGCTTAGGTCTGCCCACTTTCCTCTTTCCTTGTGGGTTCCAGTCAAGTACCTGACATTAGTTGGGTCCATATTGGGGAAAGTAAAGCGGTTGGTCATTGTGCTGGCTACATGAAACCCTCGTTAACCACCGGGCATAGAATCAGAAACAGATGACCCTGACATCATCTGCCCTATAGATCGCGAGCTCTGAAAGGGGTAATACGCACAGCTGTCTTTACAATCGTGCAGATAACAGCTGCCTTTACATTCGTGCAGATAACAGCTGTCTTTACATTCGTGCAGATAACAGCTGTCTTTACATTCGTGCAGATAACAGCTGGCTTGGATTATATGTATAGAGCAAATCTGGCTTTACATTATACATAATATTTGCAATCAAGAACAGCTGAATTTACATTATACACATAGCTACAACAGCTGGCTTTACATTATACATGTAGAAAGTTGATATTAACGAACTACACCTGGAGGTATGTGTAAACAGTGTTACAGCTTATCTTTCATGTGTACGTAGCTTTCCAAATAAAAATAGACTTAATTTCTATTTAGAGATACAGCTTAATCACAGGTCCTACTCTAGAACTATTGATTTTATCAGTCTAACAATGGAGCAACATTTAGTGTATTATAAAGCGCTATGCAATAGAGTTCCTCATTCGTTGTATTGAGACATGTATCCAGAGAAGTTGTTTTTATTCAAACATCTTGAAACTGAACTTTTCCTTGGGTAAGTTGTTTTTAAATTAGTGCATTTAATGATTGGACATTAATCCTTTCTTTAAAGCTTGAAACATTTTCAAATCAAAATATTTTCATCGCGCGTTGATATAATTAGAAAATAAATGTTATCTAGAGTCTGGCCAACCAATTTATCTTATCTTATCTTATATAATACAGACGTTACTTCAAAAAAGAAGATGATTACGTCCTACGCGTCATGCATTTAGTCATGCATATTAACCAATGACTTAAATTCTGCCAAGTCACTGGTTTTTCTGGCTAGCTCAGGCAACCCATTCCATGCTCTAATAGCACTAGGGAAGAAGGAGTATTTGTACAAATTTGTCCTAGCATATGGGACGAGGAATGTGCCTTTATTTTTGTGTCTTTCAGAGTATTTTATTAAATTTTGTTTTTGTATTTGAAGATTATGGTTCAGTGTTTTATGTATAATTGCTACTTTACTTTTGAGTCTTCTGTCCTGAAGGCTTTCTAAATTTAGTGATTTTACTAATGGTGTTACCCTAGTCAAATGTGAATATTCGTTTGTTATGAATCTCACTGCTCTATTTTGTGTTTGTTCCAGTTTCTTAATGTTTTCTTGAGTTGAGGGGTCCCACACGGTGGATGCATATTCTATTATTGGCCTAACCAAGGTTAAATAACATTTTAGTTTTATGTTCTTATTTGATTTATAGAAATTTCTTTTAATAAACCCTAATGCTTTGTTGGATTTTTTTTATAGTTTCATCAATATGTGGATTCCATGACAGTTTTTCATTTATTATAACACCTAGATATTTTGAGTTTTTAGTCTGTGTTACTGGTTTGCCATGAATAAGATAAGTGGAATTAATTTGTTTAATTTTTTTTGTTACTCTTAACAACTGACATTTTTCTGGGTGGAAAGACATGCTCCAATTTGATTCCCATTTCTGTAATTCATCTAATTCTCTTTGTAAAATATATGTGTCTTGTTTTGTTTTTATTGTTCTATATATTATGCAATCGTCTGCAAATAATCTGACTTTTGTTCCTGAACTAATGCAATTTGGTAAATCATTTATGTAAATTAAAAATAGTAGTGGACCCAAGACTGTTCCTTGAGGTACACCTGAGTTTACTGTTATTGGTGTTGATTTAGAGCCATTTATTATTACAGTTTGTTCCCTCCCTATCAGAAAATCTTTAATCCACTGATGCAGTGGACCGTTAATGCCGAAATATTTTAATTTTTTAAGCAAACTATGGTGGTGAACTTTGTCAAAAGCCTTGGAAAAATCTAGTAAGATAGCATCTATTTGTTCACTATTATAGTATTTAGAGTCTGGTAAACGACTTTAGAGCCTGGTCAACGACTTTAGAGCCTGGTCAACGTCTTTAGAGCCTGGTCAATCACTTTAGAGCCTGGCCAACTACTTTGATATTATAGATTACACTCGTTCTTTCAAAGAAGACCTGCCTGCTTCCTACGCATAACCACGTGTCAATCTAGTTCTTCATGGTCATTACAGACTTTTACTTTATCATTATTAACTTCCTTAGTTCACGTCAACGAAGCATGTATGTGCTGCTGTCATTAGGCAAGAAATCTGGCTTTATCTTTGTGTCTGTATCTTTGTGTTTTATCTTTGTGTCTGTAGCTTTGTGTCTTTATCTTTGTGTCTGTATCTTTGTGTTTTATCTTTGTGTCTGTATCTTTGTGTTTTATCTTTGTGTCTGTAGCTTTGTGTCTTTATCTTTGTGTCTGTATCTTTGTGTCTGTATCTTTGTGTCTTTATCTTTGTGTCTTTATCTTTGTGTCTTTATCTTTGTGTCTGTAGCTTTGTGTCTTTAGCTTTGTGTCTGTAGCTTTGTGTCTTTATCTTTGTGTCTTTAGCTTTGTGTCTGTAGCTTTTGTTTTATTAGGCTCTGGTTTTCATTTCTAAATTACCATTCAGTGCTTTATATATTTTAAGTTTTTCATTTTCTGAGGTCTCCAAAATTGAGTGATTTTACTTCTTTAGTTTCTTTATGCTTTCTTAAGTTGAGGGAGCCCAATTAGAGGTCTAATCAAGTTTAGATAGCTTCAGTTTAATGCTCTTGTTTGATTGTAAACCTTTCTTTGAATGAAACTTAATGCTTTGTGTAATTTTGAAATTATTTTATTGATGCTAGAGTTTGAAGATAAGTATTTATTGAGTTTGACACCAAGTTATTTTGACGTTATTGGCTTTTACTGGTTTAACATTAAGAAGAGAAATATTGTAACTCTAAATACTTGGCATTTCATTGTGGAAAGACATGTTCCAATGAAACTTTTGTGTGTGTATTTTATTTGTAACTCGCGTATTCAGCGGAACACTTTGCTTATTTTTTTAGAGCGATTTACGTGGTGGCCTACTAGTTCATTATCCCAGTAGTTCGTGGAACACCTATTCAGGCCTATCGGAACACTAGAATTCCGAGGAACACAGATTGTGAAGAACTGTGTTAGACAAACAGCCATGACATCCACTACTCTCTACGTGCCAAGACTGAGAGAATAACTTGGTAATGAACATGAAAACTATCAAACAAAGGAATAGAAGGCGGAGAAAGCAACTTCAGCAGACTACAAAGTGGATGGCTCCGTTAAGCTAGCAATCCCACTAACAGACCTCCACCTGAGCCATAAACCTCCACTGCCCATGTCGTGAGATGGATGTCATGGACTACAGTTTTAAAAAGGGAGCAGTCTGGCAATGTGTGTAGGGGTAGTCGTGTGTGTGACCATCTGACATCTGTGACTCAGGATGACGTAACGTGAGTGGTCAACCGCGACAGAAAAGAATTCGTGTGAAATCTGCATGTGAATATCACCCGTGACTTCGTCATGTGATCACTTAGAACTGGTAAATAATCCGTAGCTATTCTGTCATTTTCGAGAAAGCCTCGGAGAACCAATATAAAGAGTGAGACAAACAGTCCAGTACGAGGTCAGGACGAGACAAACGGTCCAGTACGAGGTCAGGACGAGACAAACGGTCCAGTACGAGGCAAACAGTCAAGTACGATGTCAGGCCGAGAAAAACAGTCTAGTACGAGGCAAACAGTCCTGTACGAGACAAACAGTCCAGTACGAGGTCAGTACGAGGCAAACAGTCCAGTACGAGGTCAGTACGAGACAAACAGTCCAGTACGAGGTCAGGCCGAGAAAAACAGTCCAGTACGAGGCAAACAGTCCTGTACGATACAAACAGTCCAGTACGAGGTCAGTACGATACAAACAGTCCAGTACGAGGTCAGGATGAGACAAACAGTCCAGTACGAGGTCAGGACAAGACAAACGGTCCAGTACGAGGTCAGGACGAGACAAACGGTCCAGTACGAGGCAAACAGTCAAGTACGATGTCAGGCCGAGAAAAACAGTCTAGTACGAGGCAAACAGTCCTGTACGAGACAAACAGTCCAGTACGAGGTCAGTACGAGGCAAACAGTCCAGTACGAGGTCAGTACGAGACAAACAGTCCAGTACGGAGTCAGGCCGAGAAAAACAGTCCAGTACGAGGCAAACAGTCCTGTACGATGCAAACAGTCCAGTACGAGGTTAGTACGATACAAACAGTCCAGTACGAGGTCAGGATGAGACAAACAGTCCAGTACGAGGTCAGGACGAGACAAACGGTCCAGTACGAGGCAAACAGTCCAGTACGAGGTCAATACGAGGCAAACAGCCCTATTAGAGGTCAGTACGAGACAAACAGTCCAGTACGAGGTCAGTACGAGACAAACAGTCCAGTACGAGGTCAGGCCGAGAAAAACAGTCCAGTACGAGGCAAACAGTCCTGTACGAGACAAACAGTCCAGTACGAGGTCAGTACGAGGCTAACAGTCCAGTACGAGGTCAGTACGAGACAAACAGTCCAGTACGAGGTCAGGCCGAGAAAAACAGTCCAGTACGAGACAAACAGTCCAGTACGAGGCAAACAGTCCAGTACGAGGTCAGGACGAGAAAAACAGTCCAGTACGAGACAAACAGTCCAGTATGAGGCAAACAGTCCTGTACGAGACAAACAGTCCAGTACGAGGCAAACAGTCATGTACGAGACAAACAGTCCAGTAAAAGGCAAACAGTCCTGTGCGAGAAAAACAGTCAAGTTCGAGCTAAGGACAAGTCAAATAGTCAAGTAAGAGCTAAGGATAAGTCAAACAGTCCAGTAAGAGCTAAGGACAAGTCAAACAGTCCAGTACAAGGTCAGGACGAGACTAATAGTCCAACAGGTTCGTGATGGTGTTGCTGGACGTAGAATATTTGGCTATTAGTTAATTTGACCTAATTAAGCATCACACTGTTTAGAATCCGAGTACTTTAAGTTCGTTAGTTGTATCATGTTTTCCCACTAGTAGATCCGAAACTTGTGACTGAGAAATGGGTGGTAGGGCAATCGCCAAAATTCCTCAAAAAATAAAAATAAAAGTATCTTATCCTTTTTTTTTTTTTTGATGGTTGATTTTTTTAGTGGCTTTTGTGATATGAAAAGTTGCTATTATAAAAATTATTTTTGTTTCGTCTGTCTGTCGGTTTGTCACGTATAGATCGAAAAAAACAGCAACTATATAAGCTGTTGAAAAGCTGATTTCTCCTTTTGAAAAATATATAAATTGAGAAATATAGGCTTGTCTAGATCTGGATTTAGTATTTAGTCTAGGTCTAAATCTAGACTAAATAGACTCTACATCAAGATCTAGAACTAAATCTAGAATTCAGACTAGAATCTAGACTAGATTTAGATCTAGAATCTAGAAATAGAATCTAGAACTATGCTAGAACTCGTATGACTTTACACTTTTAATCTTGAATTACTAGATCTAGAGCTAGACTAATATTGTGAACAGGATAAGTAGGCCTACTACTGGGTAATAGTACACTTATGATGTTCGCATCGGATGCCCTTCTTAATGTGATACTACTGCTTACCATGGGATTCTTGGGGTTCAACACCCCCCCCCCTGAAATGAAATTCCCCCTGCGGGGGGGGGGGGTGAAGTGACTGATTTTTGCTTTCATTTTGTTTATTTTAGGTGAGATTTAAATACTAAATCATCACTTACAACAGCACAGCCTAGGGGGTTTTGAGTTAAAAACCCTCTACCAGGGGGTTTTGAGTTTAAAACCCTCAACCAAGGGGTTTTAAGATTTAAAAAACCCTATCAGGGGGTTTTGAGATACAAATCCCTCTACCAGGGGGTTTTGAGTTTAAAACCCCTTACCATGGGCTTTGAGTTCAAAACCCCCTGTAGGGGGTTTTGAGTTTTAAACTCCCTACCAGAGGTTTAATCCCCCTCTTCTATAAAACAAAACAAAAAAAAGTGCATACAACAATCCCCACATTCCAACACCACAGTTAAGGAAGAATTTGATTTTAAAACCACCTCCAAAATTTACGATAAACCCTCTCTTCAATATAAAAAAGCAAACTACACATTCAAAATTCTATGAGCGTAGCCAAAGGGGTTTCGAGTTTAACCCTCCCCCACTCCAGTTGGGGTTTGAAGCTAAAAAGTACCTCTTCAATATAAAAAAAATCAAATTACAAATCAAATGAGTTAGTAAATAGTGGAAAATATAGTTTACACTTTTTCCATAGTGGCGCGGACTATCTGACATTATTTGATAAAGAGATGCCCGCTTGACCGTGACGAAAGTTTCCGGGAGATAGACATTGCGCGAAGGTAATTTTCCCAGGTGGTCAGAGAACAAGGGGGGGGGTGTGATCGGAGGTGCCCAAGGCAAGATAGATTGCACCTTGATACTGGCTTAGCGCTAGACGATCGAGGAGATCGCCGCCCGAGGTGTTGATTTTAATGGGCTCTTTGAAGTGACCAGCAGCTCCTGGAAGGGGGGTGGGGTCAACGGATGATTGCCAAGATAGATAGAGGGAGTGTACTCTTGTCAAGAGTCTAATATGGCACGTGTCAAGAGGGGATAGTAAAAAGTGACATCAGTGCCAAAGGGGGTGGGGTAAGATTGGAGGGGCGGTGGCTGTGTTTTTAGCGCTTGATTGGCTAAATTAGTAAAATTGATGTTTAAAGAGTTTAAATAAATTAATAAATTGCTTGGACCTGAGTGATACCTTGAGTGAGTTAAAACGGGTTATCACATAAGGTACAGTAAATAATTGTTTAAAGTATCTACATGATCCGATAATGTGTTTGGGAGAAATAGCGTTAACAATTATCTAAGGGGAGAAAATCTAACAAATTTAAAAACATCAGTAAATTCTGAAGCGTTATTTTTCCTTGTTGCCATCAAACAAAATAATTAATTACCAGTAATTAATACACTGTTTAATTTTTTAATTGATTCATTTCTTGTCTATTCCAATGATTTATTGATTAAGAGCCGCGTACTGTACGACCAGGCAGCCATGAACCTATATAAAAAAAATATATTGTATTAGAAATGACAATTCTATGTCCAGAAAAATATGAAGTTGCTAAGTAGTTCGTCACAATCGACATGTATTGTTTGACCCGCCAAGGTCGTCCGTTATTGGATATATTTCTCCAGCATTTAAAGACTATACCTTCAATAACCTATTACCCGAACAATGTCTAGATTACTGGAGCAATAGGGGCACAAGGTGTGATCACGTGATAATGAAGTAAGCAAAGGTAACAAAAGACTTGATCAAAGCAATCACCTTCCAAACATCTAATTATGCAGGAAGTGAAGTAAATGCAATGGTAACCACTACAAAAAGCCTTAAAACTCCGACCGTTTAAGTTTAAATTGTAATCCGGGTATGAAATATTTGAAATTATAAATATATAAATACGGTGGCAAGACGGCACTACAAACAGCGATGTCCTGCCCTTGCGAACGCCGGTATGGACAGTATAGAGGCATTTCTTATGGTCCGACAGTTACGCTTTGCAGTGCACGTATCCCGTATGGGAGACGAACGTATGCCAAAAGCAGTCTTTCTTTTGTGAGCTAAAAGGTGGCCCACGTAACAGAGGTGCCCCCCGGAAACGCTTTAAAGACCATCTTAGACCGCAACATAGAAGAGAGCACCTGGTTGCATGCGACCTCAGAACGAGACAGCTGGAAGTCACTCACTAAAGGCCGCGGGATACACATTTGAGACCAAAAGAAACCAGGTCAATGGATGGGCTAGGAATCTAAAGACGAACTTAGAGACATATGACGATCATTCTATTGGGTCAACAAATATAGTATAAACGAAACAAACAATAAAGTTGAAGTTCGCAATCAGCTTGACTATGTCAAGGGAATGGGTTAAACTCGTGTTTAGTAGTTAATTAGTTGAGGACACTAATCTAGTATGGTCAAGTTGAAGTTACTAAACTTGTGAGGTCAATTTGAAGTCAGTAATCTTGTGTGGTCAAGTTGATGTCCATAATGTTGTGGTCAAGTCCAGAACATCAAAGACGTAGGCACTTTCATCTCGTACACCATTTATAGTGTCCCATTGATGTGAGAGAGAAACAAAATGTAAAGTGAAAATCTGCTCATGTGGGTCTCGTGATGTCATCTTCTTTTGAATCGTTCATTCAAAGACCTATCAGTCGTCACATCCTCTATAGCAGGTAGTTTAAACTCTTCCGTGTCTGAGGAAAATGTCATATTTATGTTGCCTGAGGAACACGTCATATTTATGTCGCCTGAGGAAAACGTCATATTTATGTCGCCTGAGGAACACTTCACATTTATGTCGCCTAAGGAAAACGTCATATTTATGTCGCCCGAGGAACACGTCATATTTTTGTCACCTGAGGAACACGTCACATTTATGTCGCCTGAGGAACACGTCACATTAATGTCGCCTGAGGAACACTTCACATTTATGTCGCCTGAGGAACACGTCACATTTATGTCGCCTGAGGAAAACGTCATATTTATGTCGCCCGAGGAACACGTCATATTTTTGTCACCTGAGGAATACGCCATATTTATGTCACCTGAGGAACACGTCATATTTATGTTGCCTGAGGAACACGTCATATTTATGTCTCCTGAGGAACACGTCATATTTATGTCACATGAGGAACACGCCATATTTATGTCACATGAGGAACACGCCATATTTATGTCACCTGAGGTGAACGTCATATTTATGTCGGTCGTCTGAGGAACACGTCATATTTATATCGCACTGGGGGGCGAGTATTAAATCGTCTGTGTCTACCAACTTGTTAAGCCAAACTGTACTGCTGCTATCTCCCATTGTTGCCCCCATCCTTGTTGTATGTGTCCCTAACGCCGCCTCTGGCTGACAGGGAAAGATAAATGGATCAGCAAGTCACAATCTGTTGTGTAGAAACACACATTTCTTCTAAAACCAGGAAGTCTGATTCAGGATATGTAAACTTGTCATTTTTTAATGTATTGATTGCACGATAGATATTGAGAACAGACAATGCTTTTAACATGCTTACACTATTCAGAAAATATATAGAGCAATAAAAGCATTAAAGATACTTTTTTAAAAGACGATAAATTTCCTTTATACAGCTTATAGAGCCACTGGTTTTGTTTCTACCTAACTTATGAATGGTAGATAAACAAAAAACTATGAAACATTTTGTAGCCCGCTTCTTCCGATAGTGTTATCAATGACGCGATAGTCCTTTCAAAAACAATGTTGGATCTAGACCTATATCTAAATGAAATTCCAGATTCAATTGCTATAAAAATTGTTAGAGTCGTTTTTGAGATTAGGGTCCAGGTTCCACCCTCCGCCCCCAGCCCTCCATGATGTGACGTCAACAGAGGTATTGTAAAAAAATAAAGGATTAACTTTGTAGGGTTTAAAGTTGAACAATTTTCCATTCTTCACATGATTGTTTATAGTGTTTACAGTAAACTCAGGCGTTTTCAAGGAACAGTCTTGTGTCCACTACTATTTTTAATTTACATAAATGATTTACCAAATTGCATTAGTTCAGGAACAAAAGTCAGATTATTTGCAGACGATTGCATAATATATAGAACAATAAAAACAATACAAGACACAGATATTTTACAAAGAGAATTAGATGAATTACAGAAATGGGAATCAAATTGGAGCATGTCTTTCCACCCAGAAAAATGTCAGTTGTTAAGAGTAACAAAAAAAACTAAAACAAATTAATTCCATTTATCTTATTCATGGCAAACCGTAACACAGACTAAAAACGCAAAATACCTAGGTGTTATAATAAATGAAAAACTGTCATGGAATCCACATATTGATGAAACTATAAAAAAATCAAACAAAGCATTAGGGTTTATTAAAAGAAATTTATATAAATCAAATAAGAACATAAAACTAAAATGTTATTTAACCTTGGTTAGGTCAATAATAGAATATGCATCCACCGTTTGGGACCCCTCAACTCAAGAAAACATTAAGAAACTGGAACAAACACAAAATAGAGCAGTGAAATTCATAACAAACGAATATTCACATTTGACTAGAGTAACACCATTAGTAAAATCACTAAATTTAGGAAGCCTTCAGGACAGAAGACTCAAAAAAAAAGAAGCAATTATACATAAAACACTGAACCATAATCTTCAAATACAAAAACAAAATCTAATAAAATACTCTGAAAGACACAAAAATAAAGGCACATTCCTCGTCCCATATGCTAGGGCAAATTTGTACAAATACTCCTTCTTCCCTAGTGCTATTAGAGCATGGAATGGGTTGCCTGAGCTAGCCAGAAAAAACAGTGACTTGGTAGAATTTAAGTCATTGGTTAATATGCATGACTAAATGCATGACGCGTAGGACGTAATCATCTTCTTTTTTGAAGTGACGTCTGTATTATATAAGATAAGATTGTTTTTCCTTATTTTTAACCCTCTCCATGTGAAACAAATGATGTCAGCTTTTATGTCCTCATCATCTCTATGGTGACAGTATACCAACACTAATACTCTCCAAATGTCTCAAAAAAAACGTCTTATAACAGTTATTATAAAACTACCTAGACATTAAAGTCACTGCGATATATTTATGATTAAAATATGAACTGCATTTACACCTTACATTGACATGTAGTGCACTAAATTGGACGCACTGACTTATCTATTTAAGTTTCATATTTAAACATGGAATGTGTTTACGGTTAGGGAATTTAGAATTAGGTAGTCTTTTGCCGGTATGGTACTTTTATTACCACTGTTTATTGCCCTTGTTAATTGCCCTATTTTATTGACTAGATAAGCGATTCTAAATCTGCGCGGCGCGAAGGAAGCCCAATTTGAAAAGTTGGCGCTGTAAATACAATAAATTAAAATACAATTTTAGCGATGGCGGCTGTGCAAACTCTTTGACACGTTCTTAAGCTGAATACATTCACTACGTGGCCATTTCAAAGCAATTCTAACCACATCCTTTCTAGTCAGAACACAAACAATGTCTATATGTGATTACAATGTACCTTACACTCGTTCCTTTGACCTATTTAAAAAAGACGATCTTAAGGTGTTAAACAAACCATGAATTTCAAATGTCTCTCACACACCTTCACTTCACCTTTATGCTCCATCGGGGACCTCCTCTACTTCATTGCACTTTCGATCTTTCTACAGCACCGAAGTCAGGAACAATTTGTCCTGCATTTCATAAAGCAGGAAATCCCTTGGATGACATCAGAAAGTAAGGTTTCCCTTTCAGACTATGCGATCTATAGGGCAGATGATGATTTCTGAACCCAAAACTCCCTTCCGAAATGAAATGCCCCCGCCCTAGAGGATTTTATGCTGATGTTTTGCTTTAAGGTTGTTTATTTTACGTAAGATTTTAGTGTTAAACCATCACTTGCTCCAGTGCAGCCAAGTAAAATTTGTTTTTAAAATCCTCCTACAGGGGCGTTTTGGGGTTAACCCCCCCTTCTACAAAATAAAAAATAATGCAAATGGCAGTAGCCAAGGGGAATTTTGAGTTTAAACCCCCCTCCAAATTTTTTAAATGATAAAGCCACTTCTTCAAATATAAGAGTAGAGCAAACAACAGTCTGCAGATTCTATAAGGCTAGCCAAGATAGGCTTTGAGTTTAAAACCATCCTACAGGGGCTTTAAGTTAAAGCCTCCTCCAGAGGGTTTTGAGCTTAAAACACTCCACCAACGGAGTTTCAAGCTAAAAACCACCTCTTCAATATAAAATTAAATCAAACTTCAGTCACAAAACTTTATGAGCGTAGCTAAAGGGGTTTTATGTTTAAACCCTCCTCTAGAAGGCTTTAAGTTTAAACCCCCATCTAGAGAGTTTTGAGTTTGAAACCCTCTTCAGATGGTTTTGAGATTAAACCCTCCTACAGAGAGTTTTGAGGTAAGCCCCCCTCCCTTGTTCAATATTATTCAAAAGCAAACTACAGTCAACAAATTCTATCAGCGTAGCTAAAGGGATCTTGAGTTTGTTTAAAAAACCTCCAGATATGGTTTTATTGATACAGTCAATAAATTTCATGAGCGTAGCCAAGAAGGGTTACACATTTCTACCAGTCGCTGGGCTCGATTGATAAAGAGCAGTAAAAAGCAAATATTTTTGTTGAACTAAAATTTGTAATAGCAGGATAATGCAATGTAGATACCTCAGAATATACATTACTTTTGTTTTTTGTTTTTTAATACAGCTTCGCCCCGACCCCGCTCATAGCGCTTCCCCAGACCCCCTGGGTGGCAAGATCGGGGTGCCAATAGTCGATACACTTACACCAGGAAGAAACTATTCTAGGGTACAATAGACGTCTCCCGAAAGAAAGAAGCGTCGGAATGTAGTAAAGATTAATTACGTACACACACACACACACACACACACACACACACACACACACATATATATATATATATATATATATATATATATATATATATATATATATATATATATATATATATATATATATATATATATATATATATATATATATATATATATATATATATATATATATATATATATATATTGCGCGGGGGGGGGGGGGCATCCCGCCAACTCCTCTCCCCTCCAAAAAAAAAATCATTGCTACGCCCATCTTATATTCCTTCCTTTCTACAGTTACTAATTCACATTCTATTATAGAGTATATATACATATGTAATACAAAATTAAAAGTACCTGTGGTACTATCAATATCATAGCACTTTACATGATATGGCTAGGGGTGCATACTATGTATATATTAATTAAACTTAAATTTGGAGTTAGATAACCATCATTAATTAAATATTTATTTTATTTTAGATAAAATAAATTGTTGCTTATATTAAATTAAATTAAATTATAGTATAAATAAAAAAATAACTTTTTTAAAATGTATACTTTTCTATTTTTTAACTGCGTGTTTACCATTTTTATATTGTATAGTTATGTAACAACTTGAAAAGCAAGGTTTCGATAACCCATTGTTGCACTGTGCGACAATTCATGCACAACTTTTCACTTTCAATTAACGCTTGACGATCTTTTCATTTCAATAATTTCTCTTTAGTTTATAATCCGATTGTATAATGTTGACCACATATGCTACCAATCTGCTTGACACAACTCGTTAGAAAGACAAAAATCCGGTGATGACCAACTGAAAGCCCACATTTCCAATCGTATTAGGTAACTACTAAAGAAGTCTTGACCCACAGATTTAGAAGCTCTACCATACACTATTGAGTGACTATAGGGGAAAACTTTCGTAAAAAAAAACAACCACCAACAAACTAGTTCTAGATGTTTTGATATATTTCAACATTATATCTCAAGTTGAGAATATAATTATATTATTTAATTACCAACTGGAACTAAAGAGTCAGGAATTTATAAAACAAACCTAAATGTGAGAATTGAAATTGAAGTGACAATTAAATGATTTAACTTTTCCTAGAAAAGATATTTCTGTCGAGACTTTAGAAGTTTCAAAAGTATCACATGACTTCTCTTTCGTCAACATTGTAATAAATCTTGGCTTCCACTGTATAGTGATTTAATTTTTTTTCAAGTTCTGTGCATTTATCAGATTCTATTAACAATGAATCCTAGCCACCACGAAGGGCTCAATTTGGGATGACGTCATAATACAGGAGCTTATTATCATATAATTTTATTTTCATAAATCACATTCTTCAAAACTTTATAAATATTTTTTTTACAGATTGGAACATACTCTATGGCATCCACGGTAATGAAACACTATATTATATATATAAATATATGTATATAGGCATTCATTATTTTAATGTGAAATATAATATGTAAATAGGCTTAAATTTGAACAAGTCTTAGATGAAATCTAGGATTAATAGGCGGTGTGATGGAGGTCAAAGGTAGTCAGTTAGTTGATGTTATTTTCATAGCAGGTTTTTTGAGGATTCCTGAATTTCCAAAGGCTCCTGGAAATATCCTGTAATTCCAAAATTTACCAAAAAGTCCTGGAAATCTTCGAAAACTCATACAAATATCCTGAAAAATAAAGGAAAGCTTCATTTGGAGGTGCCAATTTTACGCGCGATAAAAAAACGGCACTGTAAAGACGAATGTTTTTTCTAATACAAAATCTAATTTTGGCCTTATGCTTATCCCTACCCAGACTGGGCCCCGCAACCCGTTTCGCATAGGGCACCGCAATTGCTAGGACCGGCCCTGCACCCACATATCATTTTCCTTCTACTTCCTACCCCTTTATTTTTCCATCTGGTCCAGAAAAGTGAAAGATAAAAGCATGAAATAGCGCTAAATAAAACGAATAGGTACACATATATCTAATCGCAGAAATGTATTGTTGTTAGTAGAGATATAATAAGAATTAAGTAACATGACTTATCCAAACTAATTGATACAACTACACCTTGTATAAGCTTTGGTTTTTTTTAAAAGTATTTTTATGTGTTTTTTTTTTAATAAAGTGAAGTTTTAGAACAATGTTAAAATAAGATAAATGGATACAATTGTTTTATCTGTAACTCTCCCAATAGACAATGTTAGGTAATTCAAAATATTTTACACATTTAGGAGGTTTTATTTTAATTTTTTTTAAAAATCATGTCGCAGTTTTACAGAAAAACCAGATTTGTTAAATTTGATGAATACGCAAACATTTAATCATTTAACATAACTGGTTGGTATACAAAACATATATTCTATACTATTGGCAGCTAGATATTCCTGGACTCGTTGAAGATGAGGTCAATGATTCCGATGTCATGGATGAGATAACTGTAAGTAAATGGAGGTTAAGCCTTGTACTTATAAAAGCCATGCCGTCCTTAAAGTACCCTATTCGTCATTCTTACCTTGAATTATTAAATCACCTGCCCAAATACGCCCCACTCCCTTGCCTCAAATAAGACTCAGTAACATGTAAGTAGAACATCTCATCGCATAAAATGTGCATTTGATTTTCCACTGATTGCGTCGCTCAAAGTCAATGTTGTTCTTTTGGATCATCTCTTCACTTTCCTTAAGTCCTGTCCACTTTCTCTCAGTCCTGTCCAATTTCTCTCAGTCCTGTCCACTTTCTCTCAGTCCTGTCCACTTTCCTTCAGTCGTGTCCGCTTTCTCTTAGTCTTGTCAGCTTTCCTTCAGTCCTGTCCACTTTCTCTCAGTCCTGTCCACTTTCTCTCAGTCCTGTCCACTTTCTCTCAGTCCTGTCCACTTTCTCTCAGTCTTGTCAGCTTTCCTTCAGTCCTGTTCACTTTCTCTCAGTCCTGTCCACTTTCTCTCAGTCTTGTCCACTTTTCTTTAGTCCTGTCCATTTTCTCTTAGTCTTGTCCACTTTCCTTCAGTCCTGTCCACTTTCTCTCAGTCTTGTCCACTTTCTCCTAGTCTTGTCCACTTTCCTTCAGTCTTGTCCACTTTCCTTCAGTCCTGTCCACTTTCTCTCAGTCCTGTCCACTTTCTTTCAGTCCTGTCCACTTTCTCTCAGTCCTGTCAACTTTCTCTCAGTCTTGTCCACTTTCCTTTAGTCCTGTCCACTTTCTTTCAGTCCTGTCCACTTTCTCTCAGTCTTGTCCACTTTCCTTCAGTCCTGTCCACTTTCCTTCAGTCCTGACCACTTTCTCTCAGTCCTATCTACTTTTTCTCAGTCTTGTACACTTTTCTTTAGTCCTGTCCATTTTCTCTCAGTCTTTTCCACTTTCCTTCAGTCCTGTCCACTTTCTCTCAGTCTTGTCTACTTTCTCTCAGTCTTGTCCACTGTCCTTCAGTCTTGTCCACTTTCCTTTAGTCCTGTCCACTTTCTCTCAGTCATGTCCACTTTCCTTCAGTCCTGTCCGCTTTCTCTCAGTCTTGTCCACTTTCCTTCAGTCCTGTCCACTTTCCTTCAGTCCTGTCCACTTTCCTTCAGTCCTGTCCACTTTCTCTCAGTACTGTCCACTTTCTCTCAGTCTTGTCCACTTTCCTTCAGTCCTGTCCACTTTCTCTCAGTCTTGTCCACTTTCCTTCAGTCCTGTCCACTTTCTCTCAGTACTGTCCACTTTCTCTCAGTCTTGTCTACTTTCTCTCAGTTTTGTCCAATTTCCTTCAGTTCTGTCCACTTTCCTTCAGTCTTATCCACTTTCCTTCAGTCCTGTCCACTTGCTCTCAGTCTTGTCCACTTTCCTTCAGTCCTGTCTACTTTCTCTTAGTCTTGTCCACTTTCCTTTAGCCCTGTCCACTTTCTCTCAGTCTTGTCCACTGTCCTTTAGCCCTGTCCACTTTCCCTAATAAGCATCATCATCACTCCTTAAAGTTACTCATGGAACATAGGGCCTCGAAAAAAACACGCCACTCTCCACGGTCTTTTGCTAGCTTTTTGATGGTTTCCCAGCTCTTCCCGGTCTTCTCTGCTTCTTCTAGTACACTGCGTCGCCATGTTCTTTTTGGTCTTTCTCTGCGTCTTGATCCTTGGGGGTTCTACTCTAAGGCCTGCCTAGCCCTGTTGCTGGTATTCTTTCTAAGGATGTGACCAATCTATCTCCACTTTCTCTCTAAGATTTGCACTTCTATATTTTTCTGTCCACTTATCTCCCACAGTTTGGTGTTTTCTACTTTGTCGTACAAGTGTATTTTTAAGATATTTCTGAGGCAATAAAGGTCTTTTTTTTTTAAATTAAAGTATAAAAACTTTTCTGTCGAGACTTTCAAAGTTTCAAAAGTATCACATGACTTCCCTCGTGTCAACATTGTAATAAATCTTGGCTTTCACTGTATAGCGATTTAATTTTTTTCAAGTTCTGTGCATTTATTGGATTCTATTAACAATGAATCATAGTTAACAGGAAGGGGTCTATTTTGGATGGCATCATAATACTGGATTTTATTAGCGGCCTCCGAAAGGGGAAAAGACGCTATTAGTTTTGTGTCTGTCCGTTTGTTCGTCCATCATAATACGGGAGTTCATTATCATATAATTTAATTTTCATAAATAACATTCTTTAAAACTTTATAAACACTTTTTTTTACAGATTGGAACATACTTAATGGCATCCACGGTAAATAAACATTATATATATATATAAAGGCATTCATTATTTTAATATAAAATATAATAAGTAAGTGGATGATTTACTGGTATTAATTTGAACAAGTTTTAGATGAAATCTAGGGTTGAAATGACTATATAGGGTCGGTTAGAGGTGTGATGGTGGTCAAAGGTAGAATCGTTGCCCGTTAGTTGTTATTTTGATCAACCAATCCGCGTGCTAATCTGTTAACTGACAAGTAGCCTACTGATCTGAAGTAACACTACCGATAAGCTTTGAATACATCTCTCTAGTCTAAGGTGCTGGGCAATAATGTGCAATAGCTTGTGCTCTTATATAGTCCTTATGATGCAGTGGTAACTTTGTATTTTAACTATATTTTTACAAAGCGTATATCAACTCACTCTGATAAAAGTTTGTACTTGTTTTTTCTCCGACACACAATCTCGGATCAAGTTGAAATCGTACATAACTATTTCTTTTATCTGTCAAGAGTCAAGACAAAAATAAAAAATAAAAAATTAAATAAATAGTTAAATAACTATTGGTAATTAATTATTTTGTTTGGTATCTCGAACAAGAGAAAGAAATTGTACTTGACTGAGGTGGTGGTCTTCTAAAAAAATAACTGTACAGTTTTCTAATTTCATTCGCAGAACAATAGCAGAGTGCTTACAATGTCAGCTTTTTTTGTTTGTATATATTGTTTTGATAATGCTTAAAACAAATGTTTTTGTAAATTTCTCCCAGATATTTTTTCTCTTTCTCCTCCTCCCCCCCCCCAGTTTTCTCTCTGGTCCAGAGAAATGAAAGTTAAAAGCATGAAATAGCACTAAACAAAAAGTAATATGTTAAATATATCCAATAGCAGAAATGTATTGTTGTTGGCCTAGATCTGAAGAAATTAATAAAATGACTGATCTAAACTAATCAATACAACTTCACTTTGCATAAGCTTTGTTTTTTTTAAGTAGTTATTATGTTTTTGTTTTGTTTTTGTTATCACTACAAATAAAGTAAAGTTTTAGAACAAAGTTAGAATGAGGTGATTATGTTTTATCTTGAACTTCCCTGATAATTTTACTTAATTCACAATCTTCTACACATCCTGGAAGTTTTATTCCAATTTATTTATTTCAAATTATGTCTCAGTTTTACAGAAATATCAAACATCAAATTTATTACATTAAAAGAAAACGTGAACATTTAATCACTTTACATAACTGGCTCACACATTGCATTTATTCTAAAACATTTGCAGCCAGATATTCACGAACTCGTGGAAGATGAAGTCAATGATTCCGATGTCATGGATGAGATAACTGTAAGTCATCGGAGTGTATATGTTGTATATGTAATTTAAAAGAACGTAAATAACAGGTGGCATGTCAGGAGTATGGTACTTTCTAAAGGTTAATCCTTGTTCTCATAAAGGTACCCTATTACTAGCCTATCAAATCTCTTCACAAAAAATGCCCCTCTCATCTGCCTCCAATGAGCTTATGTAACGTGTAACTAGAAACATCTCATCGCCTAAAATGTAAATTAGATTGCCTAATGCACCGATTTTGTTCAATACCTTCTTTTGGACCATCTCTTTAATTGTCCTTATTCCTGTCGACTTTCATTTATTTCTGTCAACGTTTAGTTACTGCTGTTTACTTTTCCTTGTTTAAACCTGCCGATTTAGACTCAATCAAACTCGATTTCCCTCATTCCTGTCCAACTTCCCTTAGTCCTGTCCTTATTTCCTCAGTCCTGTCCTTATTTCCTCAGTCCTGTCCTTATTTCCTCAGTCCTGTCCAACTTCCCTTAGTCCTGTCCTTATTTCTTCAGTCCTGTACTTATTTCCTCAGTCCTGTCCAACTTCCCTTAGTCCTGTCCTTATTTCCTCAGTCCTGTCCAACTTCCCTTAGTCCTTTCCTTATTTCCTCAGTCCTGTCCAACTTCCCTTAGTCCTGTCCTTATTTCCTCAGTCCTGTCCAACTTCCCTTAGTCCTGTCCTTATTTCCTCAGTCCTGTCCAACTTATCTTAGTCCTGTCCTTATTTATTCAGTCCTGTCCTTATTTCCTCAGTCCTGTCCTTATTTCCTCAGTCCTGTCCAACTTCCCTTAGTCCTGTCCTTATTTCCTCAGTCCTGTCCAACTTCCCTTTGTCCTGTCCTTATTTCCTCAGTCCTGTCCTTATTTCCTCAGTCCTGTCCTTATTTTCTCAGTCCTGTCCAACTTCCCTTAGTCCTGTCCTTATTTCCTTAGTCCTGTCCTTATTTCCTCAGTCCTGTCCAACTTCCCTTAGTCCTTTCCTTATTTCCTTAGTCCTGTCCAACTTCCCTTAGTCCTGTCCTTATTTCCTCAGTCCTGTCCAACTTCCTTTAGTCCTGTCCTTATTTCCTCAGTATCCGGAAGGCATGTAATGCCAAATAGGCAGGTAGCGCCGTGCAGGTTGATTAGTAAGTAGTCAAATAGTACTAAATAGGCAGACACCTGAGAGAGGCTGCGGATAAAATTGCTTTCGAGTACAATGGAGAGATGATCACAAATGAAATTGGAAAAATAGATGGCTGATAGTAGGAATATTAAACATGTAAAGTACGGGAGATAATAACTTCAATTAAACATAAGTGGAACGAGGGGGGGGGGGACGGTGGTCAGCGATCAGGGGGTATCCGTTCAAGGGGCGCAACTCTCGTCAAAGGAAAATGGATAAAGGGGAGATAATTTGCAACTCATTTCTAAGCGCAATATCAGCTCGTTAGAAAGATCAAGGCGATCAGCCGTGATAAAGGAAATAATATAAGATGTACAAGAATATACAAGATTGCGTCAATGATTAATTCAGCACGTAGCAATGATATTGTGGACAGGTTAATGCAATATATTGTTATAAACCTGGTGGTGGCACAGATGGGGGTAGTGGTGTGTGTGTAGTCAGCCGATGCAAATCGCCCCAGGCCAGCGCTAGAAGAGCGGTCAACTATGACGAGTTACGACGGTCAGACGTTTTGTACAAAACAAGGAAGATACTCAAAAGTTTGAACCATTCCCAACAAATGTATGAATTTTTTGTTTATGAAATCGTGTGGCAAGTTGAACCATTCCCAACAAATGCCTTCCGGATACCGCACACTCATTAGACACTACGTCCACTGAGACCACGTGTCTATGCGAGACTTCCTAACCACGCCTACTCATCGAAACTCACTGGACCTATCCTGTGAACGACGTTGTTCACTGCATATCAGCTCTATCTGCAGCACACTTGTGCCCATGGTAGCCGGCCTGCAGCCCTACTGTGCCCACAACAGACCACAGAACTTTAAATTGAGACTCCACATGTACTGAATCAACGGGGACCCTCTACCCGCTAGAGCACCACCTCCAGCTGCAAGACCTCCACCCAGGAGCACATCCAGATACTGCATCGATAGGACCACCAGATAAGTTCGGAGGACAAAAGTGACATACTCTTCAATAGAGTGCAGCCAAGTACTCTCAGAAATAAATGCAAATCCCCCCCCCTTAATTTTATTCTTCTATGTATATTTTATGTAAATAAATATCCATCCATTCTTTAATTTTTTAAAATCTTTCTCCATTGTTTGTTTTGTTGCGTGCCTGCTCCCGATATATCTCTGATGGCCCAGTTCGTGGCAAACTAAAAATAATCATCCCCTATTCACCAAACAAGCCAGTCATACACGTAGTATACGAGGGCTGTCACAGATGTTAATAATATAATGTAGAATAATTAATTATTCTTCAACTATTTCTGGAATTTTTAACATTAACATGAATTGAATATTTTTTTGCTGTTGCAGCATCAACAACGAGCAGGACAGAGTGGAAATGATTTTGATAACTTAACAGAACAGACTTATAATGAATCGAAGATAAAAGTAACATTTTTTAATTACAATCAACGTTTTAAAATGTTATGTTTTGTTAACATTCAAATCAAAGAATGTTCATTATTTGGAAGTTCTTAATAAACAAGATTACAAACAGAGGCGGCCCCCGTAGGAGACGGATCACTGTCGGATCCGCATATTTGCTGGTCGACTGAGGATGGCATCGAGCAGGGTATGAAACCGAGACCGTAGAAATAATCAGTTCTGCGCGCAAACCGCACGACCAGGCATTGCTCTTAATCTAATGACAAACTGGTTACAAACTAATAGCCTACTATTGATAATATACCTACACATTACAGAATGACAACTACCGGATATGCTCAATATGTCAAAAGAGCGATTTTAGATAATCTTTTGGTATTGAGCATTTTCATTTAGGCCTAAATGGAACTAGAATTAAACTACTAATTTAGCACTCTCAATATCTATATCTACTAGATCTAGAATATATATTTGGGATAATGTATATGTAATTTAGATAAGATTTATATAAAAAGCACTAGATAATAAATTAATAGACTAATTGCAAAATCTAAATATTAAAATAATTAGTTTTAGTATTTTATAACATTGCAATATTGACATATTGACAATCTAGACTTTAGAAAAAAATCTACACTTTAAGCCTATAAATTAAAATTATAGATCTTGATCTAGTCTAAATCATGGCTGTCTGGTAGTGCGGTTTGCGCGCTGGATTGTCGTTTGGATTCATCGATGGTCCCAGATTCAAACCCTGCCTGCTCCCATCCCCCGTCGTCCTACGGGAGGTTTGGACTACAACACTGAAGGAACATCCGAAATATGTAAAACAACAAACATTCTAAACTAGACCAAGAAATTCTAGATCTAGATTCTATAGTGATTTTAATTAGAACTTAAATCTAAATCTAGTTTTAAAAATCTAGCTCTACTGTAAGAAAAAAAATCTAGATCTAGTGTAAAAAAAATCTAGATCTAGTTTAAAAAACCTAGATTAGATCTAAATCTATTGTCTTTTTAAAATGCGAGTCACATTACGAGGTTTAATAAACATTACTATACTGAGTTGTTTTAGTTTTTAAAGAATTTATTCCATATGACGTCAAAGGAAAAAAAATCCAATACGTCACACGGCCTAGTTAGACTAAAAATGTTATCTATACGAGCAGCTTCTCGAGGATCATAGACATTGGTGCACCGAGTTTGTTCTTTTAGCATTTCATTTGATCGGCTAGTTAGACTTAATATATATATATATATATATATATATTAATATATATATATATAAGGATTAAAGGCGCTTTTTTGTGTGTTTTGTCTGTCAGTTTGTCTGTCCGTTATGTTAATAGCGAGAAAAATAAAAGACTAAAAGCTATTGAAAATCTGATTAAAATTAATTTCCCTTCCAAAACATCGCATTAGTTTTAAGTTTCTATAATAGATTGTTCTGGATGTTTATATATTTATAGTGTGAAAAAAATAAGAATTCCAGATTAATCAAATGCCGTTAATTAAATTTCTGAGATAGTCTGTTATGAAAATTAGATGTACCATACCCTTATGGAGATTTTATCAAACCATACTTTGTGTTAGGAAGTTGTTTTCCTTAAAAATCAGAGCATAATATTAACGATAATTAGATTTTTTTAACGTTTTAGATAGAAAGTTAAATGTAGTGTAAGAGAGAAGTGCGATTTTACATAAATAGAGTTAAACTATTTTTCATTAAAAATCCGGAACAACCAATTTTCGTAAATGAGAAAATTATTTGTTTTATTTATAAGATAAGTGATTTCAAACATTTATTAGTGTTATTAGATTTTTCATATAAAATTCGGATCATTTTTTGGCGACGATTTGTAAGAAAATTAAGGTAATGTAGGTCGATTTCTTTTTCGAAACAAAATCCGGAACATTCTTTACCGATTAAACAACTTTTATTATGTTTCGGCAAGAAAATTAACTGTAAAATAAGTCTAAAAATGTATTTTCAATAATCGTTTCTAGTAAATTACTAAAATTACTAAAATCCTGAATAACCTATTGTCGATATTTTTGAAAAAAAAATTATTTGACATAAATTTGTTTTTTATAAAACAATATCCGGAACAACTTTATAGTTAATGAAATATAAATCTATATAGATATTTTTATTTAGCAATTATATGCTATTTACATAAAAAAAAACGGAACAATATATTAAAGATCATGTGTTTCTTGCAACGTTTAAGCATGGAAATAAAATCTACTATAACTTATAAGGAGCCAATAAATATTCATTGGCATTGATTTGTTTTTCACAAAACATCCGGAACAATCTATTACAGATACTTTAAACTATTGCAATATTTCTATAAAAAAAATTAAAGGTTAAATCAGATTTACAATAGCCTCTACTGTTATTTGTTAATCTAATCGTGACGGACAGACCGACCAACAGAAAAAACGCACAAAAATAAGCTCCTTTTTATCGGACACTAAACAAAAAAATAAATAAAATCTGATTTTTTAAAAAAGTTTAAGGAATTGTTTTAGCACCTGATCATGTTGTGAATTTACGCTACTGCACAAAATTCGCTGCTTAAAAAGTCCATTTTAAAAAATGTGCATGATATTTATATACAAAGTGCATTATTAGCCTTTATAAACAAACAGAAATGTTTTCTTTTAATTTTAGCAGCTAGTTAACCAGAAAAAACATTTTTAAGTATTATTTATATTTGTTGTAAACATTTTCTATACATTTATAAATATATTTGACTTAGTGATACTGAAAATACACAAAAATTATTAATCCTCGTTAGCATATTGTAACATTGCCTCCCTTACATTTACGTAATTGTTTTAGAATTGGTGTATTTTTATGAAAAAATCGCTTGCATAATTAATTTTATAAATTAAACGGTTTGCTTTTAGAAAACCAAAAGTAGCCGTTGCACCTAAACTTTTCAAGGTGGATTTAATGATGAAATAATATTTTTCATATCTTTTCTAGTTTTCGTGATCTGAGTGTGACAGACGGACAGACAGACAGACGGACATTTTGCACAAACCTAATAGCGGCTTTTTCCCATTACGGGGGCCGCTAAAAAAATGGTTTTATATTTTAAATGCATTAAGTATTAATATTTCAAAACAGTTTACAATTATAAAAAATTAATTGAACAGTTTAACTTATATTTGGATATTTTGACAGATATGTATTCTGCCACAGAATAGGAACATTCCCATTGCAAGTATTTGCAGGGAATGGGGAATGAAAGGTTTGCCAAATGTAAGTTTCAAGCCATAATAAAACAGGTTATATATACATTGTTACGTATTTCTGAATCTTCTGGCTAAATGTACTAGTTGGCACACAAATAAAAACACTGCAAAGAACTTAACGATTTACTTTCAGCTTCATATAACTTTATTGACTATTAACTCTAACAATTCGTCACTGTAGCATGTAGCGTAGAAGATTGTACAATATCTGTCAGTTTGCAGATAGCTATACTATGTTGCAATTCATCTCTTCACTTCGTTGCAATTCATCTCTTCTCAACTTGCATCGATCCGTATTCCACAGAACACTCCAACGACACACTTCCCAGTGTCGCTCAAGGTCTCCCAAAGCTGAACCAAGTCGTACTCAAGTCTACCGAATCAGAGCCGTACACGTCTTACATCGACTGTATCGACTGTAACGGTTCAAGTCCACTGTAGTTCGCTGTATAGACTTTAACTACAGTAGTCCACTCCAGTTAACTCTACCCTAGTTAACTTGCATCGAGTCGTACACATCTCTCCTCTAATGTATCGCACAGTAGACAACAGTACCGACGACTCACTCACGACTGACTTTCACATTAACTCTCTGGCTTATATAGAGTCCCTAATCGCTCCTCCAAAGTTGCACAAACACTGCTAGTATCATCTGGAACAACACGTGAGGACAAGTCACATCCTGTTTTTGTTTATACGCGTAGATTCCAGAGAACACTGGCTGCAGTGTCATCTCGCTGGAGTCACACGTACTGACCTCTACCCATCACTGTTCATTTGTAACAATATATATATATATATAGGGGTGCACCGGATAGTTCTTTTTGATATTCGGCCTGAGCCGAATATTACCGGATAGTAAAATATGATATTTGGCCGGAGCCGAATACCTACATGTCTTGTTATCTTGTAATTAGCTTGTGTTGCTGAGCATTTTCCAAAACTGTTAAATAACATATCTTTAATAGTAATAATTGTTTTCCTTTTATTTACCTTATTGCTTTATACTCAGTTAAGGACTGATTAATTAAAGCTTAACAGTATTTATAAACAGATAGGCCTATCACAAACTAATGTGTAGCATTAGTGTGTGTATTATGTATTTATGTACCATTCCACTAAAGGGTGTGTGTGGCATGGTCAATGTAAAATGCGTAAATTAATATACAACTAGTTACTATTGTAGATCTTTCTCAGGTAGGGTGCAATCTGGCTTGTATAGTGGGTGGATGTGTATGTTCATAAATTTCAGACCAACAACTGGTCATCAGGCATGTAATTTTAATTCCAAGGACTACTTATGGTTCTGGCTTCAAGGGGTTTAATACTGATAGTAGCTGTTTAATAGTTGGAATCTGAAGCGTTCTATATTTATTGTTTTAGATTAATTTATTTGCGGTAAACTATATTTTATTAACAGTGGGAACATCAATTATACCTATTTATAGCTTGAACCTTAGACGATGCCGAAGCATAGATTAAACTTTAGTCTGTTCTGTAATTGAAATCTATGGAGATCTAAGAGCATTAGGAAAACCAAATATAGAAGAAAAAACTCATCCATACCCACAAAAATAAATAGACAGATTGTAACAGCCTGGTCAGATATAGATTAAGGGCCAACACATGTAGTCCTAGTGTAGTGTATATAGTTGATGGTGTTGAACATCACTAGTTTTTTTTTCTTTGAGCATACGCAATAGTGTTGAGTGGTCAGGCAAAAAATAACACGTCGGCATGGCCAGTCAAACATTTAGAACTCTGAACATTGTACTTTTCTAAAAAATAATTAGTTACTGTCTTACTGTGCTATGAAATCGATGTGTGTTCTGTGTAGCAAAAGATCACTTGTTTAGGTGTGTGATCTTTAGTCCAGCTTACTAATTGAGATTTATATCCAAGTTAGCAAACTAGGCATTCGTGAAGAGGTGTGGCCTGTAGTCAAGCCACGTTATTGAGATTTTTCTGCAAATAAGCAAACTCCCTGTCCGGTTACCCCTGTAGAGCTGAAGTCCAGCCCCTAATTAAGATTAGCTACTAAGTAAACAAACTCAGTCTCCTCGCGTGACCTCTAGAAAGTACCTAAGTCCATCGTATTTGACTTGTAGTCACTTGTCTATCAACGAATTCAATGTGATGGACTAAACAAATAAAAGGGGGTGGGAGTAGTTCATCTCTATCCTTGTTACATGTGTAGAGGTGTGGCTTTAAGCCCCTTAATAGATATTATTCTCCATATAAACAAGCTCAGTTCCCTCAGGCTCCTAATAATATTAACAGAAATTTAGCTACTACAGTGTAGTTTTTACTATCCGGCCAACTATTCGACAGGCCGAAGCGGAATATCGCCGAATAGTGACAAAAAGCCGAATATTGGGCCGAAGCCGGAGTGATTATCCGGAATATATATATTTAAAGGAAGGGAAGTTTTCGATTGTCGATAGTTTTCAGTTAATTGTTTCTTTTAGTCGAGCCGGAAATTTTGAAACCTATTTACTTGCATCGCTAACAAAACATCAGATCCATTGGGATTATCGCTTCTAATTTTGTGTGAAGAACAATTCACTTATTTTCAAGTGTTTTTTTCTTACGACTGTTACTATTTCTTTTGTATATGACTGGGTGAAAAAGAACTAGAACATGAGTCCAACCAGCTCTAAAGGGTATCTGAAATTAGTTGGGGAAAAGTAAAGGCGGTTGGTCGTTGGGCTGGCCACATCAATTATTTTCCTTGATAACAGCAAGGGATATTTATTCCTAGATAAATGTGCTGATTAGTTTATAGGCTATAAACTTTAGAACTAATTTAAAATTAAACTTTTTTGAACATATCAGTAGCATAAATAGTGCCTTTTAGGGAAGGTACGGTCGGCACTGGGTTACCCCCACTAGGAAGTAGCACCCAAGTGAAAAAGATGTCATTGTACAAAAGCAGACATTTTAAAAACAAATCTTCTACATCTGGATACCCAACTATTATGATAGACGTTCAATATATGCATCTATGTATTTTTTACTTGGTTTAATGTTACGTGCTGAAATGGGCCGCAGTCTTTGTATGTGAGCAGGTCAGGGTGGCGCTACTGAGTGAGGCCCTTTTTTGGTGTTATCTGCTGCTGCTCAACATTTGTTCATTTATAACAGTAGGCAGGTGGTAGCTCTACTGGGTGGGCCCAATCTGTGCACCTCGGTCTGGTGACCAAGGGGCTAGAGTAGCCTAAGCAACCAGACAGCACAATTAAACTAAGCTAAACTAAACTAGCTAACTAAAGATAAAATAACCAACTAAAATTATAAAACAAACTTATATACACTTTATTTATACGAGAAAAAAACAAATCAATAAAAATATATGTGCAAACGAAAATATACGTAAACAACTAGACCAAAACAACTAGATAAACAAAAACTAAACAACTAATCAACTCTACTTAATCTATACTATTACAACTACAATCACTATCCCACAAACCAAACCCAAATAAAACCACTAGTTACCCCGATTCACCATAATCCACCAAGATACCTTACAAGACAATAAACCACTAAAATAACCTACAAAACAATAGCCACTGTAACTGACATTTTCTAATCTAAATCTCACAACTACTGGATCAACAGGGCAGAACTATACAACAGTTTGATAGCTATTTGCGGCAGCAATAACTACGGAAGCAATAAAAGTAGTTAGACAGCTAGACAGACAGTTTGACAGCTAAACAGTAATAACTGTGGCAGGCAGTTAGACAGCTAAACAGCTATACAACTAAACCGTTTACAGACCTGCACATAAACTGATATAAAAAAATAACAACTAATCCAACACTAATGCCAAAGACAAAAATAAGCAGAACTAACCTGGGACAAAAAATAGAAAATAACATGCACAACTCTAAGGCTAGTTAACTATTTTAAAAACTACTTTTCCTCTACGAGTAAAACACAAATAACAGAAAAAGGCTAAAACTAGCAGAAAGTTATAAATAGAAGAAACTACAAAATAATCAGCACTGAACTATAAAAATTAAAAAGGACACTAAATTACAAACATCATAGCCCTGGCCTATGTAAATAATATAAATTAAATAAAATTAGGTCAAAAATTAGATCTAGGAGCGCCAGCTCACAGTATATCAAGAGACAGCAACTGTTTCATTATTCAAGTGACGTCTTTTGATCTTGAAAGAAGTGAGATTACATTTTGACGTCAAGGCGGAACCTTTCTATTGTATCATCGTTTTTATTTTCGGCTTGCCTAAGTTAAACAGTTCCAATACTAGAAGTCTTGAGAAACACGGGGGCGTGGTTAAAACGTAACGTTCTACTGCCTCGTCTCAGTTCAGTCCCACGTCTTAATTTCCTTTTGTTCAATCTGCTTCTTACAATCAGATAGTAGGCACTGAAGACGAATGGTTTTAGTTTCCTTTTGTTCAATCTGCTTCTTACAATCAGATAGTTGGCACTAAAGACCCACGTCTTAGTTACCTTTTGCTCAATCTGCTTCTTACAATCAGATAGTAGGCACTAAAGACCCACGTCTTAGTTTCCTTTTGTTCAATCTGCTTCTTACAATCAGATAGTAGGCACTAAAGACCCACGTCTTAGTTTCCTTTTGCTCAATCTGCTTCTTACATCAGATAGTAGGCACTAAGGACCCACGTCTTAGTTTCCTTTTGTTCAATCTTCTTCTTACAATCAGATAGTAGGCACTGATGACCCACGTCTTAGTTTCCTTTTGTTCAATCTGCTTCTTACAATCAGATAGTAGGCACTGATGACCCACGTCTTAGTTTCCTTTTGTTCAATCTTCTTCTTACAATCAGATAGTAGGCACTGATGACCCACGTATTAGTTTCCTTTTGCGCAATCTGCTTCTTACATCAGATAGTAGGCACTAATGGCCCACGTCTTAAATTCCTTTTGTTCAATCTTCTTCTTACAGTCAGATAGTAGGCACTGATGACCCACGTCTTAGTTTCCTTTTGCTCAATCTGCTTCTTACAATCAGATAGTAGGCACTGATGACCCACGTCTTAGTTTCCTTTTGTTCAATCTTCTTCTTACAATCAGATAGTAGGCACTGATGACCCACGTCTTAGTTTCCTTTTGCTCAATCTGCTTCTTACATCAGATAGTAGGCACTGAGGACCCACGTCTTAGTTTCCTTTTGTTCAATCTTCTTCTTACAATCAGATAGTAGACACTGATGACCCACGTCTTTGTTTCTTTTTGTTCAATCTTCTTCTTACAATCAGATAGTAGGCACTGATGACCCACGTCTTAGTTTCCTTTTGCTCAATTTGCTTCTTACTAAAGACCCACGTCTTTGTTTCTTTTTGTTCAATCTGCTTCTTACAGTCAGATAGTAGGCACTGAGGACCCACGTCTTTGTTTCTTTTTGTTCAATCTGCTTCTTACAATCAGATAGTAGGCACTGAGGACCCACGTCTTAGTTTCCTTTTGTTCAATCTGCTTCTTACAATCAGATAGTTGGCACTAAAGACCCACGTCTTAGTTACCTTTTGCTCAATCTGCTTCTTACAATCAGATAGTAGGCACTAAAGACCCACGTCTTAGTTTCCTTTTGTTCAATCTGCTTCTTACAATCAGATAGTAGGCACTAAAGACCCACGTCTTAGTTTCCTTTTGCTCAATCTGCTTCTTACATCAGATAGTAGGCACTGAGGACCCACGTCTTAGTTTCCTTTTGTTCAATCTTCTTCTTACAATCAGATAGTAGCACTGATGACCCACGTCTTAGTTTCCTTTTGTTCAATCTGCTTCTTACAATCAGATAGTAGGCACTGATGACCCACGTCTTAGTTTCCTTTTGTTCAATCTTCTTCTTACAATCAGATAGTAGGCACTGATGACCCACGTATTAGTTTCCTTTTGCGCAATCTGCTTCTTACATCAGATAGTAGGCACTAATGACCCACGTCTTAATTACCTTTTGTTCAATCTTCTTCTTACAGTCAGATAGTAGGCACTGATGACCCACGTCTTAGTTTCCTATTGCTCAATCTGCTTCTTACAATCAGATAGTAGGCACTGATGACCCACGTCTTAGTTTCCTTTTGTTCAATCTTCTTCTTACAATCAGATAGTAGGAACTAATGACCCACGTCTTAGTTTCCTTTTGCTCAATCTGCTTCTTACATCAGATAGTAGGCACTGAGGACCCACGTCTTAGTTTCCTTTTGTTCAATCTTCTTCTTACAATTAGATAGTAGGCACTGATGACCCACGTCTTAGTTTCCTTTTGTTCAATCTTCTTCTTACAATCAGATAGTAGGCACTGATGACCTACGTCTTAGTTTCCTTTTGCTCAATTTGCTTCTTAATAAAGACCCACGTCTTTGTTTCTTTTTGTTCAATCTGCTTCTTACAGTCAGATAGTAGGCACTGAGGACCCACGTCTTTGTTTCTTTTTGTTCAATCTGCTTCTTACAATCAGATAGTAGGCACTGAGGACCCACGTCTTAGTTTCCTTTCGTTCAATCTGCTTCTTACAATCAGATAGTAGGCACTGAGGACCCACGTCTTAGTATCCTTTTGTTCAATCTGCTTCTTACAATCAGATAGTTGGCACTGAGGACCCACGTCTTAGTTTCCTTTTGTTCAATCTGCTTCTTACAATCAGATAGTAGGCACTAAAGACCCACGTCTTTGTTTCTTTTTGTTCAATCTGCTTCTTACAATTAGATAGTAGGCACTGAGGACCCACGTCTTTGTTTCTTTTTGTTCAATCTGCTTCTTACAATCAGATAGTAGGCACTGAGGACCCACGTCTTAGTTTCCTTTTGTTCAATCTTCTTCTTACAATCAGATAGTAGGCACTGAGGACCCACGTCTTAATTTCCTGTTGTTAAATCTGCTTCTTACAGTCAGATAGTAGGCACTAAGGACCTACGTCTTAATTTCCTTTTGTTCAATCTGCTTCTTACAGTCAGATAGTAGGTACTGCGAACCCACGTCTTAATTTCCTTTTGTTCAATCTGCTTCTTACAGTCAGATAGTAGGTACTGAGGACCCAAGTCTTAATTTCCTTTTGTTCAATCTGCTTCTAACAATCAGATACTAGGCTCTGATAACCCAAGTCTTAGTTTCCTTTTGTTCAATCTGCTTCTTAAAATCAGATAGTTGGCACTGATAACCCACGTCTTAGTTTCCTTTTGTTCAATCTGCTTCTTACAGTCAGATAGTAGGCACTGAGGACCCACGTCTTTGTTTCTTTTTGTTCAATCTGCTTCTTACAATCAGATAGTAGGCACTGAGGACCCACGTCTTAGTTTCCTTTTGTTCAATCTTCTTCTTACAATCAGATAGTAGGCACTAAGGACCCACGTCTTTATTTCCTTTTGTTCAATCTGCTTCTTACAGTCAGATAGTAGGTACTGCGAACCCACGTCTTAATTTCCTTTTGTTCAATCTGCTTCTTACAGTCAGATAGTAGGTACTGAGGACCCAAGTCTTAATTTCCTTTTGTTCAATCTACTTCTAACAATCAGATACTAGGCTCTGATAACCCAAGTCTTAGTTTCCTTTTGTTCAATCTGCTTCTTACAATCAGATAGTTGGCACTGATAACCCACGTCTTAGTTTCCTTTTGTTCAATCTGCTTCTTACATCAGATAGTAGGCACTGATAACCCACGTCTTAGTTTCCTTTTGTTCAATCTGCTTCTTACAATCAGATAGTTGGCACTGAGGACCTACGTCTTAGTTTCCTTTTGCTTAATCTGCTTCTTACAGTCAGATAGTAGGCACTGAACACCCACGTCTTAATTTCCTTTTGTTCAATCTGCTTCTTACAATCAGATAGTAGGCACTGAACACCCACGGTTTTGGTTTCCTTTTGCTTAATCTGCTTCTTACAATCAGATAGTAGGCACTGAACACCCACGGTTTTGGTTTCCTTTTGCTTAATCTGCTTCTTACATCAGATAGTAGGCACTGATAACCCACGTCTTAGTTTCCTTTTGTTCAATCTGCTTCTTACAATCAGATAGTTGGCACTGAGGACCTACGTCTTAGTTTCCTTTTGTTCAATCTGCTTCTTACAATCAGATAGTAGGCACTGAACACCCACGGTTTTAGTTTCCTTTTGCTTAATCTGCTTCTTACAGTCAGATAGTAGGCACTGAGGACCCACGTCTTAGTTTCCTTTTGTTCAATCTGCTTTTTACAGTCAGATAGTAGGCACTGAGGACCCACGTCTTAGTTTCATTTTGCTTAATCTGCTTCTTACAGTCAGATAGTAGGCACTGAACACCCACGTCTTAATTTCCTTTTGTTAAATCTTCTTCTTACAGTCAGATAGTAGGCGCTGAACACCCACGTCTTAATTTCCTTTTGTTCAATTTCCTTTTGTTCTTTCAATCAGATAGTAGGCACAGAGGATCCACAGTTTTAGTTTCCTTTTGTTCAATCTGGTTCTTACAGTCAGATAGTAGGCACTGAGGACCCACGTCTTAATTTCCTTTTGTTTAATCTGCTTCTTACAGTCAGATAGTAGGATCTGAGGACCCACGGAAAGTTTTTGAAACTCAGAAATTGAGGAAAATGCTTGGGGCCCTTGGATTTGTCCCTGACCATGTTCGGAGGGGGCGGAGTTTCCGGAGTTTTCCCAGTTCTTTTAGCTGACTTAGAGAGAAGCCAATATAATTTGTGTCTCGGTATAGGTGGTTGTCATTGGTAGACTAGGTGGTTGTAACTAGTAAATGTTGGTAAAAAAACTGGCACCCGGCTTATCTGTTTCCGTAAAGTCTTAAAAATACAATAAAAATTCAGTTAATATTGTAAGTCTTTAACTTTAATCTTGTACATTTTAATATATATTTAATATGGCATTGCCTTAAAGTTTGAAGATTAAAGATGATTAAGGATGTCGTATTCCACGTGACCCAGTTGCGACCTCCTAATTTTGTCACCTCTTATGCAAAACCGTTGTTCTTCTGGGGTCTGTTTCTGTAATAACTCTTGATCAAAGTCATTAGCAACGAAATGTTTAAATAGACCGCTCACTTATTTCACAGTCGCGAAAAAATCAGTGATTATTAAGAGCAGGTTAAAAACTTGGAGAATTTTTTTTGATAACCATCATTAACTGTTCCTATCTACAGATAATTGTCAGACTGATTGGATCTTGCGCTGATGACAAGCTGGTCAAAAGAGGATTTTTTTTCTTAACATCTCTCGCCAAATTTCTGACAAGTTTCAGTAAGTTTTTGGAATTACAGGGAAACATAAAAGTATTTAATTGATTGTCCTAACAGCTTAATCAAACGTTTACAACTATGATTATAAGAAGTGGGGAACTTTCGCAGATACATTGGTCTTGATCAAACAATGAACATATATTGTGGTCCATGGTGTGGGGATCAACTTTGTACAGCTTCACACAGAACATATTATGACGTTTTGTTTTCTTTTATTAAATCAAAAGTTCTTCAAGCTACTTTTTATAAATCACAAATGAGATCTTCAAACAATGTTAGCTCATTCGTACAAGTTGCAGCTGTGTTGTTTCACTTGGTGCTAGACACTCTTGGTTGTAAGCTGTCTTCTAATAACGCTGAAATCAACGTTTCTGTTCAAAGTGAATTTCATTTGAAACGTGTCGACAATTGAATTAAGCAAGAAAATTAAAAAACAGCTACTAAAACATGAATATGTAAACACACACAATGGTCATAACTACGTCACAAATATGACTGCGAAATGATCTGGTTTTTATTTCTCAGTAATAAAAGGAAAATAGTTTTCTGTATAAAATCATAAATATAAGATTCACAATAATTTGATATAAAAATTTCGTGAACACCAACTACGAGTTTGAGAATTGAAATGGAGATCTTATATTAAACCAGAGTCGTAGGATAGAACTGTCACCATTCAATGTGCGTTTCATTCAATTTTATTCAACAGTATAAGAATAAACCTTGATTTTAAATATTGCTTGATTAATCAGTTGAATAAATGAAAGTATCTAGAGATGTGAATGTTACTTTGTCTTTCTGTCTAGACTCCTGGCTATTACTACAAGCTCGTGATAAGCGTTTGTTTCATCAAATTCTTGACTTATTGGAGATGACTGGAGTGGATAAAAAAAGTCTGATATCAGTGCTTCAAGAGACACCTGACAAAGTCAACAACATTCTAAGTGCACAAACGACACAGGTATACCCAACATTCTTAGAGCACAAATAACACAGATACACTCACCATGTTATTTAAGTGCACAAATGACACAGACACAACATATTAATTATTTAAGTGCACAAATGATACAGACACACTCAGCATTTTATTTAAGTGCACTTATGACACAGATACACCCAACATTTATACTATCTGAAAACTTAAGCCTATATTTATGTTAAAGACAGTAATGTACACTACAAACTCAATACCTGTTATTTAGTATTGTAAACGAAATATTTCTCGACTTGGTTACAGTTTAAGCAGGACTTGGACGTGAGAGCTTCCCTTTATTCTGACCACATGAATACATGTATCAAGCAATATGTCATAGCTGCAAGCTTTCCAGAGATCAGTACAGGTACAGCGAGTTAGTAACAATACTTTCAGTATAGGTACAGCGAGTTAGTAACAATACTTTCAGTGCAGGTACAGAGAATTAGTAACAATACTTTCAGTACAGGTACAGAGAGTTAGTAACAATACTTTCAGTACAGGTACAGAGAGTTAGTAACAATACTTTCAGTACAGGTACAGAGAGTTAGTAACAATACTTTCAGTGCAGGTACAGATAATTAGTAACAATACTTTCAGTACAGGTACAGAGAGTTAGTAACAATACTTTCAGTACAGGTACAGAGAGTTAGTAACAATACTTTCAGTACAGGTACAGAGAGCTAGTAACAATACTTCTGAAATGAACACCTTATAAGTCCGTCCTTTACTTTATGATATATTTCATTTTATCTTCTCTTTGAAACAGTTTCAATATCTTGTGTGCGTGTGTGTTTGTGTGGTTTGAACTTTGAACCTACTCTCTGTTCCAACTCCTCTCAGGTCCACTCAGTTTTCTCGAATGAATTGTTTGTTTCTAATGTTTCTTAGATCACTTCGAGTGCATTCTCTTCTATTGTGGAACATTGACGGACCTACATTCTATCAGCAACTATGTGGGATGTTCAAAACCTTTGATTATTTTAAAGGTCATTGTCATTTCATTATTTCTCTTTATATTAGAAATGTACATTTGATATAAACTCAATTTTTTAAAACTTTAATTTTAACATTTAATTCCATTTCATAGAACTTTAATTTTATATTAAAAAAAGAACATAAAAAACACATTGACGTTTCGATCAGATATGTAGATACCCACGTAGTAACTTAAATTTTGATCATGGCACAGCTTAACATATAGCCTGGTCATTTCCTGGTCGCCTTGTGCCATGTTTATTAACCCATGTTTATAAGTGTAATTTAAATGACATGTTTAAGATACTTTCACTAGTGGATCAATTTTGTGTAACTACTCTAGAATCAAGTTTTGTGTAACTACTCTAGAATCAAGTTTTGTGTAACTACTCTAGAATCAAGTTTTGTGTAACTACTCTAGAATCAAGTTTTGTGTAACTACTCTAGAATCAAGTTTTGTGTAACTACTCTAGAATCAAGTTTTGTGTAACTACTCTAGAATCAAGTTTTGTGTAACTACTCTAGAATCAAGTTTTGTGTAACTACTCTAGAATCAAGTTTTTGTAACTACTCTAGAATCAAGTTTTGTGTAACTACTCTAGAATCAAGTTTTGTGTAACTACTCTAGAATCAAGTTTTGTGTAACTACTCTAGAATCAAGTTTTGTGTAACTACTCTAGAATCAAGTTTTGTGTAACTACTCTAGAATCAAGTTTTGTGTAACTACTCTAGAATCAAGTTTTGTGTAACTACTCTAGAATCAAGTTTTGTGTAACTACTCTAGAATCAAGTTTTGTGTAACTACTCTAGAATCAAGTTTTTGTAACTACTCTAGAATCAAGTTTTGTGTAACTACTCTAGAATCAAGTTTTGTGTAACTACTCTAGAATCAAGTTTTGTGTAACTACTCTAGAATCAAGTTTTGTGTAACTACTCTAGAATCAAGTTTTTGTAACTACTCTAGAATCAAGTTTTTGTAACTACTCTAGAATCAAGTTTTGTGTAACTACTCTAGAATCAAGTTTTGTGTAACTACTCTAGAATCAAGTTTTGTGTAACTACTCTAGAATCAAGTTTTGTGTAACTACTCTAGAATCAAGTTTTGTGTAACTACTCTAGAATCAAGTTTTGTGTAACTACTCTAGAATCAAGTTTTGTGTAACTACTCTAGAATCAAGTTTTGTGTAACTACTCTAGAATCAAGTTTTTGGAACTACACTAGAATCAAGTTTTGTGTAACTACTCTAGAATCAAGTTTTGTGTAACTACTCTAGAATCAAGTTTTGTGTAACTACACTAGAATCAGTGAATTATAACCACTCTAGAATAAAGCTTTTATATAGTTTCTCTGTATGTTACTAAATGTAAACTGGTCATCATATTGTTTGGTTGTACATAATTCGTGTATTCTTAGGGTTCCGGCGGAATCGCTGACGTGTTGGCCGACTGTCTCGATACTTCAACTACAAAAAGGTAAAAAAAAATGTCTTATAAATAAGCTAAAGAATCTTCACCAATTAAAGCTAAAGAATCTTCACCAATTAAAGCTAAAGAATCTTCACCAATTGAACTCTACAAACTATTCACAAAATACTTGTGAACGTAAGAAAATGTTGGCACTAAAAGAGATTCATTTGTTTTTAATTTCAATTCTTTGTTCTTTCAAGTTATTGGGACATTTTATCTGCATATATTGAGACTGACCCAAGAGAAAAAGGACTACACGACATTCAAAGCATTAAGTAATTTTTTTTTCCCTTCTGTTTGTTCATTTGAAAATGTTTTCTGACTAGATTTTTTTCTGGCAAAACAAATAAACAAATAAAAAGTTGTTACCACAAAGGAAACAGTTTAAATGTTTACTTTCAGATTATACGTTTCTCTAGTCAACACAATTTTACAAAAAGTTGCAAAGTCTTTTCAAGTTATAGATATTGGTCAGGCTTTTGATAAAACTAAATTAGGTCAAGTATTTCTTTCCTCATTTACAGGTAACTATTAATTTATACAATTTTTTAATTAAAAGATGATAGATTGATTGAGATAGATTTAGAGATACATTTAAAGTTATAGTTATATAGATAGATAGATAGATAGATAGATAGATAGATAGATAGATAGATAGATAGATAGATAGATAGATAGATAGATAATTTTGTTTAATCACACAGGTGATAAACTACTCGGACAATCTGGCACAGAGTTGAACTTTAGATTTCTGAAGCTATGCCTGATTCTGAACGAGCTTGAAATCGCTATTATCGATGGGAAGTTACGTAACTTAGCTAGACTTCATGTAAGTTTTTCGTTTTACTTACAAACACCGAAAGGGGGAAAACCGCTTTTAGTGTTATCTTATTGTCCGTCCGTCAATCTGTCTGGTTTAGATATTACAAACAACAAAGATATTGAAAGTCCGATTTTATATTTCTTAAGATCCAAAATCGAGGTGCTATTGGCAACTTTTTATCTCATGAAAGCGAACCGTTTTATTTTTAAATTTAAATATGTAGACATTTTTATATAAAAAATACAGCCTATCTAAACCTATTTACATACCTTAGTATATGACGTATGAAAGATAGACAAGAAATATTTTCCATAGTAAATGACACCCCAAAATGACATTTTTATATATATATATATTATATATATTTCAGATTCGTTTGAGTTTTCAAAAGATTTTAATAAGTTCCGGATATTTACAGGATTTTTTTCGTATATTTTGCAATTTCAGGAGATTTACAGGAGCTCCTGGTAAATCGACAGGAGCCGAGGGAAATCTGTTAGAGGTTATAAAATGGTTTAATTAATTAATTTTAACATCTAGAATTAGTGCGGGTTCTATGAAAGTGCGGGTCCCACTGCGGGCGCATAGGTTGCAGTGGCCTAAGGCCGGTCCTGCAAAATAGCGGTGTATGCTACGCCGCCAGTCGACTAGTAATAAACTATTCATATATTTCTGCAAGTTGCGTAATCATACGTCAATTGACGGAACAAAAGTATCACATCGGTAAGAGTTTCGATGCGTACACTTCTAAATGAAGGGAGGTAAGATTTCAATTGTTGATAGTCTGTACTTCAAAGCTTCTGATAGTGCTCAAAATATTCAAACCTGCATAGGTGGACACTCGTCCTCCATGGGCCGCCTTGAGTTTCTGTTTTGTCTCAAACTCTTTTTGTAATCTTGTTTTTATTTGAACTAAACTAATTGGATTTAACTGCTGTTTCTATTTTATTTTGTCAGAGTCTTGAAACAAAGCGCAAACAGTTTGTTAAATTAGCCTTGCGACTAAACAATTATAAGTTTATTCAGTACTTAGTGAATCAAGAGCCAAGCAACAAGACTTGTCTAACTGAGGATGTTTTGTCCGAGGTAATGCACTGTGTCCACTACTAATTTGTTAAAAACAACTACTGTGCCATACATAAACTGTTGAATACATATTACAAATAAAGTTTATGTCAAAATTTCTTCTAGAGAGTTTTTTTTTGTTGTCTCTCAAAGTAGGTGACATCAGCGAGTTCGTAGGTGCCTCTATTTAAATACGGAAGAAAAACATTGTACTTTTTCTTGAGTTAATTCAAACTCAAACCAATTAACAAGAAATCTTGCGATGAACAGGACAGTGGCGTAGGGGGCCAGGGGGGGGGGCTTGGCCTCTTTAGAGGTCCCTGCATAATAAATATATAAGTCTAAAGTGTGGAATACATGCGACATGGTCACTAATTTACATAATAACATGAATAGCAAGATAAGATGGCATTGGCTTAATATTTAATATAACACTTATTTGTGGTCCCCCTCAAGTGCGGGCCCGGGGAAATTTTAAAATTTTGACACCCCATCCCCCACCCTCGCTACGCCACTGGAATAGAACATTCAGATAAAATGTCGATCACCAGTACAAATAGTATACTAACTAGTGAGATGAATAATAGTATTGTTAAATACATAAAGCACAGTAAAAATACTGACGATCACTAAATACTAACCAGTGAACCAATGACACCGATGACTAGATTTCCTTTGTTTTTACAGTCTCTTTAAAAAGATCTTTTTGGATGGTTACATAATAACCTTTTCTGATAATCTAATAATTCTGTCTCCGACTACAGAAATAGCTTTTGAAGTTTCTCTGGAAAAATCTGACAATGTACACATGCACAATGTGACCTATTAACCTGCTCATTCACACACACACACATATATATACTTTTTCTCTCTCTCTCTTTCCTTCGCTCTCTTTCTTTCTGTTTCCCCTAAGCCGAGACCAATCGTTACAGAAGGCCTCCACACTGACCTGCTACGTCGCAACCTGTGGGTGGTTTAGACAAATAGCCCGATACCACATCAAATGTCATGACATTAGATGTGCTCTTTATTATTATTATTTAATATTCATATTTTATTTTTTAAAAAGACAACAAATAAATCTTTCAGAAAACTCTGTCCGGTACACATCTTGTACACTTTATTTCTTTCTCTTGCCATTCTCAGGTGAAGTTGAAAGTTTACACAATTATTCTTTGTCAAAGACAATCCAATTCCTTTCTATAAGCTTTTTAAAATTATTTATTTTTTGTTTGTTGTTTAGCGGCCCCCGTAAGGGGAGTAGCCGCTATTAGGTTTGTGCAAAATGTCCGTCTGTCACACTCAGATCACGAAAACTAGAAGAGAAATGAAAAATATATATTTCACCATGCGATGCGGCTTGAAAAATTTAGGTGCAATGGCTACTTTTGGTTTCTAAAAGCAAACCGTTTATTTTATAAAATTAATTATGCAAGCGATTTTTTCATAAAAGTACACCAATTCTAAAACAATTACGTAAATGTAAGGGAGGCAATGTTACATTATGTAATTAATGAAGAACGTTGTTTTGTGTATTTTATGTATCACCACGTCAAATATATTTATAAAATGTATTAGAAATGTTAACAACAAATATAAATATTAGTTAAGGACGTTTTTTTCTAATCAACTAGCTGCTAAAATGAAAAGAAAACATTTATGTTTGTTTAGAAAGGCTAAGAATGCACTTTGTAAGTAAATATGACGCATATTTTAAAATTGACTATTTTTGCAGCGACTTTCGTGCAGTAAAGTGACAAGTATCTGCAAGACATGGTGCTATCAGTTCCCTCAAAATGTTAAAAATAATCAGTTTTTATTTATTTTTGCTTAGTGCCCCATCAGAATAAAAGAGGCTTATTTTTTGTACGTTTTGTCGGTCGGTCGGTCTGTCCGTCACGTTTAAATAAAAAAAAATTGTATAAGCTATTGAAAATCTGATTTACCCTTTAATGTTCGTCCCGTAACATCTCAATAGATTTAAGTATCTATAATTGATTGTTCCGGATGTTTTTATGCAAAACTAATCAACGCCAACGAATGTTTGTTTGCTCTTCTAACCTTACTTACTTAGACTTAGGTCCTCCCGCGCCGTTCGGCGCATTGGGCGGTCTTGTAACCTATATTACATTTAATTTCCATGCTTAAACATTGCAAAAAACACATGATCAATAATCTGTTGTTCCGTTTTTTATGTAAATAGCATATAAATGCTAAATCAAAATCTCTATACTAACTGTAAAATTAACTGTAAAAATGTTTCGGATATTGTTTTATAAAAAATGAAGTAAGTCAAATGATGTTTGAAATCGCATAATTGACTAATATTACACTTATATTCTTTGACAATACGTCACTATAGTTTAATTATCGATATCCAATTGTTCCGTATTTTCAACTTTAAAAATTTTTTAAAAATATCGCCAATAGAATGTTCAGGCTTTTTAAAAAGAAAGTAATTTACTAGAAACGATTATTGAAAATCAGACTTCGTATTTTACATTTCATTTTCTTTCTGAAACATAACAAAAGTTGTTTTTTTATCGATAATCGATGTTCCTGATTTTGTTTTGAAAAGAAATCGACCTACATTACTTACATTTTCTTACAAAGCGTCGCCTAAAATTTCCGAATTTTATATGAAAAATCTGTTAACGCCAAATAACTGCTTAAAATCCCTCTTCTAATTAATAAAACAAATAGTCTTTGCATTTACGTAGAAATGTTGTTCCGGATTTTTTATGAAAATCATTTTAACTCTATTTTAATGTAAAAGCTCACTCCTCTCTTACAGTACATTAAATTTTCTAGCTAAAAATCTAATTATCGTTAATATTATGTTTCGATTTTTAAGTAAAACAACTTCCAAATACCAAAATATAGTATGAAAATCTCTCCACAAGGCTGTGGTACATCTAATTTATATACGAGACCATCCCAGAAATTTAATTAACGGTATTACATTTATCTGACATTCTCTTATTCTCTTACTATTTATACAAACATCCGGAACAATCTATTATATATACTTAAATCTATTACGTTCATACTTAAAACTATTGCGATGTTTCGAAACGAAACAATTTTAAATATTTTTTTATATCAACATGACGGACAGACAGACTGACAGACAAAACGCAAAAAAAAATGCGTCTTAAATCCTCTTTAAATAAATTCTATTAGAACGCAGTGCACCAATATCGTAAAATATATCGTGTTAATAAAGACATTTGTTTGGTACTAGCCCATTGTGACGTAATGGAATTTTTTTCATTGGACGTCACATGAAGGCATTCTTTACATGTAATGCTAAAAAACTCAATGCACCAATGTCTATGAATCCTCGAAAAATTACTTGTATTGATGAAGACATTTTTTAGTCTAACTAGGCCGTGTGGCGTAGTGGATATTTTTTTCCTTTGACGTCATATGGAATTAATTCTTTAAATGAAATGCTAAAAAAAATCACTCGGTGCACCAATGTCTATGAACACTCGATAACTGGCTCGTATAAATGAAGGCATTTTTTTTTCTACCTAGGCCGTGTGACGTAGTGGATTTTTTTACTTTGACGTCAGATGGAATTAATTCTTTAAATGAAATGCTAAATCAACTCGGTATAGTAATGTTTATTAAACCTCGTTATCTGACTAGTATTTTAAAAAAGACATAATAGCCAGATTAAGATCTTATCAAGATTTTTAAAACTAGATCTAGATTTTTTGACAGTATATCTAGATTGTTTACAGTATATCTAGATTTTTTAAACTAGATCCTTATTTATATTCTAATTTAAAGCATTCTAGGTCTAGTTTAAAATAATATAGACGAGATCAAGATAAGAATTTCAATTTTTAGACTTAAAGTGTAGATTTTGATTTCCAAATTTCTAGATCAATATTGCAATGCTGTACTAAAACTAATCTACTATTTTTAAATTTAATGTTGCATTCATGCTATTGATAGATTATCTAGGCTTTTTATTTTCATAAATCTAATTACATCTTAATTATTCCAAATTTATATTTTAGATCTAGATCTAGTAGATATAGATCTTAAGAGTGCTAAATTAGAAGTTTAGTTTCGGTAGATCTACATCCTCATTCTAGTTCCATTTAAATGTACATGCCAATAGCTCTGTTGTGAACTGTGCTGAGACATCGATGTAGGCCTACAAGCAAGATATCTATTCTCTTCTTATTCTTTTTGTTCAATGACACACCAATGCTGAAAGATTATCTAAAATCGCTCGTCCGACATATTGTACATATCCGGTAGATGTCATGCCGTAATGTGCAATGAAAATACTAAAAACATGCATATATGTAACCCTGCATATATGCATGTTTTTCGTATTTTCTATACAGTCGTTACCCCTGCAGCAGTAAATCTTTGTTTTTTTGCGTAATGTGTAATATATCTCTTTATCAATAATAGGCTATTAGTTTGTAACCAGTTTGTTATTAAGTTAACAGCAATGCCTGGTCGTGCGGTTAGCGTGCTGGACTAATTATCTCGACGGTCCCGGGTTCCTACCCAGCTCGCTGCCATACCCCGTTGGACGTTTGGACAAGGAAGTTAATTATCTTTAATTTTGAAAGAACACCCGAAACATGTAAGACAGAAAAATAAATTACAACGGCAAATAAATCTTTGAAACATTATTACTTTTGACAATCAAAAAAAAAAAATCACGTCTTGAATATTCATTGCGAATAGTCGGATGCGACAAACTCTACTTGTAATCTTGTTCTAATTGAATTTGATTGAAATAACTGAGCCCCAGCGGTCGCCTTAATTTTTTTAATTAGTGTAGTTTTTTTTATTAGCTTTTGTATTGCATACATTTCTGTCGCCAGTTTTGTATTGCATACATTTCTGTCGCCAGTTTTGTATTGCATACATTTTTGTCGCCAGTTTTGTATTGCATACATTTCTGTCCCCAGTTTTGTTTTGCATACATTTCTGTCGCCAGTTTTGTATTGCATACATTTCTGTCGCCAGTTTTGTACTCGACGCTGTTTTCTTTGATCTTCAGGCTCTAAATGAAAACACAGATTTGGAGAGGGTCCGAGAGAGTATCAAGAAAATGTTGAACATTGAAACAGATGAAGGTAGAGAGATCATTTGATAGAGTTTTCATTTTTACAAAATGTACTCATCATATTTGTCTATAGTTATATGTTTCAGTATTCTAGCACTGCCTAAGTTATTGGCTTCTAATGAGGTCAGTTTCATTTGTCATGTTTTGTTTCTATTTGAACTTTAGTTGTACACAAAGATTTGGAATTCTTGTTCAAAGAAACAGTCCTTGCCAATTGTTTTGAGCTTTCTCAATTGTTGTGGCAGAAAGTTCAGGTATTAGGATGTGATTTGGATAAATATTTGACTTGTATTATGATTTAACACGATTGTTATAGTGTAAGTGATATCCCCAACTTTTAATTTACTACACTGGAAGTGTGGTCTCACATTTAGGTGAAATTACTATGGTTTTTTTTTTTTGGACTAATTGTAAAATTTCATGTATAAAATTTTTTTTTAAAGAATTACAGAAATCTCTATGTGAGCAGTCAGGCAGGCGCGAGTGGGAGATACCTATTTTTACTGCTCAACATTAAAATTTACCAACAGTAGGCAGATGTTAGCGCTACTGGGTGGGCTCAATCTGTGCACCTCGGTATGGTGACCAAGGGGCTAGAGTCGCCTAAGTAACCAGACATACTAACTATACTAACCTAAACTAAATAAAGGCAAGATAACGAAACTTTAGCTAAGGATAAATAAACAAAACGAAACTCTATTTACATAAAAATAAATGAATCAATAATAAAATATAATATATACAATAACTTGACTAACCACTACTACTGAACCCATCAACTAACTAAAACCCTCTAAATCTACACCACTACAAACAGTAACAAACTAACCAAACCAACTATCTAACTAAATCACTACAACTACTACCCTAGACCTAAATCTACACAAACTCACTACAATAAACTAGTCTAGATCTACAATACTACTACAACCAACCCACAACACTAACACTAAAACAAGAACACCTTAGTTAGTACCTTACTATTAGTAGATCTATTCACTAAGAACAGAAACAGACTATTACTATAACAAAGCCACTAAGCCTTGACTAAGGCAATACTAAACTAGATCTAGTACAGAAACAAAATAAATCTAGATCTACAGCAGAATGATAGCAGTTATGTTCAGCAGAATTATATTTATCAGCAGCTAAAATCAGTAACAATAGCCTGCAATACATAAAATCATATATTCTATTAGGTCTAGAAAACTCAAAGCAGGACTGGTGGACGCCGCCATCTTTAAATTAACATGCTCAAAACATAAAGTGCCAACTAGAAAATAAAACTAAATTAAAATATATCTAGCCTATTTACACACAGTGTGACATAGATAAAGTAAAAGAAAATATCAAAAAGTTACAAACTTACAGGCCGTCTTAGGTACAGATATATAAAATAATTACACTACAGACCACAAAAATCTTCGGTCAACTGTACACTGAACTGTTTTAAGACAGCATGTAGTACATCACTTTTTATACACCCCACCCTAAATTACACAAAAAGCGGAAGTACAAATAATAAATTTGGCACTAGCCTATAAAAAATAGAATACATAAAAATATAGCTCATTTAAATTAGAGAAACGACGCAGGTAACTCTATTGTTACATACACAGAAAACATTTGGACTGTTTTCAAACATGAAAGATTACAACAATGCTGTATCTGATCTTGTATCTGGTATCTATAACTTATACAGGCCTAGACAGCCAACACCTGAGTAAGCCTTAGGTCAGTGTGCCTCTGAACCCTCTATGCATCGATTAAACGGTTATATTTTTCCCGGCACTCTTTTTCCTTTTTTAGATTAAAAAAAAGACTTCATTTTGACTCTAGATAACTCGATCAATAGTGCAAGAATTCTTAATTCAGTCTTACAGCAAGACCTGACTGTATTGTAACCAGTTTTCATGTCTCCATTATAATATGGAAATACGATTGAATCAAGGAATTAATAATTATAGACATCGATTTCATAAGTTTTACTTAGTAACTGGGAAAAAAAGAAATAACAAATAAATGACTTTTGAAGGCCCCAACAGGAGCTGCATTGTACGCTTATGGCTGTCTTAGTGTCATGAAATCAATGGAGACCGAGGAAAATAAAAGACAAGAAATTGCTACAAAAATGATGTAAGTATTCATTCTTTTATTTAGTTCACTATATGTATATCTCCTTGGTCTTCTTCTGATTATAGAGCTGTGTGATGTCTCACTGCTAACTGTGAGCCGAATAAAAGATGTTAATTTATTCATTTATTGTAAGACAAGTGCTAAGTTTAAACGAACCTTGAATTGAAGGTTTAATTTCTTCTAATGAAACTATGTACATATATATGTAGGAATTCTAAATGTAAACTACCCAAGGGCATGGAAAGTGACCTATAGTTTGGGATCCGGGGCATTGCAGTCTCGGCCAGGGTGTTATGTGGTGTTAGATGCCTAAGAGTCGTAAATGAAACAAAAATCTTATTCTAAATCATAATATCAAAATATCCCCAAATAATTGAATAAATCCTATCTTATTAATAATTTATTGTATACTTTATGGTTTATTGATCTGTACTCCAAATACATTCTTATAGCTTGTCAAACTCAATTCACTTCTTCTTGTCTATTTGCATACAGAGAGTTTGAGACAATGGCATGTGAAACTCTCAGACGGACCTACTCCTTGAAACCAGAGCAGGCCATTCAGTTGTTAAGTGTCAAAATGTCAAAGTGGGGCAACATGTCCTGTCCAATACTTGCCCTAAAGTTTAGAGCAAGAAGATTCCTTTCAGAAAGTGCATGTCTTAAGTTCACAAATAATACATGGACCCGAGGCAAACCTTTAGAAACATTGCGCGGGGTAAGGTTGGAAATTCAACACATGTTGTAAAGTTAGAGTTGCCTAATAAGAGACTAGTTGCTACATGCATTGAAATGTGTTGTCATTTTTAACGATGCTTTTTCTAATGTTACTGTTATTTAAAAAAACAACTATTTACACTCTCTTTGTTTCTTTAAGATTCAACTATGTTGATTGATCTTATTTTAATATTTTTATTTAGTATTTAATATATACATATATAGATATATGCGCAGTAAAAGTTCGTTCTTATTCTTCTAAACAAGCATTTGTGATTTCAGGAAGATGACAATAAATGCGCCTATTGTCAAGGTAAACTAAGGAAATCTGCCAACATTGTCAGGTAGCTGGATGTTCCTAGAAACTATTTGATCACTAGCTAAAATAATAATGAAATAAGAAAACTTTTGGATTGAAGAACATTCCACAAAAGTTTTAATATTAAATGTATTTATCTTTTCATTAGATTGATCTATTTTGTTTAACATGTCAGTACAATGAAACTCTTGAAATTCTGTTGATATTTCTTTCCAATCATGTTTTATTCTAAATAGTCTGGAGTGCAGAAAATGCCAAGTAAGAGAGAAATTTCCTCCCAGACTTCTGCTAATATTTCGATGTGTAAGTACAAGTTGACTCACCATATTTAATTAAATAACTGTGGTCCAAGGTGTTAGTAGTATCATATAAAATAGCAAAACACATAAAATCTCTTTCAGAAAACACGAGAGTCTCTAATTTATATTCGAAGAATGATCAGCTTTGCAAAGACTGCACCACACGACACAACCAACTCAAATAACTCAGGCTCCAATCGACACCACATTTTAATGTCTAATAAATTCACAGCCAACACACTCGGCACACGTTACACTAACAGTACAAATGTTCACCATAGAGAACCGGACTGCCGTTTTAACTTTGTGCGGCTTTACCAAACTCTACTGGCCTCTCAGCTTCCTTGTACCGGACAGAATCTATTTTTCTGCATTGTGACTTGTGAAGTGTCTTGACTACATCTTCACTCATCAAGGTCTTATCGAAAACAATGGAACATCCCCAGTCTATTCTGGATGATCACATGACCATATCACGTGTTCAGGTCACAGTAGGACACCCGTCGCCATCATCATGATTGACCACTAGCCTTGCTGTTATTTGTGTTAGCTGGTAGTTACATGATTTCCCCGCCCCACCTGCATCACCACCACAGTTATAAAACTTTGTTACATTTGCATTGTAGTTCAGTTACTAAGCCCATAATAATCTCGAAACCAAAAGCATAGTTAGAATAAGACAGGAAATAAGATACGGTTAGAGGCACTTGATGAGGAGTGACAATACGGGACCTAAACATGACTTTTACTTGTGTTAGACGCTTTCGCGATGTGTCTCAGTCAAACGGAGGTTACACAAATGACGAAACCAACACAGACGACAGGCCACCAATATAAGTTAGTCGAGGCAGTGAATGTTGAACAAGAAGTTAAATAATCACGAAGGGGAACCGTGGAATGTCATCTTGTTTATTTTTTTAATTTGTCGCGTCATTGTCTCTTAAGTTAAAACTTCCCCTTTTACGAAACAAATAACTTTTCCCTACAAATTCCTATGCGTGACATACAATTTGTAAATAAATATGATTAAGTTATTATCAGTCTTCTTCATTATTAGAAAGCCTTTGAGAAGCAGAACAACTCGCTCGAATGCTAAGTGATCTGAATCAAAGTACAACATCATCTAGTTCTAGTTCAAGTTTATACCATTTAAATCCATTGTCAATGCCTGATTCAAGTTTGTGTTCCCACTGCAGATAGGTCTGACACTGTTTTTACTGTTGTACTCTGCACTGCTCATCTCTTATCTGGATGCCAAAACTTTTCATTGGTTGGAATTTTTGCTCCTGGCCTGGATAGTTACATTCTTTTTAGAAATTATTAATCAGGTAAAGATTAATTCTAAGTTTCCGTTTTAATATTTTATTATTAGCATTTAAGTTAAGAATATAAATGAGAAATTTACATCACTATTACAAGGGTCTTCAATAATAAATAAAACATTTATAGAAAATGGACATAGCAGAATGGCTAATCCAAAACAAATGTTCAAAGTCAAACTGTTTAGATGAGACAAACTGTTTTATTTCTGATCTTCAGCTGGTTCGTAACAAAGCTCTTGGTTACAGCGACTTGTATCTATGGATAGAACTAGCTTCAGTTCTATTGTATGTCCTTGCTTGGATTGTACGTCTAGTTGGATATGTGTATCCTGAGACTAAGGAATGGATATTTTTCGCTAGAATTATGTTTAGTGTAGACTTTGTTGGATTCTCTATCTGCCTCCTAGAAGTTTGTTTTACTCAAAGATTTCTGGGACCCTTGTTGTTGACTGTGTTTAAAATGGTAAGTACATCGTCTGCTTATTTTTACTCGCCCTTATTATACATCAACATGTATGTAAGAGTACGAGAGAGATATACTCTTTTGGCTTCTTCTCTGCTCTGGTATATGCTCACACTCTGAGTGCGTTTCATTGACTGTCCCCTCACTACGTACCTACTATATTTACTTCAGCAATACTTCAAAGGACAACATATAATACTACTCGTGAACTGCTGCTAATTAAAACTAACTTTTAATGTACTCGAGAATTTTTTTGCCTGCTGCTAATACTTCACAACTCCACAAGTTGACCTTGATGTGTGTCTAGGGATTGGATTTTATTACTGACCACTTTTGACTTACTTGAAAATACATCACGTGACGTGGGACAATATTCGGCTGCTAATTGCTAAATATGCACTTAGTTTACTTTATCGCAGATTTAGAATAGGTCATATATATATATATATATATATATATATATATATATATATATATATATATTTATTGCTTCTATTGGTGTAACAGTTTATTTTTTATTTTATTTTCAGATCAAAATCTTAATACAGTTTCTAATTATTCTGATGATAATTTGTTTTGCCTACGCCGTAGCCTCAGAGTCCATTATATATCCCAACACAAACATGAGCCCAAAACTTTATTTTTTTGTCTTCACAAAAGCATTTTGGGCAATTTTCGGCGAATTTTCAATGGAACGACTCAATCCAGAAAGTAAGTAATTATTTGTTTTTAAAAAAGCCACCTATAAATAGTCTAAACAATGTGTTTCAACATTACTAAAAGATATATGTGCCATTTTTAAAATCTATTGTAGATGGATCCTGTAACGCTGATCCCAACGCCTATACTGACTTCGGAGAAGTAAGATGCCCAGAAAATAGCGGGAAATATTTCATGTTTCCACTACTAGGAGCTTATCACATCTTCGTGAATATTTTACTTCTAAATTTGATTATTGCTAAATTTAAGTAAGTGTTGTTTTTTTGTTTCGTTGTGTCTTTAAAAATGAAGAGTTGAACTTTTCAATAGACATGTCTTGTAAAGTAAACTGAAATGACTGCCTTTCAAATCCTGCACAATTATTTCCACAGTTCCATCATTGAGTCAGTTGAGGTCATGGCCAGGCAGATTTGGAATCAACAGTTCACACAGATAACATTGAAATATTGCAAGGTCATTTTTCCACCAGGACCATTCCTCGTGTTGTGTTTTATTTTATGGATCTGTAGGACACGAGATTTTAATAAACCTTTTGGTAAAACTTTCTTTTTGTGCAAGTGAATAATATATTAATTTAAAGACTGCTTTTTATTGCACATATAACAAATTATGATTTAAAGTATTGATTTTTGTAATTTGAAACAGACTGTCTAGTTATAAATACAATCAATTACATCATACGTACGCCATTGTCCTATTACATTTTATTTACTTGTAAAAAAAAATATTATAGTTTTTATATAGCGCTACTTTCATGCTTATATTATAGCATGCTCGGAGCGCTATGGTCCAATCTCATTTGTGGACCAGTGGGGGGGGGGGGGGGGGGGGGGGAAATATCTGGGAGAAGGTTTTCCGTGCTGTCTTTAGGCGCCCAGTAAACACAACTCTGCTCAAGTCGGGTGTCGAACCTCGAGCCCCCTTTCATAGGTAGCCAAGCCAAGTTCAAGCGCACATAGTTCAAGCACATCTCGACTCAGGGAGTAACTATACGCTAGAACACTTTCTTATTTCAAGTCATCTATACAGCCCTATAAGATTGAAGCTTTGAATAAGAACCTTGACATTAGAAACTGGCAAAACAATTTTAACCACACAGCTGATCAAGAAAACAGTTTCAACTGATCAACTTCAGACTCAATAATGTAGAAGTGTCTACACGGTTGAATAGTTGCAGCAATTAGATCATTTTTAACAAAATTTTTACATACAAAATCTTTACATACAAAATAATGTCATTAAAAATTTCAACAAAAACTCGTTAAAAAAAATCCTTCTTATCTTTGTGCTAAACTAAATATTTGTAAACATCGCAATACAAAACATTTTAGTATTTTTACAAAGCTTATATCAACTTACTGTCTGTCTGTCTTTCTGTCTGTCTGGTAAATTTTTTTTACATATTATTTCGTAATCCACACACAATCTCGGTTCAAACTGGAAGTTCGCATAATTATTTCTTTTACCTGAAAACATAAGAATCAATAAAAAAAAATTAACCAAGTAGATAATTAACTATTGGTAATTAATTAATTTGTTAATTAAATTGTACTGAAGTGGTGTTATAAGATGAATTAGTCCACTTTGTAGGTCGTCGTTTGAGGCTTAGTGAACACAAACATGAAATATGAACAATAGATAACCAACCATACAATCTTCCATGTTTATACGCTCTTCACTAGCAGATTGGCTACAGTGTTGGCTTGAAAAGCCTGAGAAGGCTTTAGCCAAGGAAATAGAATTCAGGTCGTTCGCTTTTGTTTTATTAATGCATTTAAAAACGAGTTAACAAAGATAGTTTGTGTGGAAACACAAACTCAAAATCGGTCCCCCGAAGTGGTCCAACCAGGAAGGTAAAAAGGCAGATTTCAATATTTTCAGGAAGAATATTATAATGAAATTCTATCAAAGGCAAATGACAGAGACGAATGGAGAAAAAAGGTTGACAGATCCTGTGTGGTGCCCCATAGGTCCAGCAGACAAAAGGATAGGTGAAAGTGAATAGGAAGTTAGATGTGAACCTTATGTCATATAATGAATATCTAATTGATCTAATTATTTTTTAAAGGGTCAATCTTTTATTTAAATCCTCAAGAAAAAAACATTTCCGTCAAAAAAATAAAAATAAAAAATTCTCTTGGTTGAGTTTTTTTATAGTCACTTAGAGGATCACAACAGTTCACGCAACTACTTATTATTGTTGATTTAAATTATGTCCAACTTATTTACATGGTAAATAGATTTTTTCTGTTTAAAACATTTTTTTAACATTTTTTTTCATGTGGTATGGCAGAACTTACATAAATTAGAAATACAATTGTAAAAAATAATTATTTTTTTATCAAAAATCTAAAAGCATTTGCATAAATGTGTTTAAAAAATGGTGTGGTCCTGTTTTTCTTACTATAAAGCCTCCAGCGTTTGTTACTATTGAAAGTCAATAGTTGTAAAAATGGTATATTTTTTATGAAGAAACTGCTTGCAAAATGGATTTAAACATTAGATTTTTCGCTTGCAGAAAATAAAAAAAAGTAGCCGTTGCATCAGAACTTTGAATGCTCTAAAATATCATTATGTCCGATTTTCATTTTCTCTTCTAGTTTCTAAGATCTTAACGGGACGGACGGACAGAGAGGCCACACAAAATTAATAGCGTCTTTTCCCGTTTCGAGTGATTCTAAAAAAGAATACGCAGATAGGGTCATAGCGTATTGAGAAAGATAAAAGCATAAAGTAGCGCTAAACAAAAAAAAAAATTGGTAAAATATTTCTAATCGCACACATTGATTATTGTCAGTGTAGATCTATTAAAAATGACTGCTCCAAACTAATAAGCTATTTTTTTTATATTTTATTTGTTTTATTTATTTCAAGAACAAGAACTTCCAGTTGCTGTTGTTGTTGAATTAACTCAGACTGAAGATGATGTCCGCTATAAATATCTACAAGAAAGAAATGCACAACTCAAGTAAGTTTTTGTTTTAATTTCCTGTAGATGAAGTAGTCAGTTTTACAAATGTACTCCGTATTGTTCTGAAAGAAACTAATCTCAATAGGAATGAAAGACTTTATTTGTCAGCATGACGGCACTCAGGTGCAAGACATGCTTATATGTTAACTACATGATTGTGTGTCTAATACATGTCTGTGTGTCTAATACATGTCTGTGTGTCTAATACATGTCTGTGTGTCTAATACATGTCTGTGTGTCTAATACATGTCTGTGTGTCTAATACATGCTTATATATTGACTGCATGCGTCTGTGTCTAATACATGTCTGTGTGTCTAATACATGCTTATATGTTGACTACATGCGTCTGTGTCTAATACATGTCTGTGTGTCTAATACATGCTTATATACTGAATACATGCTTGTGTGTCAAATACATGCTTATATGTTGAATACATGTCTGTGTGTCTAATACATGTATGTGTGTCTAATACATGTCTGTGTGTCTAATACATGCTTATATGTTGAATACATGTTTGTGTGTCTAATACATGTCTGTGTGTCTAATACATGTCTGTGTGTCTAATATATGCTTATATGCTGAATACATGCTTGTGTGTCAAATACATGCTTATATTTTGAATACATGTCTGTGCGTCTATTACATGCTTAGATGTCGAATACATGTCTGTGCGTCTAATACATGCTTAGATGTCGAATACATGTCTGTGCGTCTAATACATGCTTAGATGTCGAATACATGTCTTTGTGTCTAATACATGCTTATATGTTGAATACATGTCTGTGTGTCTAATACATGCTTGTATGTTGAATACATGTCTGTGTGTCTAATACATGCTTGTATGTTGAATATATGTCTGTGTGTCTAATACATGAGTGTATGTTGAATACATGTATGTGTGTCTAATACATGCTTGTATGACATGTGTGTTATTTTGATGCTGTGACACATATTAGCAATGTTTACGCTACAAATTAAAATCTTTTTTTCATCTCTATTCAATATTTTAATTTAATTTAAAATTATTTAAGACTAAGACTGTCTTATTGGAGTTTTGTGGTGATTACAAGGTCAAGGACTCAAATACAAACAACATAAATAGAAATAGAACAGACGCAAACGTAAAGAGTTCAGACATTTTGATCCCGTTCATGTCTCCTAGTCAACGTGTAGGGCTAACACAGTCTGACCCAATAGGGAACGAACGAGGTTTTGTACCATTCGGTTGTTGCCTTGATTGACAGAAGTCGCACAGAAGTCGCCCACCTCGCGACGACCTGATGTTGTTAAAATGGAGCACATTATGAGCCCCATGTGTAAGCCACCCACAAAACATCAACATTCTATAGGTCTGAATGAAACCTGATCATAACAAAGATATAAATAAATAGTCTTTTACGAGGAAGATAGTGTTTACGACTGTGACTAGATCAAACATTTGTATCTGACCTTGATTATCAACGAGTTCACTTCTATTTTTATCTTTTTTCTCGGAATCAACTGTCAACTCTTTGTCACTTTAACAAATAGATCATTTTATAACACTAATAAAAAATAAGCACAACCCGAACACAGACAGTTAAAAACAAATTCAAAATTTATGATCGTCTGTTACAAGAAGAGTCGGCACTAAGCTACTTGTTCTTTTTCTAAATTTACTTTTGACACTGTGATAGTAAATGTTATTGTTTTGTCAGGCCCGTCTCGTTATTATAACCCAGTAACCCACATTGCTGGCATGTCGAAAGAATGTACTAATTAACAGATAGAGGGGGATAAGTAAATTCCTTTAGGCCTATATATATGGACGATCTTACTTGAATAAAGTTAGCATTTAAACAGACAAGAAAGTGTTTGTTAGTCTCTACTAGTCTACTATTACAGACACCACATTTTAAGCATTTTGAAAGAATTGTGAAACTCAAAAGAACTTTGGACTAATGTCAGACTAAAGTCGCGTATGTAGTCCAGTATTACCAAACATTACTGCTAATAGAACAAGAGAAACAATTATTCCCTGACTATTAAAAACCTTTCATTGTACATTTGTTTGCATATATTTTAACTTTTCTTTGAATCAAATCTTTGTCTCAAGAAACCAAGTTACAGATGTACATTGCAATGGGCGAATCATTTGTTTACATAAAGGTGAGAACCAGGGGTGTCAATGTATAGACTCATTCAATCTTGGTTCATAGAGCCAATCTTTTTTTTTGAAGCGTTGTCAATGTATAGACTCATTCAATCTTGGTTCATAGAGCCAATCTTTTTTTGAAGCATTGTCAATCATTTTAAAGTTTTAATTGTAGATTTTTAAAGCGTCATTAACAAAAATATTATAAGTTCAGCGAGCTTTGAGAAAGTAACAGGCATAAAACTAATGAAATTCAAACTTAATTCATATGATCTGTACAATACTGTACATACTAGTCTTACTATCTGTCTTGATATCAAATGTATGTTTCACCTGGTAAAGCTCAACTGGAAACAAGCATCAACATTACAAGTATAAAAATAGCGATTAGATTTTAGGGGAAAAAAATACAATTAACATCACTAAAAGAAATGAGCCCAATGAAGTCGTAGGGCAGAGGTTCTCAAATTTTGTAAGTGAAAAAGCTAATAAATGCATAATACATGAGTTACAAATTTGTTGAAGAGTATTTATTGAGACTATAATTTTGTCGGAGAACATGTCCCGCAAACCTCAAGCGACTTACTGTCACAATCTTACTAAGGGGTCGACTCACAGTTCGGCATAGGATTTCTTTAGTTGAGACCCGATCTCTACAACTGACTTCTAAAATCGGTCTTAGACATCTTTGTTGAGCCACTTTTAGTCTTTTTCCATTTCGGCAGATAACAATTCACTGCACTTTAGTAATGGAGCCCAGCCACTGGTAGAAATTTGTAACCTCTCTTGGCTACGCTTTTGAAATTAGGTGACTGTGGTTTGCTTTCGATTTTTTTTTCGAAAAAGGAAGTTTTATCGTCAAAATCATTTTTTTTTTTTTGTAAACTAAAAAATCTGTGAAGTTTTTTTTTTTTTTTTTTTTAATTCCAAACCCCATTAACTACGCTCATAGAATTTGGTGACTGTAGTTTGCGAAAACTGAAGAGAGAGTTTTTCAATCTCAAAACTCTCTGTATGGGAGTATTTAAACTCAAAACAATCAGGAGGGGTTTTAAACTTTAAAAAAAAACAACCTCAGGAGGGTTTAAACTCAACACCTTCCTTGGCTTGGCTACGCTTATAGAATTTTGAGTATGTAATTTACTTTTTTTTTATTTTGAAGAGGTATTTTTTAGCTTCAAACCCCGCTGAAAAAAGGGGGGGGGGGGTAAACACAAAACCCCTGTTGGCTATGCTCATAGAATCTGGTGACTGATGCATGGATAGTCTTATATTGAAGAGGGGGTTTTATCGTAAATTTCGCAGGGGGGTTTAAGATCAAAATCTTTCTTAGCTACGCTCTTGGAATTTGGGAATAGTTGTTAGCTTTCTTTTTTTTTTTTTTTTGGTTTTGTTTTATAGAAGAGGGGGGATTTAACTGTAAAACCCCCTGGTAGGGGGGTTTAAACTCAAAAACCCCTTGGCTGCGCTGGGGCAACTGATGAATTAGTATTAAAATGTCACCTAAAATAAACAGAATCAAAGCAAAAAATCAGTCATTAAATTCCAATCCCCTCTGCGGGGGGATTTCAATTCGGGAGTGTGTGAACCCCAACATCCCCCCCAGGTTACACCCATGGTAATACGATTGTCGGAACTTCTTCTATCCCCGTCAATGCAATGAAATTGCTTCCTTGGTCTTGTTTTGTTAGTCTAATGGCCTTTTCGTCTCCTCATGACTACACAAATCCAATGGCGACCTGTTTATTTTCCCGCATCTCGTGCAGCAGCAGACGTCTATTTAAGTTTCTTTTCCGTCTTCTGCGCCTGTCTTCGATAATGACTTTTCTTTGAGTCTTAAATGTGTGTACCGCAGCTTTAATGAGAGCTCTCCAACTGTCTCTCTCAGAGGCCATCTGCTGCGAGCTACTTGCCTCTATGCCAGTGAAGGCGAAACGGTGCTTAGTTTAAGATCGCCAAAGAAGATCGTTTTTATCATGTGGTCGTCCAACCCAGCGCAGCTGTCGAATGGTGATTAGTACTTTTATACTTTCCTCTCCGGTTCCAAAAGAACATAGTTAGTCGTATTGTAGTCTTGCCACTGCTTTATAGATATGGATTGTTGTTGCTAGGTGAAGAGACCTATTCCGCAATACTCTCAGTTTTAGTTGACCAAAAATTATGTTGGACTTTGCTAGACTGTTGTCTATTTCTCTGGATAGTGACGCATCATTGGACACTGTGCTGCCTAGGTAGGTCAAGTGGTTGACAACCTGAAGTAGATGGCCATTCACATTGATTTGTGGAGTTGGGTTTTCCATTGGGACTTCAGGAGCATAACCTCCGCTTTTATTTTAGTTCATGGACATCCCAAACGTGGAAGCAGCCTCAACTATTTCATGGATAAAAGAATAATAATAATTGCTATGTATTTGATCAGTTCAGTATTTTCACATGAATACGCAAAACCAGTTGCGAATAGCATATTTTTCCGAATCTGAATTGCTGGGGTCTATTTAAGTCAGGGCTTTTTTGTGACGGTACGCACCGGTACGGCTTACCGGTACCTTTTTGAAAAAAATATATTACGTTTCCTGTATTTTAACGTGTATTATTAATTTTTTAGTAGTTAAAAGTTGGGCAATTAACTACTGAGTACAGGCCCCTATTTTTGTTATGTATTTACCTTTTGTCAGTATAGCATAAAGAGTGCATATACATATCTACCCTATCGTTGATCTAATACACTAGTCTTTATTTCAGACAGAAAACAATGTACTGCAGAGACACAAACAGGTGAGAATACAAATTACCACAGAAAGATTTATTTATTTTTTTAAATTGTATATTTTCGAAACCAAATGACTAGTTGATAGGACACACTGTGGAAACTCTGTTTCGACCGTTTAATTAGTCAAAAGAAAATCATCTTAAAACTTCATTTGACTTTACTTCTTTCCATTTGAACAAGGTAGCAGTTTGAATTTTAAACAGAAACTTCTTTTTTATGCAACCTTTTTCTTTTTTTTCCAGAATTGAATGTAAAAAACAGTTCCTTGCAGACGGGTAGGTTTCTGTCGTCAAGAAGCAAAATGTTCCAATGACCACTTCAATAGGTTTACGTTTTATTATGAGAGTCAAGATTTGGTTTTATATAGTGAAATTAATAGATCGAATTATCTAGATACCTTACTTAATTATTTAACAGTTAACAGACCATTTTAATCCTGAGTTTTATAAACATAAGAAGTGAATTTAAACTAAAACGGTTTTATGAAGTTTTACATTTTGTTTAGAAAGATCTTGTCAGCCTCAGACATTGTCTATTAAGTTCCAGATTTCTTACTTTGTCAAAAACACTCTTACAACTCTCAATTAAACGGCCCTCACTACAACGCCCCCCCCCCATTCCAAACATTATTTCTAGCCCTTATTTTCTATGTCCTTTTTGTTGTTGTTGTTGTTGTTTATTCTACAAACGAATGGCCCGCAACCCCCTATTTTAGAGTATGCACAAACACTTCTTAGGCCCATCAGTTGGCCATTGTAGTCTAATGTACCGGCTGTCCTGATTCTATAAGCGCCTAGCTATTGCTGATACCCGTGCTACACTACTTTGAAGTAGTCGGTAAATGTGTGTGTGTATCATCTAAACTCTGTAGGTGTAATTCAGTGTGTGTGTGTATCGTCTGAACTCTGTAAGTGTAATTCAGTGTGTGTGTGTTTTTATGGTGAGGGTGGGACAAGGTTAGCGATTGATTGTTAATGATGCAAGATACACGGCAATGACGTCAGCGGTCTTAGGAAGGACAGACGACTCCAGAACGCCAGACTGAAAAGACGTGTTTATGTAGGTGTAATTCAGTGTGTGTGTGTATCGTCTGAACTCTGTAAGTGTAATTCAGTGTGTGTGTGTTTTTATGGTGAGGGTGGGACAAGGTTAGCGATTGATTGTTAATGATGCAAGATACACGGCAATGACGTCAGCGGTCTTAGGAAGGACAGACGACTCCAGAACGCCAGACTGAAAAGACGTGTTTATGTAGTGAGTCTGAATACATTCCAAATACCATTCTCTATTATGACTACAACATTTATGTACCTCGTCATAAGTAAACATGTTCTTCTAGTGTCGATATATTTCGTGTTGTTCACCAAAGAAGTGATTCAAGTTATTGCATGTTCAAATATACTCTGCCAACAGCGGTTCAATAATCTAGCAGCAGTTTGGTGCTACAAGTCAACGACCGTCCACAACAATGGGCCTAAGAAATGCTTGTACATACACTGTAATAGCGGGCATTTCATTTGTAAGGATTAAGGAAAAAGAAACATACAATTTGAGGGCTAGAACAGTGTTGAGGTGGGGGGAGTAATGCAAGCCTATTATTGATATTTTTTAGAGTGTTGCAGGTCAAATAAACATATATGCCAGCAATCTAATTCAACACATAAACACATATACCAGCAATCTAATTCAACACATAAACACATATACCAGCAATTTAAATCAACACATAAACACATATACCAGCAATCAAATTCAACACATAAACACATATACCAGCAATCTAATTCAACACATAAAATCATATACAAGCAATCTAATTTAACACATAAACACATATACCAGCAATTCAATTCAACACATAAACACATATACCAGCAATCTAATTCAACACATAAACACATATACCAGCAATCTAATTCAACACATAAAATCATATACAAGCAATCTAATTTAACACATAAACACATATACCAGCAATTCAATTCAACACATAAACACATATACCAGCAATCTAATTCAACACATAAACACATATACTAGCAATGTAATTCAACACATAAACACATATACCAGCAATCTAATTAAACACATAAAAACATATACAAGCAATTTAATTCAACACATAAACACATATACCTGCTATTCAATTCAACACATAAACACATATACCAGCAATCTAATTCAACACATAAACACATATACTAGCAATGTAATTCAACACATAAACACATATACCAGCAATCTAATTCAACACATAAAAACATATACAAGCAATTTAATTCAACACATAATCACATATACCAGCAATCTAATCCAACACATAAATACATATACCAGCAATCTAATCCAACACATAAACACATATACCACCAATCTAATTCAACACATAAAAACATATACAAGCGATCTAATTCAACACATAAACCAGCAATTTAATTCAACACATAAACACATACACCAGCAATCTAATTCAACGCATAAACACATATACCAGCAATCTAATTCAACACATAAACACATATACCAGCAATCTAATTCAACACATAAACACATATACCAGCAATTTAATTTAACACATAAACAAATATACCAGAAATCTAATCCAACACATATACAAGCAATCAAATTCAACGCATAAACACATAAACCAGCAATTTAATTCAACACATAAACACATATACCAGCAATCTAATTTAACACATAAACACATATACAAGCAATCTAATTCAACACATAAACACATATACCAGCAATCTATACAACACTTAAAAACGTATACAAGCAATCTAATTTAACGCATAAACACATATACTAGCAATCTAATTCAACGCATAAACACATATATCAACATTTTAATTCATCACATAAACACATATATTAGCAGTCTTATTCAATACATAAACACATATACCAGCAATCTAATTGAACACATAAACACATATACCAGCAATGTAATCCAACGCATAACCACATATACAAGCATTTTAATTCAACGCATAAACACATATACCAGCATTTTAATTCAACACATAAACACATATACCAGCAATGTAATTCAACACATAAACACATATACCAGCAATCTAATTCAACACACAAAAACATATACAAGCAATCTAATTTATCGCATAAACACATATACCAGCAATCTAATCCAACACATAAACACATATACCAGCAATTTAATTCAAGACATAAAAACATATACAAGTAATTTAATTCAACGCATAAACACATATACCAGCAATCTAATTCAACACATAAACACAAATACAAGCAATCTAATTCAACGCATAAACACATATACCAGCAATTTAATTCAACACATAAACACATATACCAGCAATCTAACACATATATTAACCATAAAAATGTAAATCAAATAGTAAGTATGAAAAGAAATAGGATAGATTATTGAAGTACACAATAGGTAGAACATATATTATATATAAGAAATGTCTGTTTTATTATATAAAAAATATCTGCTTTATTATATAAGAAATGTCTGCTTTATTATATAAGAAATGTCTGCTAGTATAGCAATAGAAAAATGTTAAAAAAGAAATCAATTTGAACTTTGGTCTTAAAAAATGTTCCATTTTTGTTTCAGATGATATTTATTTTTCCACAACAGAAACTCAAACTAGTAAGTTATATAGTTGTAATTTGTTTAATAATGTCTATGTACATTGATGTCTTCATTTTATAAATCGTGGTCTTTCTATTTCGCAATTACTAAATTTGTAATTGGTAGGTTTAATGTCAACCCGAATCTATTTCTGTTCTTTAACTATTCATAAGTTTGAATTAGTTGGTTTGACACTTCACACGAAAGATACACCCCTCCATAGCGGCTGACATAAACTAACACTGAGCTTCATATACTGAATATACTATATTATATTTGGTCTACTCCATTGATGGGTGAACTACGGCCCGCGGGCCAAGTCCGGCCTTCTGAAACACTCAATCTGACCTGTCTCATGTTTTGTAAGAAAAGATTAACAATAAAAATTTCCTTCATAATGTACAACTTCAAGCTTGTTGTGTATGGTGTGATATTAGTTTAAATTTTTATGTTTCAAGACTTGTTGCGTTTGTTGATTTGAAATTCGTACAAGCAGCAAAGTGAATGTGAATGTTCATCTGGTGTCTGTTGTCTTTTTATTTCACTGTGCAATTCTAAAATGTCAAATATAAAACGTAAAGATGATTCAGAAAGTCTAAAGAAAACAAAAAAGCCTAAAGAATTATTAGGCCAGAAAGATTTTTTTTTCTTCAAAACGATGATAGTTCTCACAAAACAAAAGTTCTATCATAGATGATAGTTTTCGCAAAACAAAAGTTCTATTGTAGATGACAGTTCTCACAAAACAAAAGTTCTAATGTAGATGATAGTTCTCACAAAACAAAAGTTCTATTGTAGATGATAGTTCTCACAAAAGTTCTATTGTAGATGATAGTTCTCACAAAAGTTCTATTGTAGATGATAGTTCTCACAAAAGTTCTATTGTAGATGATAGTTCTCACAAAAGTTCTATTGTAGATGATAGTTCTCACAAAAGTTCTATTGTAGATGATAGCTCTCACAAAAGTTCTAATGTAGATGATAGTTCTCACAAAAGTTCTATTGTAGATGATAGTTCTCACAAAAGTTCTATTGTAGATGATAGTTCTCACAAAAGTTCTATTGTAGATGATAGTTCTCACAAAAGTTCTATTGTAGATGATAGTTCTCACAAAAGTTCTATTGTAGATGATAGTTCTCACAAAACAAAAGTTCTATTGTAGATGATAGTTCTCACAAAATAAAAGTTCTATTGTAGATGATAGTTCTCACAAAGTTTTATTGTAGCGTATGTTAAAATGTTGCTCAAAAACGTTTTCATTGAGACATTTGTTAAGATTGTATTTATAAATTTGTCAAGTTTATGTCCGCGTAAGAAAAAGGATTTCGAAGCTGTCAGCTAATCTAGAAAAACTTGAACATTGAGATTTAAGTTGAAGAATTAGAATACAATTAACATCAAAGCCTCAGAGATTAAGTAACTTTAGGTTCTGCTAGATTACTATGCGACTGTACAATTCATATTATTTAAAAGAGGCATAATTTAAAAAAAAATTAAGACAGAACTTGCATGTATATACATTTTATTTCTGATGATTATGTAACAGTCTTACATATAAATCAGTCGTCGATGTAATAGTAATAGTGATGCTTGTCAATAGTTCTAGTTCCCGTGGGTTTAAACACAGACAATTTCAAGAGATCCTCAATTCCATGTAATAGGTTTTACTGCAAGATGTTTTCGACCTAGAATTTAGAAATCCGCCATTGGAGTTTCTTTCTTTAATTAGAAAAACTTTTTTTATGTGAAATAAGTCAAGACTCGGAATAGTCTTGGATTTTTGCAATTTTTTATAGATCTTCTGTCGTACGAACAAATATTCAGGGAGAATAACAATTTCTTGAGAATATTACCTTTAAGGTTTCAAGATAAGGTATTACGCGGTTAGTTTCCTTTCTCTTGACCAAATGCTAAACTACAAATGTTGTCACCTTTCCCCAGGTTATCACAAAGAAAACGAAACCCAAACTCCTGTCTGTAAGTTCAATTGAAAAATAACAAAACAAAAGTAACTGTTCAGTTCATGTGTGTCAAAACCTTTTGTAAAATGTAACAAAATACTTTCTAGTTGTTAATATTTTTTCAAATCTTATAAATGTATGTAACGCTGGTTTTCAAGAGAATGTTCTCATACTTTTAGAATGAAATCATTTCAATTTTTTAAAAGTTAGTTGAAAAGTGAATATATTGTGTAATTCATATGTTTAAAACTTTTGTTCAGCAATTTTAAAAGATATATATATAATATTTTTTTAACTTTTATTTTCAATAAAGATAAAGTTACTAGTACAGAAGTCGGCACTCGTAAGTAATGTAATATTTGTAACAAAAACTAGAAATGTTAAACCATGTTGTTAAACAAATATTTTTATAGCCCATATGTATGTGGATTGTGAAATGTAATACACTAAAAACATATATATTCATTTTGTATTCTCAGACCAGGGAACATTCAATAGTAAAACACAGACCGAAATCAGTAAGTCTTTATGTAGAGAGCTTTGAAGGTATATTTAGTTGTAAGACAAAGTGAGACTTGGTTGAGGTGAAAGACATTGGGAGCGTATCGAACTGTTCCATTGGAGCGCAGTTTTGTCAGCCTAAGACTGTAATGTATTGTTTGTTTACCGGTTTATATTTGAATGAGAAGATGCCTGGATGTTCGTGTGAATGACCACTTTAAGTGTACAGTCCACTGATAAACAGAACAACTTACAAGTGATATATCCAATACTGAATCTTATATTTCCTATCTTCTATATTACAGACGTAACTTCAAAAAAGAAGATAAGTACATCCTACGCATGTTAATCAATGCCTTAAACTCTGCTTAGTCGTTGGCTTTCCTCGCAGATTCAGGCAACCCATTCCAATTCTCTAATGACACTATGGAATAAGGAGCACTTGTACGAATTTTTTCTAGCGTATGGAATACGGATCGTCTACTATCTTTGTGTCTTTCTGAATATTTCATTAGGTTTTGTTTTTCTATTTGTAAATTTAAGTGTTTCATGAATTGTTATAGCTTTTTTTTATTATTCTGTCCTGAAGCGTCTCTGCATTAGACATTTGACTCTCATGGTGTTTTACTTTCATCGAATAGTCGTTTCTTTTCAATCTCACTGTTATATCTTTGATCTATTTTGTATCTGTTCTAGCTGCTGTGTGTTTGCTGGAGTTGAGGGTTCCCAAACAGACGAGGCATATTCTAATATTGGCTTAACTAAAGTTCAATAGCATTTTAATTTTATGTTCTTGTTTGATTTGTATGAAAAAATATTTGAATAAACCCTTGTCTTGACATCAACTTTTTGGTTTACATGTTAATATTCTAATATAGTTTAAGTTATTACTCTAATACTTAATGTCGTAATGTCAGGTCTTTAGCTTATTGTTTGAACAATTGAATTCCAAGATCTTCATGCAGTCTTGTGGTCCTTGTTTGTGCTTTAGACTTGCCAGCCATTTGAGAAAACAGTTTTTGTTCCCTGTTTTTTGTACATGTTTATTTTCAACTAAAGTTTAAGTTATTACTTCGGCAAGTTATACCTATTGTTAACCAAATGACTATTTATGCTGCTCCTAGTTTGGCTGCGACCGCGTCACTAAAGATTGTTAGGAGGATTAGGAGGAATGGAAATATCTATAACGTTCATTAAATATATAGACAGGCGTCGATGTACAAATGGATTAAAATCAACAACGGCCAAATTTTATTTATTTTTGGTCCATATAGATTGGACATAGATTGATCTGTATGCTAAAATGGGAATGTCTTATTTTTGTGTATTAGAAATTCTCTACCATAGATTTGTAAGTCCTCCCAAGACGCTTGAGTTTATTAATGAGCTCTAGATCTCAAATACAACAACAATGTGTTGGCTATAAGAAACTTGTAGGTTTATTTTTTATACGTGTTTTCTTTCAACTTCGCAGTTCCCACTCTGAAGTCTGGAACACAAACTGAAACACGTAAGTAGAGAACAGCAGGGACCAGTAGGGAACAGTAGGGAACAGTAGGGAACAGTAACATAATGATCTTGACTAGATCATTGTAGAAGTTATAGTCATTACATAGCATTCTATAAACACCTTGTTATATTATATGTATTGTACTCATAATATCATTATCTAGATGTATTGATTTAAACATAGTAGACATAATATAAACGTCAAGATGTATTGATTTAAACATCATAGTAGACATAATCTAAACGTCTAGATGTATTGAAAGTGTGCTACACAACCTTGCTGTCTACCGGACCTGTGTGATGAGCACTTTGCTATACGGAAGTGAAACATAGCCAACCTACTCATTGCAGGAAAAAAAATGAATCGGAGCTTTAAAATATGGTGGCAAAATAAAATAACCAATGAGGAAGTGCTACGAAGAGCAGGGTGTTGGCCACGTCCGTAGAATGCCAGTAGGTCGACTTGTACGAGACATTCTGTAGGGCGATCTGACAGAAGGCAGGAGAGCCGCTGTTCGTCTACTTTTACGGTATATTGATGTATGCAAACGCGACATGAAGCTCTTCCAAATCGACACTAGCAGCTGGGGAAAAGTGGCACTGGGTAGATCTACATGGAGAGAGAGAGAGCATAAAGGAAGGGTCTCGGATTGCAGAAGTAGAAAGAAGGGTGAAAATGCCACGGCGCCTGGTGATGACATATGTGCCCAAAACTGTGATCGCAGCTGAGTATCAAGGATTGGCCTCTTTAGTCACACAAGAAGTTGAGATCGTAAAATGCCGTAGAGAGAGTACAACTCAATAGATAAACACAAATGCTATAATCGAGTGCTTCTATTGACATTATGGCAATGTCGCTATTCGGAACATTTCCTGAGAAATGAATGGAACTGGTGATTTAGATTTTCAAAACATATTCTAGCTCTTTATCATCGTCTATTTAGAATTGAAATGGATGTTGAAAGTGAGTATGCTTCCGTTGCATACCAAGGTTTACTGTTGCATACTAAGGTTTGCTAGTTATCGACAGGCAGTTTTAATTAAAAATTTCGCCTCACCGTTTAAATAAAAAAGTTGTTTTCTTGAGAAAAGTGTTCACTGTGCAGAGCTAACGGACAATCTGTGGATCTAGAACATTTCTTTCATCGCGGGTGTTACTTCACGTCTACCTGAGAACTTCATCGCGGGTGTTACTTCACGTCTACCTGAGAACTTCATCGCGGGTGTTACTTCACGTCTACCTGAGAACTACATCGCGGGTGTTACTTCACGTCTACCTGAGAACTTCATCGCGGGTGTTACTTCACGTCTACCTGAGAACTTCATCGCGGGTGTTACTTCACGTCTACCTGAGAACTTCATCGCGGGTGTTACTTCACGTCTACCTGAGAACTTCATCGCGAGTGTTACTTCACGTCTACCTGAGAACTTTATTGCAAGTGACAAGGAAACGGAAACAATTATTTTCAGTTGAAAAAAAAATGCCACATTTTGCCTCAGACTTATAAAGAGAAACTCTAATTCTCTATCCATACCTATTGAAATTTTGTCGAGAAAATAATTAGAACATTGACATTTTCTTATCTCGGAACACCACTTGTAAATAGGAAGAATGGTTTTCTTTTCAGGTTTTAAAAAAAATAAAGCGAAAAAAGCCTTTTTAAAACAAAATGTAACAGTAACATTTGAGCCCTTTTTTTTTTTGTTGCAGCTTTGAAATACAGTACTTGATCCTTTAAAAATGAATTGAGGAGTTTACAATTCGAGGGCATTTAGTGCCGAGTCTTAGCTGTTTGAGAAAAACATGATCACATTTTGTCTGTTTTGAAAGATCTGGAGAAGAAACATGTTTTTAATTCTCACAATTGGAATAGAATTTCTTATTTGAGTCGAGATAGTATTGCGAACAATCATTTTCAAGCATAAACTTTATCAAAAGTAAATTAAGAACTCGGGTTATCGATTAAAACCTGGGGTCGTATCTAAAATTAGAAACAATATAAAACTGGACAGTACTGCCCAAGATCATTTTTCACATTAGCTTAGTATTTTTAGTTGTTTTTTTAAGTCTTCATTGTATACATTATAAATTGCTCAAATTTGAGATGTATAGTTTTTGTAGATTAGTGTGATACGACATTGTCATGTGCTGTTAGTTCAACAAATCAATCTTTAGCAAAGGGAAGCTGGAGAGTCTACTTGAAATCGTCATTGCTTCCATCCAATGTGTCTCTACTAAAGCAAACATTATGTTAAAAATGGCTCTTTGAATAAACTTTCATTTTGTATGTGTCAATATTTGGCTCTTTTGGTTGCTTTGTCGACCACTGACCTATATGTGTTGGTGTTACAATCATGGCAGAACAAAATAGATCCAAATTATTAAATTAATGTTTATTTAACTGCAACCAGACACATGGAAAAAAAAAGTATTCGCGCTATTTCAAGCTAACATTTAGTTAACTGTCTCTACTTTCATGTCCATTTAGTGACCACCTCCAGTGTGTTAACGGAAACAGGTAAGTGGATAGTCTGTGGTGTTACATTTGTTCAGTTTTCAGATAGTAGTTTCTTGCAATCTTAATAAATTAAATTAATTTTACTTGTTTAAAAATAGTAAATGTAGTACATTATATATCATACAATAAATGTAGTACATTATATATCATACAATTAATGTAGTACATTATATATCATACAATAAATGTAGTACATTATTTATCAAACAATAAATGTAGTGTTTTTACAACGCTTATATTAACTCGCTCTTTCTTAGGATGTTTTGATTTTTTGAAATTGATTTGTCCAAACTTCTACATTCAATCATCCTGAAAGTTTGCTTACAAGCTCATGACAAAACATGAAAATTCAAAAACTCCACCAGTTATTTATTTACTCAATTAGTTATAATCCATTCACTTTGTCTTATATACAATCTATACATGTACAGACAATTCTCTTCATTGCTAATAGTTTGGACAACAAGAAGTAGAGAAATAATCACACTTTTTTATTTTTGCAAGTGGGACTAGAGTTACCCCACGAAAAAAAAGAGGGGGGGGGAGAACAAATAGTATTCACCAGTCACATTATAGCAGGGCCGGACTTAACCATTGTGACCTAGAAGTCATGGAAAGATCTCACTTTTATTTACTTGTACCCACATAACTTTAGCGACGAAAAAAAGGAGGGGGGGGGAAGGAAAGAACAAGTAATCTTCTCTGTATTCACCCGTCACTAAATAGAGGACCAGACTTAACCATTGTGGGGCCCTATGCGAAACGGATTTCCCAGTTTGGGTAGGGATACGGATAATAAGTGAAATTAAAGACTTTATATTAGAAAATAAATTCGTCTTTGCATTTTATTCATTCTTTACTATTATTTTACGAGCCTTGCGAGTAGCAAAGGCATACAGTATATCATACAAATTCTGTTTCCTACATTAATTACGCTTAATAGCAAGAATTACCAAATGTTTTAATCAATCTTCGAGAATTGTTGACCTCAAGTAATTCTTCATTAGTTTGAGGCGCGAGAAGCCTTTTTCACCAGATTTCACAAATGCGGGTATTGTATAATGCCGTTTTTTATCGCATGTAGGATTGGCATTTTCCATATTGAATGACACCCTAAAATGACAATTTTTTGTCTATATATTTCAGATTTTTATGATTTTTCAAAAGATTTTTAATAATTACCAGAGATTTCAGGACTTTTTCGTATATTTTGCAATTTCAGGAGATTTTCAGTAGCTCCTGGTAAATCAGGATGTCGCGGGAAATCTGTTATAAGATAAAAAATGGCCGGTCCAGCAAAATAGCGGCGTATGCTACGCCGTGAGTCGACTAGTGTATTTATATATAAGAAAAAAATAACACGCAGTAAGCTAAGAGAGATAAGCGCTGTGTAGAGAAAAGATTTCTTATCTAAGTGGAGATAAGTCTTTTGTAGAGACTTAGACAATGAGAATTGAAAGATAGCTAAAGTAAGATAAAATAATGGAATGCTTATGTTTAGATTATATCAAAGACTGTGTGTTAATGTCAAAACTGTGACTGTTGAAAGACTCTATGTATCTTCAGCAATTAAAACAGTTTTATAATAAGTACGCTTGAACTTGACTTGTCTTAGTTACCTTTGAAGGGAGCTCGAGGTTCGACACCCGACTCGAGCAGAGTTGTGATTACTGAACACCTAAAGGCAGCACGGAAAACCAACTCCTAGTTACCCCCTCCCCAACTAGTCCACAAATGAGATTGGATCATAGCGCTCTGAGCATGAAAGTAGCGCTATATATAAAAGCTCTAATAATAATGACCATTTTCACAAATCAATTCTCTTCTACAAAAATATATTCTCGTTGAGATCACGTGACATTATTTCAAAATGACATAACCTTGAGCTTGTTCTCTTAGTTTGAATGGAGAATGTCCACCCATGTCCTCTTCCCATCGCTCTGCAAATGACCTGCGAGCAAGTCTGACCACTTCAGCTACGTTATGTGTTGTTTCCTGTGGTCAGTTCATTCCTCACTGCCAGCCAGCATGTTTGTTAGACCATCAAAACAGGGTTTGGCTTTGTTACAGTAACTGTGTGAACAACTTGTTAGTTCGCCCTTTATGTCGACTCACTGTCGTGTCTCTACTTGATAGAAATCTGCGTCGATTTTCCAACCTTTGGACGAAAGTTTCTACATTCAGAGTTCACTTTTTGTTCAGCTCTCCCAAGTGATACAATAAAACACTAAATGAAAAGGTTGCACTCTTGTCCGTGGTTTTGTCAATCTGAGTTTCTACACTTTATGTAGACTTTTGGGTGTGCCGGATAGAACCTCGCCGCGAGACGGTTCGGGTCGTGATTTGGGAATCTCTGGTGTAAAATATTTAAAGTACATTATTTTCTATTTTGACATTATGTGTTTTTATGGAATTTAAACAAAAATATTTTATTTTTATATATTATAATATATTTTTTCACGAAAGAGTTAATACTAATTTGATATCTCAGATCCACCTCTGATCAAACAGACACAGACTCTAGCAGCCTGTAAGTATGTGCTTATTATTGTGTTCGAAACAAAAATTCTGTTGTATATTTAAAAAGAAACTTGATAGACATAAACTTGATCGTTCTACTTTGAACAAAAACTCTGCTACGTGTTTATGCTGAATCAAACGTAGGTTAAAATTGTTGTTTAATTACATGCGGCAATTTCAAAATTTAGGAAACGTATTTTACCATAGAACATAAACAAAAAAAAAAGGTAATCAGAAAGTAAATTTTCTAACACATGTAAAGTACAATATCAATTTTCTAACACATGTATAGTACAATATCAATTTTCTAACACATGTATAGTACAATATCAATTTTCTAACACATGTATAGTACAATATCAATTTTCTAACACATGTATAGTACAATATCAATTTTCTAACACATGTATAGTACAATATCAATTTTCTATTGCAGATAATGTCAGGGACAAATGTCTAGGCAGAGGTAAGTTCTGTAGCTTCTCTAGAAGTTTTCAATTTTCTTAATTTTCAATGATTGGTCAACCAAAGTTCAAATTTCTATTCATTTTTTCTACAGATGCATCGTGTAGTCAAGAAACACAAGCAGGTAAACAAATACATTAAACTAGACTAGATGGGATATACACACACAAATACATTAAAATTAGACTAGATGGGATATACACACACATATATTAAACTAGACTAGATGAAATATACACACACACACATATATTAAACTAGACTAGATGAAATATACACACACACACATACATTAAACTAGACTAGATGTGATATACACACACAAGTACATTAAATTAGATTAGATGGGATATACACAAACACATACATTAAATTAGACTAGATGGGATATACACACACAAATACATTAAATTAGACTAGATGGGATATACACAAACACATACATTAAATTAGACTAGATGGGATATACACACACAAATACATTAAATTAGACTAGATGGGATATACACACACAAGTACATTAAATTAGACTAAATGGAATATATGCATACAAAAACATTAAATTAGACTAGATGGGATATACACACACAAATACATTAAATTAGACTAGATGGGATTTACACACACAAAAACGTTAAATTAGACTAGATGGGATATACACACACAAATACATTAAATTAGACTAAATGGGATATATGCATACAAAAACATTAAATAAGACTAGATGGGATATACACACACAAGTACATTAAATTAGACTAGATGGGATATACACACACACACATACATTAAACTAGACTAGATGTGATATACACACACATTTACATGAAATTAGACTAGATGGGATATACACAAACACATACATTAAATTAGACTAGATGGGATATACACACACAAGTACATTAAATTAGATTAGATGGGAAATACACAAACACATACATTAAATTAGACTAGATGTGATATACACACACATTTACATGAAATTAGACTAGATGGGATATACACACACAAATTCATTAAATTAGACTAGATGGGATGTACACACACAAGTACATTAAATTAGACTAAATGGGATATATGCATACAAAAACATTAAATTAGACTAGATGGGATATACACACACAAGTAAATTAAATTAGACTAGATGGGATATACACACACAAGTACATTAAATTAGACTAGATGCGATATACACACACAAGTAAATTAAATTAGACTAGATGGGATATACACACACAAGTACATTAAATTAGACTAGATGGGATACACACACACAAATACATTAAATTAGACTAGATGGGATTTACACACACAAAAACATTAAATTAGACTAGATGAGATATACACACACAAATACATTAAATTAGACTAAATGGGATATATGCATACAAAAACATTAAATTAGACTAGATGTGATATACACACACATTTACATGAAATTAGACTAGATGGGATATACACACACAAATTCATTAAATTAGACTAGATGGGATATACACACACAAGTACATTAAATTAGACTAAATGGGATATATGCATACAAAAACATTAAATTAGACTAAATGGGATATATGCATACAAAAACATTAAATTAGACTAGATGGGATATACACACACAAGTAAATTAAATTAGACTAGATGGGATATACACACACAAGTACATTAAATTAGACTAGATGGGATATACACACACAAGTAAATTAAATTAGACTAGATGGGATATACACACACAAGTACATTAAATTAGACTAGATGGGATATACACACACAAATACATTAAATTAGACTAGATGGGATTTACACACACAAAAACATTAAATTAGACTAGATGAGATATACACACACAAATACATTAAATTAGACTAAATGGGATATATGCATACAAAAACATTAAATTAGACTAGATGGGATATACACACGCAAGTACATTAAATTAGACTAGATGGGATATACACACAAAGTACATTAAATTAGACTAGATGGGATATACACACACATATACATGAAATTAGACTAGATGGGATATACACACACACATATATTAGATTAGACTAGATGGGATATACAAACACATATACATTAAATTAGACTAAATGAGATATACACACACATACATTAAATTAGACTAGAATAAAATAGTGCTAAGTTTGTTTCCTCTGCCGTTGTTCTTTATTAATACAAACTTTCTTTTGATCTGCAGACCAATGTTACTTTGAAGACAAAGAAGTTCAGTCCTGTAAGTTGTTGGTTTTTAAGATATGCCCGATATATTTTGCTGCTTTAATAGTCACAGTTGTAACATCACTTTAGTCATTTATAGTTCAAAATGTACACTTTTCATTGCTGAATCAAAGTATTAAATTTTACTTGCTGGTTTTTAGCCTTTTTAGTCTGTTTTTGCTTTAAACCTAATACACTGCTTTTCTTCCAAGTTATCTGTTGTCAACAGAATGTTCAATCATTCCATCAAGTTATCTGTTGTCAACAGAATGTTTAATCATTCCATCAAGTTATCTGTTGTCAACAGAATGTTCAATCATTCCATCAAGTTATCTGTTGTCAACAGAATGTTTAATCATTCCATCAAGTTATCTGTTGTCAACAGAATGTTCAATCATTCCATCAAGTTATCTGTTGTCAACAGAATGTTTAATCATTCCATCAAGTTATCTGTTGTCAACAGAATGTTTAATCATTCCATCAAGTTATCTGTTGTCAACAGAATGTTCAATCATTCCATCAAGTTATCTGTTGTCAACAGAATGTTCAATCATTCCATCAAGTTATCTGTTGTCAACAGAATGTTCAATCATTCCATCAAGTTTTATTTTTGTTTGTCTCTAGATCGTGTTTCTCCAAGTGAACACCAAACAACCCAAACAGGTATGTGGTACACTTTGTCTTCTAGAAACTCTAAAAGATGCTAACACTTTAAATAATTCATCATTCAATTAATAGTACTTAGACTTGCAAGTAGACAGACCTGCTAAAGAAGTAATACCAAAATACCTTAAAACCTTAGTAATAAATTTTCAAAGCATTAGGAACAGAACAGCAGACTTAGAAATTTTATTAAAATGTGAGAAACCAGACATAATTGCAGGAACAGAAACTTGGCTACATCCTGAAATATATAATGCAGAAATTTTCAGTAGTGATTATGAAATTTTTAGAAAAGATAGGGCTGATAATCATGGAGGAGTTCTTTTAGCAATAAAAAACACTCTTATAGCAGAAGAAATTACCTTACCTAACTCAAAAAATATAGAATCTACATTTTGTAAAATTAATACAACCTCAACATCCCTAATAATAGGCAGCATTTACAGACCCACCAAATTCTAGTTTAGAATACCTGCAGGAACTATGTAATCAGATTACTACACTTAAAGAGACAAATAAAAATGCAGTTTTTTGGATTATGGGTGATTTCAACCTACCTGATATAAATTGGAAAACACTAACCATAGATTAACACCAAAACCTTAAGGACATAAATGAGCTTTTCATAGAAACTTTACACAACACATTAGATCTCTTCTTAACCAACAGACCTGGATTAGTAGTTGATTATGATATTATCCCTGGTCTATCAGACCATGAGATCATAAAAATACACAGTCAGATAAAAGCAGTAGCCAATACAAAACCCAAAAGAAAATCTTACTCTGGAATAAATGTAACCTAACACAACTACACCAAGCTGCATTAAACTTTCAACAAACATTCTTATTAGAAAAAGACATTAACCAACCAGTCAATGACCTCTGGAATTTCATTAAAAACCATCTTAAAAGCATTATAGAAAATCATATACCAACTAAATACACATCAAACAAAATAAATAAATGCTGGTTTAATAATAGACTAAAGAAGCTTTGTAAACAGAAGGAAAACCTATATAGAAAATTTAAAGAAACCAAGGCAGAAAGAGTTTACAAAAAGTATCTAAAAATTAAACACCTAACCCAAAAAGTAAGCAGACAGCTGCAGAGTGAATACATAAACAATGTAATATCTAAAGATAACAACAAAAACCTATGGTCATACATTAAGTCTAAGAAAATGGAAACAACAGGCATAGCGCCATTAAAAGATGAACATAACATAATACATAATGATAATGAAACTAAAGCAAACATCCTAAACAAATACTTTGCATCAGCATTCTCAGCTCCAGGAGACAAAGACATAATTCTTAATTTGAACCATGTAGACAACATAGAAGATTTAGTAGTACAAGAAAATGGAATTCAAAAACTATTAGCCAACACCAAACCAAATAAAGCGTCTGGACCTGATGGTATTCCAGCTAGATTACTCAAAGAACTAAGCAATGAGCTAGCCCGTGTTCAAAATACTCTTTCAGGCATCGCCTAACCAGGGCAGAGTACCAAAGGACTGGAAAGAAGCTAATGTCACCTCCCTATTTAAAAAAGGAGAAAAATCTGATCCAGGAGACTACAGACCAGTATCACTTACCAGCATCACATGTAAAATCCTAGAACACATAATATGTAGCAACATCCTAAACCACTTAGACAAACATAATGTCCTCACCCCATACCAACATGGCTTTAGGAAATATAGATCATGTGAAACACAACTAATAGGACTAATTGATGATTTTTCAAAAGGTTTAGATAATAGTGACAAATAGATGCTATCTTACTAGATTTTTCCAAGGCTTTTGACAAAGTTCACCACCATAGTTTGCTTAAAAATTGAAATATTTCGGCATTCATGGTCCACTGCATCAGTGGATTAAAGATTTTCTGATAGGGAGAGAACAAACTGTAATAATAAATGGCTTGGGTCCACTACTATTTTTAATTTACATAAATGATTTACCAATTTGCATTAGTTCAGGAACAAAAGTCAGATTATTTGCAGACGATTGCATAATATATAGAACAATAAAAACAATACACAACACAGATATTTTACAAAGAGAATTAAATGAATTACAAAAATGGGAATCAAATTGGAGTATGTCTTTCCACCCATGAAAATGTCAGTTGTTAAGAGTAACAAAAAAAACTATTGCAAATTAATTCCACTTATCTTATTCATGGCAAACCAGTAACACAGACTAAAAACGCAAAATACCTAGGTGTTATAATAAATGAAAAACTGTCATGGAATCCACATATTGATGAAACTATAAAAAAATCAAACAAAGCATTAGGGTTTATTAAAAGAAATTTCTATAAATCAAATAAGAACATAAAACTAAAATGTTATTTAACCTTGGTTAGGCCAATAATAGAATATGCATCCACCGTTTGGGACCCCTCAACTCAAGAAAACATTAAGAAACTGAAACAATCACAAAATAGAGCAGTGAGATTCATAACAAACGAATATTCACATTTGACTAGAGTAACACCATTAGTAAAATCACTAAATTTAGGAAGCCTTCAGGACAGAAGACTCAAAAGTAAAGTAGCAATTATACAAAAAACACTTAACCATAATCTTCAAATACAAAAACAAAATCTAATAAAATACTCTGAAAGACACAAAAATAAAGGCACATTCCTCGTCCCATATGCTAGGACAAATTTGTATAAATACTCCTTCTTCCCTAGTGCAATTAGAGCATGGAATGGGTTGCCTGAGCTAGCCAGAAAAACCAGTGACTTGGCAGAATTTAAGTCATTGGTTAATATGCATGACTAAATGCATGACGCGTAGGACGTAATCATCTTCTTTTTTGAAGTAACGTCTGTATTATATAAGATAAGATAAGATAAGTAAATCTGAATAGATCCGTGATGTCAACAGTGATGCGCTCTAAAAGAATGTTGAGTACATTTATCTAAACACTGAGTTACTCTTTTTGTTTCATTCCCACAGAGACACTGACTAAAGAACAGGAAACAAGTAAGTTAGTCTTATGTTACAGTCACGTCATCATTGTATGTGTATATGTCAATGTGGAAAGTGTAAGCAAACACACATACACACAACACACACACATATATATATATATATAAAGAGAGAGAGAGAGAGATTGATAGATCGATATATACACACATACATGCAAACATAGATAAGATGCATACATTCGGTACATTCGTACCATAAAAAGGCCTAAGATACATTTATCTATACGTAAATGTATGCATTAATACCATTCCATTCATGTGTTGCGCACATGCAAACACACTATGATCGGATGGGCAAGGTGAGGCCCAATATGGGGGATATTAAATATACTAACATACAATAATTAATTAGCTTATTGAGCTCTTGAATAATTCACTGTTATAATATATAGATCTACATCTATTATAATAGTAGCCTCTCTAGATCTAGATTTAAATATATTTAGGCCTACAAGCAAATGATTTATTTAAAAAATGGATTTAGATCGATTAGCTATTTTAATTGCTCCATTCATACTACTTTTACATTCAGATTCGCTTTAATTATAACACTATTATATTGTTTAATTGTTTCTAAAACACTATATCAGCAATACGCAAATTAAGTCCGGCGGACCGAAGGTAGGCCTACTCTATGGCTAGTATATATACAAAGCAGAATGTAAGGCGTATATAAGCATATATGTCTGGCATAGAAATAAAAAAAACAACGTTTGACCAGTCTTTATAAAATTTGGCATAAATGTTTATTTAATCATGGCGGAGGTTATAGTATATGCTAAATGCTAACATTTTAAAAAAAATGCCTAACTGTACCTTTATAAAACATATGTATACATTCTCCTTAACACGCACACAAATGTATAGACACATATCATTTGATATTGATTGAAAGTATTTTGTTTGAACTCAGTGACCATGAGGAACACATTACCCAAAGAAGCACAAACAGGTAAGTTTTTGTTTTGTTTCATTTTCATTCAGTTTGAAACATTTTCTCGTGTGACATGCTAGCTCTTTGTTTCTGATTAATATTATTCTATCCAATCCCTTGTAATCAATTCTTTACAAATGTGCTGAAACAACAACATAGTCCATGATAGAGCACTTGATTTATCATTTGAAGTAACATAGTTCATGGCTGGACACTTGATTTAACATTTGAAGTAACATAGTCCACGATAGAGCACTTGATTTAACATTTGAAGTAACATAGTTCATGGCTGGACACTTGATTTAACATTTGAAGTAACATAGTTCATTGCTGGACACTTGATTTACCATTTTAAGTAACATAGTTCATGGCTGGACATTTGATTTACCATTTGAAGTAACATAGTTCATGGCTGGACACTTGATTTACCATTAGAAGTAACATAGTTCATGGCTGGACACTTGATTTACCATTAGAAATAACCTTGTTCATTGCTGGACACTTGATTTACCATTTGAAGTAACATAGTTCATGGCTGGACACTTGATTTAACATTTGAAGTAACATAGTTCATTGCTGGACACTTGATTTACCATTTTAAGTAACATAGTTCATGGCTGGACATTTGATTTACCATTTGAAGTAACATAGTTCATGGCTGGACACTTGATTTACCATTAGAAGTAACATAGTTCATGGCTGGACACTTGATTTACCATTAGAAATAACCTTGTTCATTGCTGGACACTTGATTTACCATTTGAAGTAACATAGTTCATGGCTGGACACTTGATTTACCATTTGAAGTAACATAGTTCATGGCTGGACACTTGATTTATCATTTGAAGTAACATAGTTCATGGCTGGACACTTGATTTACCATTTGAAGTAACATAGTTCATGGCTGGACACTTGATTTACCATTAGAAATAACCTTGTTCATTGCTGGACACTTGATTTACCATTTGAAGTAACATAGTTCATGGCTGGACACTTGATTTACCATTTGAAGTAACATAGTTCATGGCTGGACACTTGATTTATCATTTGAAGTAACATAGTTCATGGCTGGACACTTGATTTACCATTTGAAGTAACATAGTTCATGGCTGGACACTTGATTTACCATTTGAAGTAACATAGTTCATGGCTGGACACTTGATTTACCATTAGAAATAACCTTGTTCATTGCTGGACACTTGATTTACCATTTGAAGTAACATAGTTCATGGCTGGACACTTGATTTACCATTTTAAGTAACATAGTTCATTGCTGGACACTTGATTTACCATTTGAAGTAACATAGTTCATGGCTGGACACTTGATTTACCATTTGAAGTAACATAGTTTATTGCTGGACACTTGATTTACCATTTGAAGTAACATAGTTCATTGCTGGACACTTGATTTACCATTTGAAGTAACATAGTTCATGGCTGGACACTTGATTTACCATTTTAAGTAACATAGTTCATGGCTGGACACTTGATTTACCATTTGAAGTAACATAGTTCATGGCTGGACACTTGATTTACCATTTGAAGTAACATAGTTCATGGCTGGACACTTGATTTACCATTTGAAGTAACATAGTTCATGGCTGGACACTTGATTTACCATTTGAAGTAACATAGTTCATGGCTGGACACTTGATTTACCATTAGAAATAACCTTGTTCATTGCTGGACACTTGATTTACCATTTGAAGTAACATAGTTCATGGCTGGACACTTGATTTACCATTTTAAGTAACATAGTTCATTGCTGGACACTTGATTTACCATTTGAAGTAACATAGTTCATTGCTGGACACTTGATTTACCATTTGAAGTAACATAGTTCATGGCTGGACACTTGATTTACCATTTTAAGTAACATAGTTCATGGCTGGACACTTGATTTACCATTTGAAGTAACATAGTTCATGGCTGGACACTTGATTTACCATTTGAAGTAACATAGTTCATGGCTGGACACTTGATTTACCATTTGAAGTAACATAGTTCATGGCTGGACACTTGATTTACCATTAGAAATAACCTTGTTCATGGCTGGACACTTGATTTACCATTTTAAAATAACCTAGTCAATGGCTTGACACTTGATTTACCATTTGAAGTAACATAGTCCATGGCTGGACACTTGATTTACCATTTGAAGTAACATAGTTCATAGCTGGACACTTGATTTACCATTTAAAGTAACATAATTCATGGCTGGACACTTGATTTACCATTTGAAATAACCTTGTTCATGGCTGGGCACTTAATTTACCATTTGAAATAACACAGTACATGGCAGGGCACTGACTAAAAATTATCCTCATTCTGAATAAAGTTTCTTAGGGTGCACTCCCAGGGGTAGCAAAGGGCCGCAACCACACCTCTCCCTTGAACTCGAATCTGAGCAGCTTTCTTCATCTGCTCCCATGTGTTTATTAGGGTACAGCGTAGAAAATATTTGTCAAAGAATTACAATGCATTATTAGAAAACAATCATGGTGGACTGTGCTCCAGGTAATAGCACAGATTGGCCATCATTGAAGTAAAAATACTTTCATCCGCGTTCTGTAGGATTATAAAGTACTTATCAGTAATTGATAAGTAATTTTACGTGTTATTTTATAATCATAACAAGATTACAAAGGATGTTTGTGTTATCACACATACTCAGAGGTGGCTTCAATCGGACCTTCCCATAGATAACAAATATTCAAGCCATGTTCTTCTTTTTCTTCAGAACTATTATCACAATGAAATGACAACAGACATAATATTACATCTTTAACAATGTGAACTTATAAAAATTTAATTCCGAAGTGCGGAATCAATCGTCTGGTGTTAATTTGTTATTGCCTTAAAAAAACAAAACAGGACGACCAATTATAAACTGTACACCGTCTCTCCAACAAATCAATTAACCTAGCCAGACAGTCGAGGAACTTTTATTAATGAAGTCGTTCCGGAGGACGTCAAAAGGGAAAATCGTCACAAGTCTTGAAGAGACTAAAAATGTCTTAATATTCAAGAGGGTTATAAACGTTTGTTCTCATAGCATTAGCACCGCTGTGCCCAATAGCACTTGCTAAAACACATCTATCTTTGTTGTAATACAAACCATTAACTTAAGGTTAAGGCTTTAAGTATTTTTTTCATAAATGAAATCATTTCGAATGAAAGTAAAGAGAATACAAAGATCTGTTCACTTTACGTCACAAAACTTAGACTTAAACATTTCTTTGTCAATACTAGAGAGAGAGAGAGAGAGAGAGACAGATTGAAATAATCACTAGTGAAGCTAATTCACATTTGCGCAGTTCTTGTAGCATATGTATCAACGTTTCCAGCAACTAGTGGAGACTTCTCTAGCAGGATTATCGAACGAATCATTTAATAGAGCGACGAATTTGGGACTTCTCGATGGTACCGGGTGCATACCCTGCCTGCTGCCATTCTCCGACGCCCAACAGGAGGTTTGGACTAGGAAGTAGATTATTTTCAACTCGAAACATGAAAAAAAAAACAAAGCAAGAAATAGTTTTTGATGTACTTTTTATTTCAATTCAAAGTCTTTAAAATAGAATATCTCTATATTTTTTATATGCAGCTACCATTTACTTTGTGGAGAGAGAAGTTCAAACCAGTAAGTAAAAATGTTACATTAAAGTATTAGCATTTTTGGCTTTGAATGTGTTACTTAGAATTACTTTTAGACTAATATGTAGGACTTGTGTTAAAACAAAATAATACTTCATTATATTCTAGACTTGATTGAATATAAGGTAAGAGTTTCCAGACTATCTAACAAGCTTAAGTTCCACACAAAAATAAAAATAGGACTTTGGGTGCAAAGAAGCGGATAAAATTAAATTTCTAGAGCAGAATTTGTTTTGGTACATGCGAATACTGTATAGTGCTTTCTTCTTAATGGTCAAAAGTTGTTTTCTTCATTTCAAACTTCTATTTGAAAAAAAAAAGTTCTAAACTATTTTCTGAAAAGTTTCATGAATAAAAACAACTCACGTTTTGTACAAAAGTTCCTGGTAAAACAACAGAAATCTATTCTAATACATTTAGTCACGAGTACTCATAGGTAATAAAGTTAGACATCTATTCTACTACATGTAGCCTATGTGTACTACAAAAGTAATAAAGTTAGACATCTATTCTACTACATGTAGCCTAGGTGTACTACAAAAGTAATAAAGTTAGACATCTATTCTACTACATGTAGCCTATGTGTACTACAAAAGTAATAAAGTTAGACATCTATTCTACTACATGTAGCCTATGTGTACTACAAAAGTAATAAAGTTAGACATCTATTCTACTACATGTAGCCTATGTGTACTACAAAAGTAATAAAGTTAGACATCTATTCTACTACATGTAGTCTATGTGTACCACAAAAGTAATAAAGTTAGACATCTATTCTACTACATGTAGTCTATGTGTACTACAAAAGTAATAAAGTTAGACATCTATTCTACTACATGTAGTCTATGTGTACTACAAAAGTAATAAAGTTAGACATCTATTCTACTACATGTAGTCTATGTGTACTACAAAAGTAATAAAGTTAGACATCTATTCTACTACATGTAGCCTATGTGTACTACAAAAGTAATAAAGTTAGACATCTATTCTACTACATGTAGCCTATGTGTACTACAAAAGTAATAAAGTTAGACATCTATTCTACTACATGTAGCCTATGTGTACTACAAAAGTAATAAAGTTAGACATCTATTCTACTACATGTAGCCTATGTGTACTACAAAAGTAATAAAGTTAGACATCTATTCTACTACATGTAGCCTATGTGTACTACAAAAGTAATAAAGTTAGACATCTATTCTACTACATGTAGCCTATGTGTACTAAAAAAGTAATAAAGTTAGACATCTATTCTACTACATGTAGCCTATATGTACTACAAAAGTAATAAAGTTAGACATCTATTCTACTACATGTAGCCTATGTGTACTACAAAAGTAATAAAGTTAGACATCTATTCTACTACATGTAGCCTATGTGTACTAGAAAAGTAATAAAGCTAGACATCTATTCTACTACATGTAGCCTATGTGTACTACAAAAGTAATAAAGTTAGACATCTATTCTACAATATGTAGCCTATGTGTACTACAAAAGTAATAAAGTTAGACATCTATTCTACTACATGTAGCATATGTGTACTACAAAAGTAATAAAGTTAGACATATATTCTACTATATGTAGCCTATGTGTACTACAAAAGTAATAAAGTTAGACATCTTTTCTACTACATGTAGTCTATGTGTACTACAAAAGTAATAAAGTTAGACATCTATTCTACTACATGTAGCCTATGTGTACTACAAAAGTAATAAAGATAGACATCTATTTTACTACATGTAGTCTATGTGTACTACAAAAGTAATAAAGTTAGACATCTATTCTACTACATGTAGTCTATTTGTACTACAAAAGTAATAAAGTTAGACATCTATTCTACTACATGTAGCCTATGTGTACTACAAAAGTAATAAAGTTAGGCATCTATTCTACTACATGTAGCCTATGTGTACTACAAAAGTAATAAAGTTAGACATCTATTCTACTACATGTAGCCTATGTGTACTACAAAAGTAATAAAGTTAGAAATCTATTCTACTACATGTAGCCTATGTGTACTACAAAAGTAATAAAGTTAGACATCTATTCTACAATATGTAGCCTATGTGTACTACAAAAGTAATAAAGTTAGACATCTATTCTACTACATGTAGCCTATGTGTACTACAAAAGTAATAAAGTTAGACATCTATTCTACTACATGTAGCCTATGTGTACTACAAAAGTAATAAAGTTAGGCATCTATTCTACTACATGTAGCCTATGTGTACTACAAAAGTAATAAAGTTAGACATCTATTCTACTACATGTAGCCTATGTGTACTACAAAAGTAATAAAGTTAGACATCTATTCTACTACATGTAGCCTATGTGTACTACAAAAGTAATAAAGTTAGACATCTATTCTACAATATGTAGCCTATGTGTACTACAAAAGTAATAAAGTTAGACATCTATTCTACTACATGTAGCCTATGTGTACTACAAAAGTAATAAAGTTAGACATATATTCTACTATATGTAGCCTATGTGTACTACAAAAGTAATAAAGTTAGACATCTATTCTACTACATGTAGCCTATGTGTACCAGAAAAGTAATAAAGTTAGACATCTATTCTACTACATGTAGGCTATGTGTACTACAAAAGTAATAAAGTTAGACATCTATTCTACTACATGTAGTCTATGTGTACTACAAAAGTAATAAAGTTAGACATCTATTCTACTACATGTAGACTATGTGTACTACAAAAGTAATAAAGTTAGAGATCTATTCTACTACATGTAGCCTATGTGTACCAGAAAAGTAATAAAGTTAGACATCTATTCTACTACATGTAGCCTATGTGTACTACAAAAGTAATAGAGTTAGACATCTATTCTACTACATGTAGCCTATGTGTACTACAAAAGTAATAAAGTTAGACATCTATTCTACTACATGTAGCCTATGTGTACTACAAAAGTAATAAAGTTAGACATCTATTCTACTACATGTAGCCTATGTGTACTACAAAAGTAATAAAGTTAGACATCTATTCTACTACATGTAGTCTATGTGTACTACAAAAGTATTAAAGTTAGACATCTATTCTACTACATGTAGTCTATGTGTACTACAAAAGTAATAGAGTTAGACATCTATTCTACTACATGTAGCCTATGTGTACTACAAAAGTAATAAAGTTAGACATCTATTCTACTACATGTAGTCTATGTGTACTACAAAAGTAATAAAGTTAGACATCTATTCTACTACATGTAGTCTATGTGTACTACAAAAGTAATAAAGTTAGACATCTATTCTACTACATGTAGTCTATGTGTACTACAAAAGTAATAAAGTTAGACATCTATTCTACTACATGTAGCCTATGTGTACTACAAAAGTAATAAAGTTAGACATCTATTCTACTACATGTAGTCTATGTGTACTACAAAAGTAATAAAGCTAGACATCTATTCTACTACATGTAGTCTATGTGTACTACAAAAGTAATAAAGTTAGACATCTATTCTACTACATGTAGCCTATGTGTACCACAAAAGTAATAAAGTTAGACATCTATTCTACTACATGTAGCCTATGTGTACTACAAAAGTAATAAAGTTAGACATCTATTCTACTACATTTAGTCCATGTGTACTACAAAAGTAATAAAGTTAGACATCTATTCTACTACATGTAGCCTATGTGTACTACAAAAGTAATAAAGTTAGACATCTATTCTACTACATGTAGTCTATGCGTACTACAAAAGTAATAAAGTTAGACATCTATTCTACTACATGTAGTCTATGTGTACTACAAAAGTAATAAAGTTAGAACTCTTTTCTACTACATGTAGTCTATGCGTACTACAAAAGTAATAAAGTTAGACATCTATTCTACTACATGTAGCCTATGTGTACTACAAAAGTAATAAAGTTAGACATCTATTCTACAACATGTAGCCTATGTGTACTACAAAAGTAATAAAGTTAGACATCTTTTCTACTACATGTAGCCTATGTGTACTACAAAAGTAATAAAGTTAGACATCTATTCTACTACATGTAGCCTATGTGTACTACAAAAGTAATAAAGTTAGACATCTATTCTACTACATGTAGTCTATGCGTACTACAAAAGTAATAAAGTTAGACATCTATTCTACTACATGTAGTCTATGTGTACTACAAAAGTAATAAAGTTAGACATCTATTCTACTACATGTAGCCTATGTGTACTACAAAAGTAATAAAGTTAGACATCTATTCTACTACATGTAGTCTATGCGTACTACAAAAGTAATAAAGTTAGACATCTATTCTACTACATTAAGTCTATGTGTACTACAAAAGTAATAAAGTTAGACATCTTTTCTACTACATGTAGTCTATGTGTACTACAAAAGTAATAAAGTTAGACATCTATTCTACTACATGTAGCCTATGTGTACTATAAAAGTAATAAAGTTAGACATCTATTCTACTACATGTAGCCTATGTGTACTACAAAAGTAATAAAGTTAGACATCTATTCTACTACATGTAGCCTATGTGTACTACAAAAGTAATAAAGTTAGACATCTATTCTACTACATGTAGCCTATGTGTACTACAAAAGTAATAAAGTTAGACATCTATTCTACTACATGTAGCCTATGTGTACTACAAAAGTAATAAAGTTAGGCATCTATTCTATTACATGTAGCCTATGTGTACTACAAAAGTAATAAAGCTAGACATCTATTCTACTACATGTAGTCTATGTGTACTACAAAAGTAATAAAGTTAGACATCTATTCTACTACATGTAGTCTATGTGTACTACAAAAGTAATAAAGCTAGACATCTATTCTACTACATGTAGTCTATGTGTACTACAAAAGTAATAAAGTTAGACATCTATTCTACTACATGTAGTCTATGTGTACTACAAAAGTAATAAAGTTAGACATCTATTCTACTACATGTAGTCTATGTGTACTACAAAAGTAATAAAGTTAGACATCTATTCTACTATATGTAGCCTATGTGTACTACAAAAGTAATAAAGTTAGACATCTTTTCTACTACATTTAGTCTATGTGTACTACAAAAGTAATAAAGTTAGACATCTATTCTACTACATGTAGTCTATGTGTACTACAAAAGTAATAAAGTTAGACATCTATTCTACTACATGTAGCCTATGTGTACTACAAATTAATAAAGTTAGACATCTATTCTACTACATGTAGCCTATGTATACTACAAAAGTAATAAAGTTAGACATCTATTCTACTACATGTAGCCTATGTGTACTACAAAAGTAATAAAGTTAGACATCTATTCTACTACATGTAGCCTATGTGTACCACAAAAGTAATAAAGTTAGACATCTATTCTACTACATGTAGTCTATGTGTACTACAAAAGTAATAAAGTTAGACATCTATTCTACTACATGTAGCCTATGTGTACCACAAAAGTAATAAAGTTAGACATCTATTCTACTACATGTAGTCTATGTGTACCACAAAAGTAATAAAGTTAGACATCTATTCTACTACATGTAGTCTATGTGTACCACAAAAGTAATAAAGTTAGACATCTATTCTACTACATGTAGTCTATGTGTACCACAAAAGTAATAAAGTTAGACATCTATTCTACTACATGTAGCCTATGTGTACCACAAAAGTAATAAAGTTAGACATCTATTCTACTACATGTAGTCTATGCGTACTATAAAAGTAATAAAGTTAGACATCTATTCTACTACATGTAGTCTATGTGTACTACAAAAGTAATAAAGTTAGACATCTATTCTACTACATGTAGCCTATGTGTACTACAAAAGTAATAAAGTTAGACATCTATTCTACTACATGTAGTCTATGCGTACTACAAAAGTAATAAAGTTAGACATCTATTCTACTACATGTAGTCTATGCGTACTATAAAAGTAATAAGGTTAGACATCTATTCTACTACATGTAGTCTATGCGTACTATAAAAGTAATAAAGTTAGACATCTATTCTACTACATGTAGTCTATGCGTACTATAAAAGTAATAAGGTTAGACATCTATTCTACTACATGTAGTCTATGCGTACTATAAAAGTAATAAAGTTAGACATCTATTCTACTACATGTAGCCTATGTGTACTACAAAAGTAATAAAGTTAGACATCTATTCTACTACATGTAGCCTATGTGTACCACAAAAGTAATAAAGTTAGACATCTATTCTACTACATGTAGTCTATGTGTACTACAAAAGTAATAAAGTTAGACATCTATTCTACTACATGTAGCCTATGTGTACTACAAAAGTAATAAAGTTAGACATCTATTCTACTACATGTAGCCTAGGTGTACTACAAAAGTAATAAAGTTAGACATCTATTCTACTACATGTAGCCTATGTGTACTACAAAAGTAATAAAGTTAGACATCTATTCTACTACATGTAGTCTATGTGTACCACAAAAGTAATAAAGTTAGACATCTATTCTACTACATGTAGCCTATGTGTACTACAAAAGTAATAAAGTTAGACATCTATTCTACTACATGTAGCCTATGTGTACTACAAAAGTAATAAAGTTAGACATCTATTCTACTACATGTAGTCTATGTGTACTACAAAAGTAATAAAGTTAGACATCTATTCTACTACATGTAGTCTATGTGTACTACAAAAGTAATAAAGTTAGACATCTATTCTACTACATGTAGCCTATGTGTACTACAAAAGTAATAAAGTTAGACATCTATTCTACTACATGTAGCCTATGTGTACTACAAAAGTAATAAAGTTAGACATCTATTCTACTACATGTAGTCTATGTGTACTACAAAAGTAATAAAGTTAGACATCTATTCTACTACATGTAGCCTATGTGTACTACATAAGTAATAAAGTTAGACATCTATTCTACTACATGTAGCCTATGTGTACTACAAAAGTAATAAAGTTAGACATCTATTCTACTACATGTAGCCTATGTGTACTACAAAAGTAATAAAGTTAGACATCTATTCTACTACATGTAGCATATGTGTACTACAAAAGTAATAAAGTTAGACATCTATTCTACTACATGTAGTCTATGTGTACTACAAAAGTAATAAAGTTAGACATCTATTCTACTACATGTAGTCTATGCGTACTATAAAAGTAATAAAGTTAGACATCTATTCTACTATATGTAGCCTATGTGTACTACAAAAGTAATAAAGTTAGACATCTATTCTACTACATGTAGCCTATGTGTACTACAAAAGTAATAAAGTTAGACATCTATTCTACTACATGTAGCCTAGGTGTACTACAAAAGTAATAAAGTTAGACATCTATTCTACTACATATAGCCTATGTGTACTACAAAAGTAATAAAGTTAGACATCTATTCTACTACATGTAGCCTATGTGTACTACAAAATAATAAAGTTAGACATCTATTCTACTACATGTAGTCTATGTGTACCACAAAAGTAATAAAGTTAGACATCTATTCTACTACATGTAGCCTATGTGTACTACATAAGTAATAAAGTTAGACATCTATTCTACTACATGTAGCCTATGTGTACTACAAAAGTAATAAAGTTAGACATCTATTCTACTACATGTAGTCTATGTGTACTACAAAAGTAATAAAGTTAGACATCTATTCTACTACATGTAGTCTATGTGTACCACAAAAGTAATAAAGTTAGACATCTATTCTACTACATGTAGCCTATGTGTACTACAAAAGTAATAAAGTTAGACATCTATTCTACTACATGTAGCCTATGTGTACTACAAAAGTAATAAAGTTAGACATCTATTCTACTACATGTAGTCTATGTGTACTACAAAAGTAATAAAGTTAGACATCTATTCTACTACATGTAGTCTATGTGTACTACAAAAGTAATAAAGTTAGACATCTATTCTACTACATGTAGCCTATGTGTACTACAAAAGTAATAAAGTTAGACATCTATTCTACTACATGTAGTCTATGTGTACTACAAAAGTAATAAAGTTAGACATCTATTCTACTACATGTAGTCTATGTGTACTACAAAAGTAATAAAGTTAGACATCTATTCTACTACATGTAGCCTATGTGTACTACAAAAGTAATAAAGTTAGACATCTATTCTACTACATGTAGTCTATGTGTACTACAAAAGTAATAAAGTTAGACATCTATTCTACTACATGTAGTCTATGTGTACTACAAAAGTAATAAAGTTAGACATCTATTCTACTACATGTAGCCTATGTGTACTACAAAAGTAATAAAGTTAGACATCTATTCTACTACATGTAGTCCATGTGTACTACAAAAGTAATAAAGTTAGACATCTATTCTACTACATGTAGCCTATGTGTACTACAAAAGTAATAAAGTTAGACATCTATTCTACTACATGTAGTCTATGTGTACTACAAAAGTAATAAAGTTAGACATCTATTCTACTACATGTAGTCTATGCGTACTATAAAAGTAATAAAGTTAGACATCTATTCTACTATATGTAGCCTATGTGTACTACAAAAGTAATAAAGTTAGACATCTATTCTACTACATGTAGCCTATGTGTACTACAAAAGTAATTAAGTTAGACATCTATTCTACTACATGTAGCCTAGGTGTACTACAAAAGTAATAAAGTTAGACATCTATTCTACTACATGTAGCCTATGTGTACTACAAAAGTAATAAAGTTAGACATCTATTCTACTACATGTAGCCTATGTGTACTACAAAAGTAATAAAGTTAGACATCTATTCTACTACATGTAGCCTATGTGTACTACAAAAGTAATAAAGTTAGACATCTATTCTACTACATGTAGCCTATGTGTACTACAAAAGTAATAAAGTTAGACATCTATTCTACTACATGTAGTCTATGTGTACTACAAAAGTAATAAAGTTAGACATCTATTCTACTACATGTAGTCTATGTGTACTACAAAAGTAATAAAGTTAGACATCTATTCTACTACATGTAGCCTATGTGTACTACAAAAGTAATAAAGTTAGACATCTATTCTACTACATGTAGTCTATGTGTACTACAAAAGTAATAAAGTTAGACATCTATTCTACTACATGTAGTCTATGTGTACTACAAAAGTAATAAAGTTAGACATCTATTCTACTACATGTAGCCTATGTGTACTACAAAAGTAATAAAGTTAGACATCTATTCTACTACATGTAGTCTATGTGTACTACAAAAGTAATAAAGTTAGACATCTATTCTACTACATGTAGCCTATGTGTACTACAAAAGTAATAAAGTTAGACATCTATTCTACTACATGTAGCCTATGTGTACTACAAAAGTAATAAAGTTAGACATCTATTCTACTACATGTAGTCTATGTGTACTACAAAAGTAATAAAGTTAGACTTCTATTCTACTACATGTAGCCTATGTGTACTACATAAGTAATAAAGTTAGACATCTATTCTACTACATGTAGCCTATGTGTACTACAAAAGTAATAAAGTTAGACATCTATTCTACTACATGTAGTCTATGTGTACTACAAAAGTAATAAAGTTAGACATCTATTCTACTACATGTAGCCTATGTGTACTACATAAGTAATAAAGTTAGACATCTATTCTACTACATGTAGCCTATGTGTACTACAAAAGTAATAAAGTTAGACATCTATTCTACTACATGTAGCCTATGTGTACTACAAAAGTAATAAAGTTAGACATCTATTCTACTACATGTAGTCTATGTGTACTACATAAGTAATAAAGTTAGACATCTATTCTACTACATGTAGCCTATGTGTACTACAAAAGTAATAAAGTTAGACATCTATTCTACTACATGTAGCCTATGTGTACTACAAAAGTAATAAAGTTAGACATCTATTCTACTACATGTAGTCTATGTGTACTACATAAGTAATAAAGTTAGACATCTATTCTACTACATGTAGCCTATGTGTACTACAAAAGTAATAAAGTTAGACATCTATTCTACTACATGTAGTCTATGTGTACTACAAAAGTAATAAAGTTAGACATCTATTCTACTACATGTAGCCTATGTGTACTACATAAGTAATAAAGTTAGACATCTATTCTACTACATGTAGCCTATGTGTACTACAAAAGTAATAAAGTTAGACATCTATTCTACTACATGTAGCCTATGTGTACTACAAAAGTAATAAAGTTAGACATCTATTCTACTACATGTAGCCTATGTGTACTACAAAAGTAATAAAGTTAGACATCTATTCTACTACATGTAGTCTATGTGTACTACAAAAGTAATAAAGTTAGACATCTATTCTACTACATGTAGTCTATGCGTACTATAAAAGTAAAAAAGTTAGACATCTATTCTACTACATGTAGCCTATGTGTACTACAAAAGTAATAAAGTTAGACATCTATTCTACTACATGTAGTCTATGTGTACTACAAAAGTAATAAAGTTAGACATCTATTCTACTACATGTAGTCTATGTGTACTACAAAAGTAATAAAGTTAGACATCTATTCTACTACATGTAGCCTATGTGTACTACAAAAGTAATAAAGTTAGACATCTATTCTACTACATGTAGTCTATGTGTACTACAAAAGTAATAAAGTTAGACATCTATTCTACTACATGTAGTCTATGTGTACTACAAAAGTAATAAAGTTAGACATCTATTCTACTACATGTAGCCTATGTGTACTACAAAAGTAATAAAGTTAGACATCTATTCTACTACATGTAGTCTATGTGTACTACAAAAGTAATAAAGTTAGACATCTATTCTACTACATGTAGCCTATGTGTACTACAAAAGTAATAAAGTTAGACATCTATTCTACTACATGTAGTCTATGTGTACTACAAAAGTAATAAAGTTAGACATCTATTCTACTACATGTAGTCTATGCGTACTATAAAAGTAATAAAGTTAGACATCTATTCTACTATATGTAGCCTATGTGTACTACAAAAGTAATAAAGTTAGACATCTATTCTACTACATGTAGCCTATGTGTACTACAAAAGTAATAAAGTTAGACATCTATTCTACTACATGTAGCCTAGGTGTACTACAAAAGTAATAAAGTTAGACATCTATTCTACTACATGTAGCCTATGTGTACTACAAAAGTAATAAAGTTAGACATCTATTCTACTACATGTAGCCTATGTGTACTACAAAAGTAATAAAGTTAGACATCTATTCTACTACATGTAGTCTATGTGTACCACAAAAGTAATAAAGTTAGACATCTATTCTACTACATGTAGCCTATGTGTACTACATAAGTAATAAAGTTAGACATCTATTCTACTACATGTAGCCTATGTGTACTACAAAAGTAATAAAGTTAGACATCTATTCTACTACATGTAGTCTATGTGTACTACAAAAGTAATAAAGTTAGACATCTATTCTACTACATGTAGTCTATGTGTACTACAAAAGTAATAAAGTTAGACATCTATTCTACTACATGTAGCCTATGTGTACTACAAAAGTAATAAAGTTAGACATCTATTCTACTACATGTAGCCTAGGTGTACTACAAAAGTAATAAAGTTAGACATCTATTCTACTACATGTAGCCTATGTGTACTACAAAAGTAATAAAGTTAGACATCTATTCTACTACATGTAGCCTATGTGTACTACAAAAGTAATAAAGTTAGACATCTATTCTACTACATGTAGTCTATGTGTACCACAAAAGTAATAAAGTTAGACATCTATTCTACTACATGTAGCCTATGTGTACTACAAAAGTAATAAAGTTAGACATCTATTCTACTACATGTAGCCTATGTGTACTACAAAAGTAATAAAGTTAGACATCTATTCTACTACATGTAGTCTATGTGTACTACAAAAGTAATAAAGTTAGACATCTATTCTACTACATGTAGCCTATGTGTACTACAAAAGTAATAAAGTTAGACATCTATTCTACTACATGTAGCCTATGTGTACTACAAAAGTAATAAAGTTAGACATCTATTCTACTACATGTAGCCTATGTGTACTACAAAAGTAATAAAGTTAGACATCTATTCTACTACATGTAGCCTATGTGTACTACAAAAGTAATAAAGTTAGACATCTATTCTACTACATGTAGCCTATGTGTACTACAAAAGTAATAAAGTTAGACATCTATTCTACTACATGTAGCCTATGTGTACTACAAAAGTAATAAAGTTAGACATCTATTCTACTACATGTAGTCTATGTGTACTACAAAAGTAATAAAGTTAGACATCTATTCTACTACATGTAGTCTATGTGTACTACAAAAGTAATAAAGTTAGACATCTATTCTACTACATGTAGCCTATGTGTACTACAAAAGTAATAAAGTTAGACATCTATTCTACTACATGTAGCCTATGTGTACTACAAAAGTAATAAAGTTAGACATCTATTCTACTACATGTAGCCTATGTGTACTACAAAAGTAATAAAGTTAGACATCTATTCTACTACATGTAGCCTATGTGTACTACAAAAGTAATAAAGTTAGACATCTATTCTACTACATGTAGCCTATGTGTACTACAAAAGTAATAAAGTTAGACATCTATTCTACTACATGTAGCCTATGTGTACTACAAAAGTAATAAAGTTAGACATCTATTCTACTACATGTAGCCTATGTGTACTACAAAAGTAATAAAGTTAGACATCTATTCTACTACATGTAGTCTATGTGTACTACAAAAGTAATAAAGTTAGACATCTATTCTACTACATGTAGTCTATGTGTACTACAAAGTAATAAAGTTAGACATCTATTCTACTACATGTAGCCTATGTGTACTACAAAAGTAATAAAGTTAGACATCTATTCTACTACATGTAGTCTATGTGTACTACAAAAGTAATAAAGTTAGACATCTATTCTACTACATGTAGTCTATGTGTACTACAAAAGTAATAAAGTTAGACATCTATTCTACTACATGTAGCCTATGTGTACTACAAAAGTAATAAAGTTAGACATCTATTCTACTACATGTAGTCTATGTGTACTACAAAAGTAATAAAGTTAGACATCTATTCTACTACATGTAGCCTATGTGTACTACAAAAGTAATAAAGTTAGACATCTATTCTACTACATGTAGCCTATGTGTACTACAAAAGTAATAAAGTTAGACATCTATTCTACTACATGTAGTCTATGTGTACTACAAAAGTAATAAAGTTAGACATCTATTCTACTACATGTAGCCTATGTGTACTACATAAGTAATAAAGTTAGACATCTATTCTACTACATGTAGCCTATGTGTACTACAAAAGTAATAAAGTTAGACATCTATTCTACTACATGTAGTCTATGTGTACTACAAAAGTAATAAAGTTAGACATCTATTCTACTACATGTAGCCTATGTGTACTACAAAAGTAATAAAGTTAGACATCTATTCTACTACATGTAGCCTATGTGTACTACAAAAGTAATAAAGTTAGACATCTATTCTACTACATGTAGCCTATGTGTACTACAAAAGTAATAAAGTTAGACATCTATTCTACTACATGTAGTCTATGTGTACTACAAAAGTAATAAAGTTAGACATCTATTCTACTACATGTAGCCTATGTGTACTACAAAAGTAATAAAGTTAGACATCTATTCTACTACATGTAGCCTATGTGTACTACAAAAGTAATAAAGTTAGACATCTATTCTACTACATGTAGTCTATGTGTACTACAAAAGTAATAAAGTTAGACATCTATTCTACTACATGTAGCCTATGTGTACTACAAAAGTAATAAAGTTAGACATCTATTCTACTACATGTAGTCTATGTGTACTACAAAAGTAATAAAGTTAGACATCTATTCTACTACATGTAGCCTATGTGTACTACAAAAGTAATAAAGTTAGACATCTATTCTACTACATGTAGTCTATGTGTACTACAAAAGTAATAAAGTTAGACATCTATTCTACTACATGTAGCCTATGTGTACTACAAAAGTAATAAAGTTAGACATCTATTCTACTACATGTAGTCTATGTGTACTACAAAAGTAATAAAGTTAGACATCTATTCTACTACATGTAGTCTATGTGTACTACAAAAGTAATAAAGTTAGACATCTATTCTACTACATGTAGCCTATGTGTACTACAAAAGTAATAAAGTTAGACATCTATTCTACTACATGTAGCCTATGTGTACTACAAAAGTAATAAAGTTAGACATCTATTCTACTACATGTAGCCTATGTGTACTACAAAAGTAATAAAGTTAGACATCTATTCTACTACATGTAGCCTATGTGTACTACAAAAGTAATAAAGTTAGACATCTATTCTACTACATGTAGCCTATGTGTACTACAAAAGTAATAAAGTTAGACATCTATTCTACTACATGTAGTCTATGTGTACTACAAAAGTAATAAAGTTAGACATCTATTCTACTACATGTAGCCTATGTGTACTACAAAAGTAATAAAGTTAGACATCTATTCTACTACATGTAGCCTATGTGTACTACAAAAGTAATAAAGTTAGACATCTATTCTACTACATGTAGTCTATGTGTACTACAAAAGTAATAAAGTTAGACATCTATTCTACTACATGTAGTCTATGTGTACTACAAAAGTAATAAAGTTAGACATCTATTCTACTACATGTAGCCTATGTGTACTACAAAAGTAATAAAGTTAGACATCTATTCTACTACATGTAGCCTATGTGTACTACAAAAGTAATAAAGTTAGACATCTATTCTACTACATGTAGCCTATGTGTACTACAAAAGTAATAAAGTTAGACATCTATTCTACTACATGTAGCCTATGTGTACTACAAAAGTAATAAAGTTAGACATCTATTCTACTACATGTAGTCTATGTGTACCACAAAAGTAATAAAGTTAGACATCTATTCTACTACATGTAGCCTATGTGTACTACAAAAGTAATAAAGTTAGACATCTATTCTACTACATGTAGCCTATGTGTACTACAAAAGTAATAAAGTTAGACATCTATTCTACTACATGTAGTCTATGTGTACTACAAAAGTAATAAAGTTAGACATCTATTCTACTACATGTAGCCTATGTGTACTACAAAAGTAATAAAGTTAGACATCTATTCTACTACATGTAGCCTATGTGTACTACAAAAGTAATAAAGTTAGACATCTATTCTACTACATGTAGCCTATGTGTACTACAAAAGTAATAAAGTTAGACATCTATTCTACTACATGTAGCCTATGTGTACTACAAAAGTAATAAAGTTAGACATCTATTCTACTACATGTAGCCTATGTGTACTACAAAAGTAATAAAGTTAGACATCTATTCTACTACATGTAGCCTATGTGTACTACAAAAGTAATAAAGTTAGACATCTATTCTACTACATGTAGTCTATGTGTACTACAAAAGTAATAAAGTTAGACATCTATTCTACTACATGTAGTCTATGTGTACTACAAAAGTAATAAAGTTAGACATCTATTCTACTACATGTAGCCTATGTGTACTACAAAAGTAATAAAGTTAGACATCTATTCTACTACATGTAGCCTATGTGTACTACAAAAGTAATAAAGTTAGACATCTATTCTACTACATGTAGCCTATGTGTACTACAAAAGTAATAAAGTTAGACATCTATTCTACTACATGTAGCCTATGTGTACTACAAAAGTAATAAAGTTAGACATCTATTCTACTACATGTAGCCTATGTGTACTACAAAAGTAATAAAGTTAGACATCTATTCTACTACATGTAGCCTATGTGTACTACAAAAGTAATAAAGTTAGACATCTATTCTACTACATGTAGCCTATGTGTACTACAAAAGTAATAAAGTTAGACATCTATTCTACTACATGTAGTCTATGTGTACTACAAAAGTAATAAAGTTAGACATCTATTCTACTACATGTAGCCTATGTGTACTACAAAAGTAATAAAGTTAGACATCTATTCTACTACATGTAGCCTATGTGTACTACAAAAGTAATAAAGTTAGACATCTATTCTACTACATGTAGTCTATGTGTACTACAAAAGTAATAAAGTTAGACATCTATTCTACTACATGTAGCCTATGTGTACTACAAAAGTAATAAAGTTAGACATCTATTCTACTACATGTAGCCTATGTGTACTACAAAAGTAATAAAGTTAGACATCTATTCTACTACATGTAGTCTATGTGTACTACAAAAGTAATAAAGTTAGACATCTATTCTACTACATGTAGCCTATGTGTACTACAAAAGTAATAAAGTTAGACATCTATTCTACTACATGTAGCCTATGTGTACTACAAAAGTAATAAAGTTAGACATCTATTCTACTACATGTAGTCTATGTGTACTACAAAAGTAATAAAGTTAGACATCTATTCTACTACATGTAGCCTATGTGTACTACATAAGTAATAAAGTTAGACATCTATTCTACTACATGTAGCCTATGTGTACTACAAAAGTAATAAAGTTAGACATCTATTCTACTACATGTAGTCTATGTGTACTACAAAAGTAATAAAGTTAGACATCTATTCTACTACATGTAGCCTATGTGTACTACAAAAGTAATAAAGTTAGACATCTATTCTACTACATGTAGCCTATGTGTACTACAAAAGTAATAAAGTTAGACATCTATTCTACTACATGTAGCCTATGTGTACTACAAAAGTAATAAAGTTAGACATCTATTCTACTACATGTAGCCTATGTGTACTACAAAAGTAATAAAGTTAGACATCTATTCTACTACATGTAGCCTATGTGTACTACAAAAGTAATAAAGTTAGACATCTATTCTACTACATGTAGCCTATGTGTACTACAAAAGTAATAAAGTTAGACATCTATTCTACTACATGTAGCCTATGTGTACTACAAAAGTAATAAAGTTAGACATCTATTCTACTACATGTAGCCTATGTGTACTACAAAAGTAATAAAGTTAGACATCTATTCTACTACATGTAGTCTATGTGTACTACAAAAGTAATAAAGTTAGACATCTATTCTACTACATGTAGCCTATGTGTACTACAAAAGTAATAAAGTTAGACATCTATTCTACTACATGTAGCCTATGTGTACTACAAAAGTAATAAAGTTAGACATCTATTCTACTACATGTAGCCTATGTGTACTACAAAAGTAATAAAGTTAGACATCTATTCTACTACATGTAGCCTATGTGTACTACAAAAGTAATAAAGTTAGACATCTATTCTACTACATGTAGTCTATGTGTACTACAAAAGTAATAAAGTTAGACATCTATTCTACTACATGTAGTCTATGTGTACTACAAAAGTAATAAAGTTAGACATCTATTCTACTACATGTAGCCTATGTGTACTACAAAAGTAATAAAGTTAGACATCTATTCTACTACATGTAGCCTATGTGTACTACAAAAGTAATAAAGTTAGACATCTATTCTACTACATGTAGTCTATGTGTACTACAAAAGTAATAAAGTTAGACATCTATTCTACTACATGTAGCCTATGTGTACTACAAAAGTAATAAAGTTAGACATCTATTCTACTACATGTAGTCTATGTGTACTACAAAAGTAATAAAGTTAGACATCTATTCTACTACATGTAGTCTATGTGTACTACAAAAGTAATAAAGTTAGACATCTATTCTACTACATGTAGCCTATGTGTACTACAAAAGTAATAAAGTTAGACATCTATTCTACTACATGTAGCCTATGTGTACTACAAAAGTAATAAAGTTAGACATCTATTCTACTACATGTAGCCTATGTGTACTACAAAAGTAATAAAGTTAGACATCTATTCTACTACATGTAGCCTATGTGTACTACAAAAGTAATAAAGTTAGACATCTATTCTACTACATGTAGTCTATGTGTACTACAAAAGTAATAAAGTTAGACATCTATTCTACTACATGTAGCCTATGTGTACTACAAAAGTAATAAAGTTAGACATCTATTCTACTACATGTAGCCTATGTGTACTACAAAAGTAATAAAGTTAGACATCTATTCTACTACATGTAGCCTATGTGTACTACAAAAGTAATAAAGTTAGACATCTATTCTACTACATGTAGCCTATGTGTACTACAAAAGTAATAAAGTTAGACATCTATTCTACTACATGTAGCCTATGTGTACTACAAAAGTAATAAAGTTAGACATCTATTCTACTACATGTAGTCTATGTGTACTACAAAAGTAATAAAGTTAGACATCTATTCTACTACATGTAGCCTATGTGTACTACAAAAGTAATAAAGTTAGACATCTATTCTACTACATGTAGCCTATGTGTACTACAAAAGTAATAAAGTTAGACATCTATTCTACTACATGTAGTCTATGTGTACTACAAAAGTAATAAAGTTAGACATCTATTCTACTACATGTAGTCTATGTGTACTACAAAAGTAATAAAGTTAGACATCTATTCTACTACATGTAGCCTATGTGTACTACAAAAGTAATAAAGTTAGACATCTATTCTACTACATGCCTATGTGTACTACAAAAGTAATAAAGTTAGACATCTATTCTACTACATGTAGCCTATGTGTACTACAAAAGTAATAAAGTTAGACATCTATTCTACTACATGTAGCCTATGTGTACTACAAAAGTAATAAAGTTAGACATCTATTCTACTACATGTAGTCTATGTGTACTACAAAAGTAATAAAGTTAGACATCTATTCTACTACATGTAGCCTATGTGTACTACAAAAGTAATAAAGTTAGACATCTATTCTACTACATGTAGCCTATGTGTACTACAAAAGTAATAAAGTTAGACATCTATTCTACTACATGTAGTCTATGTGTACTACAAAAGTAATAAAGTTAGACATCTATTCTACTACATGTAGCCTATGTGTACTACAAAAGTAATAAAGTTAGACATCTATTCTACTACATGTAGCCTATGTGTACTACAAAAGTAATAAAGTTAGACATCTATTCTACTACATGTAGCCTATGTGTACTACAAAAGTAATAAAGTTAGACATCTATTCTACTACATGTAGCCTATGTGTACTACAAAAGTAATAAAGTTAGACATCTATTCTACTACATGTAGCCTATGTGTACTACAAAAGTAATAAAGTTAGACATCTATTCTACTACATGTAGCCTATGTGTACTACAAAAGTAATAAAGTTAGACATCTATTCTACTACATGTAGCCTATGTGTACTACAAAAGTAATAAAGTTAGACATCTATTCTACTACATGTAGCCTATGTGTACTACAAAAGTAATAAAGTTAGACATCTATTCTACTACATGTAGTCTATGTGTACTACAAAAGTAATAAAGTTAGACATCTATTCTACTACATGTAGTCTATGTGTACTACAAAAGTAATAAAGTTAGACATCTATTCTACTACATGTAGCCTATGTGTACTACAAAAGTAATAAAGTTAGACATCTATTCTACTACATGTAGTCTATGTGTACTACAAAAGTAATAAAGTTAGACATCTATTCTACTACATGTAGTCTATGTGTACTACAAAAGTAATAAAGTTAGACATCTATTCTACTACATGTAGCCTATGTGTACTACAAAAGTAATAAAGTTAGACATCTATTCTACTACATGTAGTCTATGTGTACTACAAAAGTAATAAAGTTAGACATCTATTCTACTACATGTAGCCTATGTGTACTACAAAAGTAATAAAGTTAGACATCTATTCTACTACATGTAGCCTATGTGTACTACAAAAGTAATAAAGTTAGACATCTATTCTACTACATGTAGTCTATGTGTACTACAAAAGTAATAAAGTTAGACTTCTATTCTACTACATGTAGCCTATGTGTACTACATAAGTAATAAAGTTAGACATCTATTCTACTACATGTAGCCTATGTGTACTACAAAAGTAATAAAGTTAGACATCTATTCTACTACATGTAGTCTATGTGTACTACAAAAGTAATAAAGTTAGACATCTATTCTACTACATGTAGCCTATGTGTACTACATAAGTAATAAAGTTAGACATCTATTCTACTACATGTAGCCTATGTGTACTACAAAAGTAATAAAGTTAGACATCTATTCTACTACATGTAGCCTATGTGTACTACAAAAGTAATAAAGTTAGACATCTATTCTACTACATGTAGTCTATGTGTACTACATAAGTAATAAAGTTAGACATCTATTCTACTACATGTAGCCTATGTGTACTACAAAAGTAATAAAGTTAGACATCTATTCTACTACATGTAGCCTATGTGTACTACAAAAGTAATAAAGTTAGACATCTATTCTACTACATGTAGTCTATGTGTACTACATAAGTAATAAAGTTAGACATCTATTCTACTACATGTAGCCTATGTGTACTACAAAAGTAATAAAGTTAGACATCTATTCTACTACATGTAGTCTATGTGTACTACAAAAGTAATAAAGTTAGACATCTATTCTACTACATGTAGTCTATGCGTACTATAAAAGTAAAAAGTTAGACATCTATTCTACTACATGTAGCCTATGTGTACTACAAAAGTAATAAAGTTAGACATCTATTCTACTACATGTAGTCTATGTGTACTACAAAAGTAATAAAGTTAGACATCTATTCTACTACATGTAGTCTATGTGTACTACAAAAGTAATAAAGTTAGACATCTATTCTACTACATGTAGCCTATGTGTACTACAAAAGTAATAAAGTTAGACATCTATTCTACTACATGTAGTCTATGTGTACTACAAAAGTAATAAAGTTAGACATCTATTCTACTACATGTAGTCTATGTGTACTACAAAAGTAATAAAGTTAGACATCTATTCTACTACATGTAGCCTATGTGTACTACAAAAGTAATAAAGTTAGACATCTATTCTACTACATGTAGTCTATGTGTACTACAAAAGTAATAAAGTTAGACATCTATTCTACTACATGTAGCCTATGTGTACTACAAAAGTAATAAAGTTAGACATCTATTCTACTACATGTAGTCTATGTGTACTACAAAAGTAATAAAGTTAGACATCTATTCTACTACATGTAGTCTATGCGTACTATAAAAGTAATAAAGTTAGACATCTATTCTACTATATGTAGCCTATGTGTACTACAAAAGTAATAAAGTTAGACATCTATTCTACTACATGTAGCCTATGTGTACTACAAAAGTAATAAAGTTAGACATCTATTCTACTACATGTAGCCTAGGTGTACTACAAAAGTAATAAAGTTAGACATCTATTCTACTACATGTAGCCTATGTGTACTACAAAAGTAATAAAGTTAGACATCTATTCTACTACATGTAGCCTATGTGTACTACAAAAGTAATAAAGTTAGACATCTATTCTACTACATGTAGTCTATGTGTACACAAAAGTAATAAAGTTAGACATCTATTCTACTACATGTAGCCTATGTGTACTACATAAGTAATAAAGTTAGACATCTATTCTACTACATGTAGCCTATGTGTACTACAAAAGTAATAAAGTTAGACATCTATTCTACTACATGTAGTCTATGTGTACTACAAAAGTAATAAAGTTAGACATCTATTCTACTACATGTAGCCTATGTGTACTACAAAAGTAATAAAGTTAGACATCTATTCTACTACATGTAGCCTATGTGTACTACAAAAGTAATAAAGTTAGACATCTATTCTACTACATGTAGCCTATGTGTACTACAAAAGTAATAAAGTTAGACATCTATTCTACTACATGTAGCCTATGTGTACTACAAAAGTAATAAAGTTAGACATCTATTCTACTACATGTAGTCTATGTGTACCACAAAAGTAATAAAGTTAGACATCTATTCTACTACATGTAGCCTATGTGTACTACATAAGTAATAAAGTTAGACATCTATTCTACTACATGTAGCCTATGTGTACTACAAAAGTAATAAAGTTAGACATCTATTCTACTACATGTAGTCTATGTGTACTACAAAAGTAATAAAGTTAGACATCTATTCTACTACATGTAGCCTATGTGTACTACAAAAGTAATAAAGTTAGACATCTATTCTACTACATGTAGCCTATGTGTACTACAAAAGTAATAAAGTTAGACATCTATTCTACTACATGTAGCCTATGTGTACTACAAAAGTAATAAAGTTAGACATCTATTCTACTACATGTAGTCTATGTGTACTACAAAAGTAATAAAGTTAGACATCTATTCTACTACATGTAGTCTATGTGTACTACAAAAGTAATAAAGTTAGACATCTATTCTACTACATGTAGCCTATGTGTACTACAAAAGTAATAAAGTTAGACATCTATTCTACTACATGTAGTCTATGTGTACTACAAAAGTAATAAAGTTAGACATCTATTCTACTACATGTAGTCTATGTGTACTACAAAAGTAATAAAGTTAGACATCTATTCTACTACATGTAGTCTATGTGTACTACAAAAGTAATAAAGTTAGACATCTATTCTACTACATGTAGCCTATGTGTACTACATAAGTAATAAAGTTAGACATCTATTCTACTACATGTAGCCTATGTGTACTACAAAAGTAATAAAGTTAGACATCTATTCTACTACATGTAGTCTATGTGTACTACAAAAGTAATAAAGTTAGACATCTATTCTACTACATGTAGCCTATGTGTACTACATAAGTAATAAAGTTAGACATCTATTCTACTACATGTAGCCTATGTGTACTACAAAAGTAATAAAGTTAGACATCTATTCTACTACATGTAGCCTATGTGTACTACAAAAGTAATAAAGTTAGACATCTATTCTACTACATGTAGTCTATGTGTACTACATAAGTAATAAAGTTAGACATCTATTCTACTACATGTAGCCTATGTGTACTACAAAACTAATAAAGTTAGACATCTATTCTACTACATGTAGCCTATGTGTACTACAAAAGTAATAAAGTTAGACATCTATTCTACTACATGTAGTCTATGTGTACTACATAAGTAATAAAGTTAGACATCTATTCTACTACATGTAGCCTATGTGTACTACAAAAGTAATAAAGTTAGACATCTATTCTACTACATGTAGTCTATGTGTACTACAAAAGTAATAAAGTTAGACATCTATTCTACTACATGTAGCCTATGTGTACTACATAAGTAATAAAGTTAGACATCTATTCTACTACATGTAGCCTATGTGTACTACAAAAGTAATAAAGTTAGACATCTATTCTACTACATGTAGCCTATGTGTACTACAAAAGTAATAAAGTTAGACATCTATTCTACTACATGTAGCCTATGTGTACTACAAAAGTAATAAAGTTAGACATCTATTCTACTACATGTAGCCTATGTGTACTACATAAGTAATAAAGTTAGACATCTATTCTACTACATGTAGCCTATGTGTACTACAAAAGTAATAAAGTTAGACATCTATTCTACTACATGTAGCCTATGTGTACTACAAAAGTAATAAAGTTAGACATCTATTCTACTACATGTAGCCTATGTGTACTACAAAAGTAATAAAGTTAGACATCTATTCTACTACATGTAGCCTATGTGTACTACAAAAGTAATAAAGTTAGACATCTATTCTACTACATGTAGCCTATGTGTACTAGAAAAGTATTAAAGTTAGACATCTATTCTACTACATGTAGCCTATGTGTACTACAAAAGTAATAAAGTTAGACATCTATTCTACTACATGTAGCCTATGTGTACTACAAAAGTAATAAAGTTAGACATCTATTCTACTACATGTAGCCTATGTGTACTACAAAAGTAATAAAGTTAGACATCTATTCTACTACATGTAGCCTATGTGTACTACAAAAGTAATAAAGTTAGACATCTATTCTACTACATGTAGCCTATGTGTACTACATAAGTAATAAAGTTAGACATCTATTCTACTACATGTAGCCTATGTGTACTACAAAAGTAATAAAGTTAGACATCTATTCTACTACATGTAGCCTATGTGTACTACAAAAGTAATAAAGTTAGACATCTATTCTACTACATGTAGCCTATGTGTACTACAAAAGTAATAAAGTTAGACATCTATACTACTACATGTAGCCTATGTGTACTACAAAAGTAATAAAGTTAGACATCTATTCTACTACATGTAGCCTATGTGTACTACAAAAGTAATAAAGTTAGACATCTATTCTACTACATGTAGCCTATGTGTACTACAAAAGTAATAAAGTTAGACATCTATTCTACTACATGTAGCCTATGTGTACTACAAAAGTAATAAAGTTAGACATCTATTCTACTACATGTAGCCTATGTGTACTACAAAAGTAATAAAGTTAGACATCTATTCTACTACATGTAGCCTATGTGTACAACAAAAGTAATAAAGTTAGACATCTATTCTACTACATGTAGCCTATGTGTACTACAAAAGTAATAAAGTTAGACATCTATTCTACTACATGTAGCCTATGTGTACTACATAAGTAATAAAGTTAGACATCTATTCTACTACATGTAGCCTATGTGTACTACAAAAGTAATAAAGTTAGACATCTATTCTACTACATGTAGCCTATGTGTACTACAAAAGTAATAAAGTTAGACATCTATTCTACTACATGTAGCCTATGTGTACTACAAAAGTAATAAAGTTAGACATCTATTCTACTACATGTAGCCTATGTGTACTACAAAAGTAATAAAGTTAGACATCTATTCTACTACATGTAGCCTATGTGTACTACAAAAGTAATAAAGTTAGACATCTATTCTACTACATGTAGCCTATGTGTACTACAAAAGTAATAAAGTTAGACATCTATTCTACTACATGTAGCCTATGTGTACTACAAAAGTAATAAAGTTAGACATCTATTCTACTACATGTAGCCTATGTGTACTACAAAAGTAATAAAGTTAGACATCTATTCTACTACATGTAGCCTATGTGTACTACAAAAGTAATAAAGTTAGACATCTATTCTACTACATGTAGCCTATGTGTACTACAAAAGTAATAAAGTTAGACATCTATTCTACTACATGTAGCCTATGTGTACTACATAAGTAATAAAGTTAGACATCTATTCTACTACATGTAGCCTATGTGTACTACAAAAGTAATAAAGTTAGACATCTATTCTACTACATGTAGCCTATGTGTACTACAAAAGTAATAAAGTTAGACATCTATTCTACTACATGTAGCCTATGTGTACTACAAAAGTAATAAAGTTAGACATCTATTCTACTCCATGTAGCCTATGTGTACTACAAAAGTAATAAAGTTAGACATCTATTCTACTACATGTAGCCTATGTGTACTACAAAAGTAATAAAGTTAGACATCTATTCTACTACATGTAGCCTATGTGTACTACAAAAGTAATAAAGTTAGACATCTATTCTACTACATGTAGCCTATGTGTACTACATAAGTAATAAAGTTAGACATCTATTCTACTACATGTAGCCTATGTGTACTACAAAAGTAATAAAGTTAGACATCTATTCTACTACATGTAGCCTATGTGTACTACAAAAGTAATAAAGTTAGACATCTATTCTACTACATGTAGCCTATGTGTACTACAAAAGTAATAAAGTTAGACATATATTCTACTACATGTAGCCTATGTGTACTACAAAAGTAATAAAGTTAGACATCTATTCTACTACATGTAGCCTATGTGTACTACAAAAGTAATAAAGTTAGACATCTATTCTACTACATGTAGCCTATGTGTACTACAAAAGTAATAAAGTTAGACATCTATTCTACTACATGTAGCCTATGTGTACTACAAAAGTATTAAAGTTAGACATCTATTCTACTACATGTAGTCTATGTGTACTACAAAAGTAATAAAGTTAGACATCTATTCTACTACATGTAGCCTATGTGTACTACAAAAGTAATAAAGTTAGACATCTATTCTACTACATGTAGCCTATGTGTACTACAAAAGTAATAAAGTTAGACATCTATTCTACTACATGTAGCCTATGTGTACTACAAAAGTAATAAAGTTAGACATCTATTCTACTACATGTAGTCTATGTGTACTACAAAAGTAATAAAGCTAGACATCTATTCTACAACATGTAGCCTATGTGTACTACAAAAGTAATAAAGTTAGACATCTATTCTACTACATGTAGCCTATGTGTACTACAAAAGTAATAAAGTTAGACATCTATTCTACTACATGTAGCCTAAGTGTACTACAAAAGTAATAAACTTCCAACATTCTCAAACTTCCATATTTCTATTATTTACTATTCATGTACAATCACAATCCTAAGCCTTATCTTGGATTGAAGTTTTCCTTGATAGACTGTCAGTACCATGTTCACTCAGACTCAAGAAATGGTTAAAAAAAACTATTAAATATTTTTTTCTTTTTTCTCAGGTATAAATCTGACCAAAGAAACACAAACAGGTAAATTATTTAAAAACATATTTTTGTATATGTTCATTGGCTTAGTTAATAACCAATTAAACAATTTGTTGCAATATGTACAATACATTTTAAGTATGTATATGTTTTTTTCATGTTCCACAGAACAAAAATATTTTGCAGTGGTAAAGCCTCCTCGTTAAGCACTTTTAAGTTTGATCAAAAGTTGTACAGATGAAACACTTCGTGGGATGCTACATTTTTGTCATATTCTTAAGATTATCTTTGGCTGATGTGTAGTGTCAACTAATCATTTAAATATTTATATATATATTAACATTTCGAAACCATTAGTTTTCCGTGGCCCAGGATATTCATTATCTGTACTAGTGCGATGTTGTTAATTAATGTTTGGATATGACTGAATATTTGTGGTTACAACTGTAAAGTTAGTCACGTCAACAGATGAGAAAATACTAAAGAATTAAAAAAACATGTTGACCATAAAGACCCCATGTAGAGGGAGATAATGTTGTGACGCTGAAGAAAGTATTTTCTCTGCAATTTGTTGTTTGTGGTAAATGGTTTCACTTGTTTTAAAGCAAGAAGGTAATTATACCATGCAAGGGAGGCAAGTTTTCTTTTCTTTCACAAGCATACTTATTTGTGATTACTTACCTTAGAACAGTCTGGAATAATTTCGTTGACTTACTAGCATAGGCGTAGCTCATGGGGTGGGGTTAAGGGCTCAAATCCCTACATTCCATGAGCGTAGCCAGGAGAGATTTTAAGTTAAAACCTCTCCAATTGAAAAAAGCTAAAGGAAAATGACAGTAAACAAAGTCCATGAACATAGCCAAGTTGAGTGTAGCCCCACCTCCCCCTTGTTTCCGATATCAAGAAAAGCAAGGATACCTCATTACTAAATCCCATCAGCGTAGCCTAAAGGCTTTTTGTGGTTAACCTCTTCCATCCAATAAAAAAACTAAAGCAAAACTATATGTTCTATTATTAAAGAACAGTTAATAACAGATTTCATATTCGACCACAAGTTTTTTAATAGAGGAGTAGCAGAATAATGCCCTGTAGATATCTTAAAATATGTATTTTGTTTTAGTTTCAAATACCAGAAATAATGCTCACAGCGTTTCCCCAAACCCCCCTAGCTGGCAGGGGGAAGAGTTGTCTACCTTTGTTCCACTCACTCCAGAAACATCACATTCTGAGAGCAGGATGGAACTGAATGTAATGGACATTAATTGCGTACATACAAACACACACACACACACACATATGTATATAAACACATATATAAATATGTGTGTGTTGGGGGAAGGGAAAAAATTATCCCCCCAACCCACCCCCTAAAATAATCCTGGCTACAAATTCCAGCTACATATAGTCCTAAATAGACCCACACAAATATACGTCCTAGTATTTATATCACACTTGAATAAATGCAGGCGGCACTAGCCCTTGACGTATGTGTGTTCAAGGTTAAGAATGTCTAGACCTCCAGACCAAATACAATGTTAGAAAATAACATTTTGAAAAATTATAATGGCTAAACCAGAATTTTCCCTGAATTAGCTATTAATTCTTTTTTCCAAAGATATACATAAACTGTCAAATTTTGCAACCTGATATATGGAATATTTGGAATTGATTTTAAAAATGTTAAAATGTAAATATTCATGTTTCTCTGTCTGTTTTAGTATTTAACCTTTTTTACCTTTTATCTGAACTATTTTCTCTATTTATTGCTATTACAAATAGACCTATATTTAACAAATAAATCATACCAGGCAACTATTGATACAAATATGTAATGCTCCTTATTTGAAGTTGTTATTAAATTTTCATTTAAATAATTACTGTCAATGTTTAGTTTAATGTTTTCTTTAATAAATCCATAGAAACTATGTTAAATTTTACTAATTAATTCTTATATCTCATGTGTGTGTGTGTGCTAATGCGTGTTAGTTTATGTGTTTGACAGTACGCAGTTAAAAAGGATGAGCATACTAAGGTATTGATTTGCCCACTGCTTCGAAAGTTCTAAAGCCGGCCCTGATTGTATTTGCCATATTAACTACCATGTTTGCGTGAAAAGTTCCAACTGTGGCCCTGCGAGACACTTCAAGGTGTTCAAACATTCACTTGCTGACTGTGTGTTAAGCATGGCGATGTAGCGCTCACTAAAGTAATTGTAACGCTCCCTAAAGCAATTGTAGAATTGTCAAGGAACATGTTCCCGAGGGCTCATTGACTTTCTTTAGCTCTAATCAACCGTTTTTAAAATGTACGCGTTTGTCCACACGTATCAGCCTCCCACACAGCCTGCCCACACAGCCTCCCCATACAGCCTCCCCATACAGCCTCCCCCTACAGCCTCCCACACAGCCTCCCCATACAGCCTCCCCATACAGCCTCCCCATACAGCCTCCCACACAGCCTGCCCACACAGCCTCCCCATACAGCCTCCCCATACAGCCTCCCACACAGCCTCCTCACACAGCCTCCCCATACAGCCTCCCACACAGCCTCCCCACACAGTCTCCCCACACCGCTCAAGTATGCACGAGGGGAAAACATTGTTGTAATTATTGACATAACAAGGTCTTTTATTTTGAATGTTATGTGACTTGTACTGTTTACACCGCCAATCAGAGGATGAACTTTTAAAACTGTAAAATTATTAGATACACCGAGATATATTAGCAGCCTACTATTGAGCAGCTTTATAGTAAAACAAACTCGGGAAACTGTTCTGTAACTAGACTATCAAAGAAACATTGGAGACATTTCTGTTAAGAATTTAACTTTCAAACTCACAAGCCATTGAAGAAAATAAATGGCACTATTTGCGTCAGAACTTAACTGAACTAAGAAATTCAAACTTTATAGATCACTGCCATGGGGCCATATATCTGTTTGGGAGTATCTACTAGTCCATCTTTCCTTAGAAGATAAAAGTAATGAAAATAATAACAGCGATGTCTAAGATACGGCAGATTTGATGACAACATTACTTCACGTGACTTCTCAAACCCAGTTGCGACCTGCATATTTTGTCACATCTAATGCAGACAAAGCCATTGTCTACCTGGAGTCTATTTTAAGTTATCTTTTCGTATTCTGCACCTGTCTTCGGGTCTCAAATTATTGTCCCGAGACCTTTGTGAGAGTTCTCCAACTATCTCTTTGAATCTGCTGCCATGTCCACTAGACCCACCATTAGTTAGCTAATAGGAATAGCTTGTCAGAAATGTATTGCGGTTTGTCATTTGTTTGTTCTAATTGACTCTTGTTAGGCAGCACGTCATGATGGAAGATAGTTTGTTCTGCAGAAGAAGATCATTGTGTTGACATTAAACAGGATTCACAAAGCCATCTTATCATAAAAGTTACGATATTTTTTTAGATATTTTTTTTCTGTTTTCTTCTCTAATGGACCTCATTCACCAATCGTAAACAAAAAAACAAACAGTCACGTGATAGCCACTGTGTATTAAAATTAGATCGTAATTAGTATAGAAGAGTTAGAGAATCACGTGACTACATGTTGTGTGTATACGATTGGTGAATGAGGTCCATTGTAAGGAATGTCCTCCTCTGGAGATGACACGTGTTCTCACCGCTGACATGTTAGTACTCTGCTTGGTAAGATATTGCATGCTTGTTTCAATTGGACTATAAGAAGCTACGAAGTGCTACCGCAGTAGCAACCTATATCCGGCCTCACTTCTTACATAAATGTTTCCGTTGTGGTTGCATTGTTAGGCGGCTGACGTTATGAATATTATTATTTGTACAATTATAAATTATTTCAAACCACTTATTGTTATGAAGATATGTTTCTGTGTAAGCCTGGCTTGATGGGTGTGATAACATGAATGAAGAGAGGGAGAGGTGAATAGATACATGGCCGTCTGGTGGGGGGCGTTCATAACATTATGGCTCTAAACAGATAGTACGATGGAGGCGTATTCTATTTTCAATGCATTACCTTTAACCTTAAAACAAAACTTACAATAACTTTAATGATTACTATACACAGATTTCACTAGAGATGAGACCGAGATCAAATAGTACAAAAATGAAAGAAACTCACTAGAAATACATGTCTGGCTTCTCGGAGTCATCTTTCTACTGTCCCCTACGTGACTTTCTCACAGCAGACCCTTCGTGGTTTCATCATTCTACAGCAGCAAAATTGAATTCTCTTTTTTCTCGGTGTTACCTTGGAAACACACTGACACAAGACCTCTGAGAGAGATTCTTCTATTAGTTCATATAGAAAGGAAGAGTCATAGTATGTGTTTCTTATCTTATATTTCATAAAAGACACTGTTTATTCTGATTTATATTAAATTGTATATATTCCTGATATATATATATATATAAGCTTCTTAAATATTTCCTAAGAACAAAATTGTTCTACTTTATCATTGCAAGCTCTCAAATACCATGAAATAAGATTTTCAATATCATTAAGTTTTAGGGATCTAAGCGTGAAAAATAATAACGGAATGACAGACAGACAGTACAACACAAAACTCAAAGCGGCTATATTTGAATGTTAACCATTTTAAATGAACTAATTGTTGCATGTGTTCTAACAGCCCAAATAGAATATCTTGTCCTCAACACATGTACAACTATTGATTGTAAAGACAGAGCATGAATCTGACCGTGGACAGTATGTGTGTTTACATCTGGGCTGGAAGACATTTCAATGACGACATTAATGGATGAAGTCATCATCTTTTCTCGATCGATAACCTCAGACCCAAATTTTCTCATCCTATGTTTCTATCATCCAAAGGATAATATTTCTCCCGTGAGTCTCTGCCTTAACGGCAGTATAAATATTGGCTAATGCTGAGTCTAAAAGCTTCTCTTAGCTTCTAATTAGAAATTAAATGAGATCATAACAACATTGCTTTATCGTCCTCTTGCACGCCAAAGACAGAGAGACACAAGAGGACAGAAAAGGAAAATCGTAAGTGAAAAATAGCAACACGATTTTGTACAGACAGTGAAGTGTCATATGTATTTTTTTTTTTTTTTAAATTAGCGGCCCCAAAAAGGGGAAAAGACGCTATTAGATTTGTGTGGAATGTCTGTCCGTCCGTCCCGTTTAGATCTCGTAAACTAGAAAAGATAGTGAAAATCCGACATCATAATATTTAAGACCTTTCTAAGTTCTGATGCAACGGCTTTTTTTTTTCTGAAAGCAAAAAGTCTAATTTTTTTAAAATTAACTATGCAAGCAGTTGTTTTCATAACAATACACCACTTTTACAACTATTCACTATTAATAGTGACAAACTCTTGAGGCTTTTTATCAAGGGCCACAATATACTACCATATCATTTAGCACATTTATGCAAGCGGTTGTAGATTTTTTTGTAAAATTTTTTTTTTACATTAGTATTGCTAAGTTAAGTAAGTTCTGTTATACTAACTACTACATTTACACACACAAAATTTTTTAGACTTATTTAAGAGAAAAAATAAAATTAGTATGCATATAACTTAGACCTAATTTAAAACAATATATATATAAATATATATAAAGTTTAAATATATAAGAGCGGAGCGTTTGCACGCAATACACAATTCTACATACGTACACTGTCAGGTGTCAGTAATGCCCAGGCATTTATCTCATTTCCAAGTGATGATCCATAGTCGCTTCGCGACTGAAGTAGGCCGTAGAAAAAGCATATAATATTAACAACTCTGGACTAAAGGAAAGTTGTTTTTTTAGTGAGGATTAAGAGATTGTCCCTTTACAAAACAATGAGGGCAATTATATATTCATTTCAAGAGACTAGTTAGGCCAGGTTCACATCTAACTTCACATTCACTTTCACCTATCCTTTGATCTGTGGACCGCTGGGGCACCACACAAGATCCGTCAACCTTATTTCTCCATTCTTCTCTGTCATTTGTCTGATAGAATTTCTTTCTGATTTTTTTTCTAAAAATATTGAAACCTGCCTTTTTACCTGCCTGGGTGGACCTCTTCGGGGGCTGATTTTGAGTTTGTGTCTTTGTAACCTTATTTTCTTTAAGTAAAGAAATATGTACAATTATCTCTTAAGTATTTGATGTATACTTGTTAATGCAGTATATATACTGGCCATACAGTTTTGAAGAAGATATTTCATTACAACATTGTCTACTCAACACATATTTGAAAGAGACATTTCATTACAACATTATTTTACACAACACATATTTGAATAAAAACATTTCATTACTACATTATCAATTCAACACATATTAAAAACAGACATTTCATTACAACATTATCAACTCAACACATATTTGAAGAAAACATTTCATTACAACATTATCAACTCAACGCATATTTGAAAGAGACATTTCATTACAACATTATCAACACAACACATTTTTGAAGAAGTCATTTCATCACAACATTATCAACTCAACACATATTTGAAAGAGAAATTTCATTACAACATTATCAACTCAACACATATTTGAAAGAGACATTTCATTACAACATTATCAACTTAACAGATATTTGAAAGAGACATTTCATTACAACATTATCAACTAAACACATATTTAAAAGAGACATTTCTTTACAACATTATTTTACACAACACATATTTGAAAGAGACATTTCATTACAACATTGTATACTCAACACATATTTAAAAGAGACATTTCATTACAACATTATCAACTCAACACATATTTGAAAGAGACATTTCATTACCACATTATCAACTCAACACATATTTGAAAGAGACATTTCATTACAACATTATCAACTCAACACATATTTAAAAGAGACATTTCATTACAACATTATCAACTCAACACATATTTGAAAGAGACATTTCATTACCACATTATCAACTCAACACATATTTGAAAGAGACATTTCATTACAACATTGTCTACTCAACACATATTTGAAAGAGACATTTCATTACAACTTTATCAACTCAACACATATTTGAAAGAGTCATTTAATTACAACATTGTCTACTCAACACATATTTAAAAGAGACATTTCATTACAACATTTTCAAATCAACACATATTTAAAAGAGACATTTCATTACAACATTATCAACTTAAAACATATTTGAAAGTGACATTTCATTACAACATTATCAACTCAACACATATTTGAAAGAGACATTTCATTACAACATTATCAACTCAACACATATTTGAAAGAGACATTTCATTACAACATTATCACCACAACACATATTTGAAAAAGACATTTCATTACAACATTATCACCATAACACATATTTGAAGAAAATATTTCATTACAACATTATCAACTCAACACATATTAAAAAGAGACATTTCATTACAACATTATCAACTAAACACATATTTGAAAGAGACATTTCATTACAACATTTTTATTTTACACAACACATATTTGAAAGAGACATTTCATTACAACATTGTCTACTCAACACATATTTAAAAGAGACATTTCATTACAACATCATCAACTCAACACATATTTGAAAGAGACATTTCATTACAAGATTATCAACTCAACACATATTTGAAAGAGACATTTCATTACAACATTATCAACTCAACACATATTTGAAAGAGACATTTCATTACCACATTATCAACTCAACACATATTTGATAGAGACATTTCATTACAACATTGTCTACTCAACACATATTTGAAAGAGACATTTCATTAAAACATTGTCTTCTCAACACATATTTAAAAGAGACATTTCATTACAACATTTTCAACTCAACACATATTTAAAAGAGACATTTCATTACAACATTATCAACTTAACACATATTTGAACGTGACATTTCATTACAACATTATCAACTCAACACATATTTGAAAGAGACATTTCATTACAACATTATCAACTCAACACATATTTGAAGAAAACATTTCATTACAACATTATCACCACAACACATATTTGAAGAAGACATTTCATTACAACATTATCACCATAACACATATTTGAAGAAAATATTTCATTACAACATTATCAACTCAATACATATTAAAAAGAGACATTTCATTACAACATTATCAACTAAACACATATTTGAAAGAGACATTTCATTACAACATTATTTTACACAACACATATTTGAAAGAGACATTTCATTACAACATTGTCTACTCAACACATATTTAAAAGAGACATTTCATTACAACATTATCGACTCAACACATATTTGAAAGAGACATTTCATTACAAGATTATCAACTCAACACATATTTGAAAGAGACATTTCATTACAACATTATCAACTCAACACATATTTGAAAGAGACATTTCATTACAACATTATCAACTCAACACATATTTGAAAGAGACATTTCATTACAACATTATCAACTCAACACATATTTGAAGAAAACATTTCATTACAACATTATCACCACAACACATATTTGAAGAAGACATTTCATTACAACATTATCAACACAACACATATTTGAATAAAAACATTTCATTACAACATTATCAATTCAACACATATTAAAAACAGACATTTCATTACAACATTATCAACTCAACACATATTTGAAGAAAACATTTCATTACAACATTATCAACTCAACGCATATTTGAAAGAGACATTTCATTACAACATTATCAACACAACACATTTTTGAAGAAGTCATTTCATCACAACATTATCAACTCAACACATATTTGAAAGAGAAATTTCATTACAACATTATCAACTCAACACATATTTGAAAGAGACATTTCATTACAACATTATCAACTTAACACATATTTGAAAGAGACATTTCATTACAACATTATCAACTCAACACATATTTGAAAGAGACATTTCATTACAACATTATCAACTCATTACATATTTGAAGAAAACATTTCATTACAACATTATCACCACAACACATATTTGAAGAAGACATTTCATTACAACATTATCAACACAACACATATTTGAATAAAAACATTTCATTACAACATTATCAATTCAACACATATTAAAAACAGACATTTCATTACAACATTATCAACTCAACACATATTTGAAGAAAACATTTCATTACAACATTATCAACTCAACGCATATTTGAAAGAGACATTTCATTACAACATTATCAACACAACACATTTTTGAAGAAGTCATTTCATTACAACATTATCAACTCAACACATATTTGAAAGAGAAATTTCATTACAACATTATCAACTCAATACATATTTGAAAGAGACATTTCATTACAACATTATCTACTTTACATATATTTGAAAGAGACATTTCATTACAACATTATCAAATCAACAGATATGATTCTTCTCGCTTTATATCAGAACGATTGAATCGAGTCAAGAGAAGACATTTCTGAAGCACCAAAACGCTCCTCCTGACTGTCAGACTTTCTGCATACTGCATGAGACTATGCTGCTTCTCTATTTGTTTCTAAAATACACAACGTTTACACATTTGTTCCCTGAGACTAAAGGAAACAGCTTGAATGAACATTCTTGAGGTAAACACAAAAATGAATGTTGACATGCACAAATGTCTGTCCGTCCGTCCCGTTTAGATCTCGTAAACTAGAAAAGATAGTGAAAATCCGACATCATAATATTTTAGACCTTTCTAAGTTCTGATGCATTTTTTTGGGTTTCTTGTTCACTTTTCCTCCCGGTCTTCAGTGTGGGAGCACCCCCCCCCCCCTCAGTCCTCAGCTAAGTGGGGGCGTGTTCCAAATTTTCGCTTGGTGGGGGGTTCACTGGCAAAAGATTGAGAAACACTGTGAAACTATCAAAGAACTAAAAAGATTTGAGAACACCAGAGAGTTTTCTTTAAAAACTGTGTTTATATAGCGCATCTTTCATGCTTATAGCGTTCTAGGATCAAAGCATTCTAGCGTGCTCAGTGAGCTAGAGTCGAGTTTCTGGAAAGATCAGTTGTGTAGGGTGTATCTTGGAGAAGGTTTACGTGCTCCCATTAGGCTCTCAGTAAACAAAACTCTGCTCGAGTCGGGATTCGAACAATACTTCGATACTATAGCCCCGTTGTTAGGTGGCCAAGCTGTAACCAAGCGGTTTTAGTTTCTCAGCTACAGGTTTTAAAAATGTGAGAATATCTGAGAGTTAAAATAGATGATAGAATATCTGAGCGTTAAAATATATGTTAGAATATCTGAGAGTTAAAATAGATGTTAGAATATCTGAGAGTTAAAATAGATGTTAGAATATCTGAGAGTTAAAATAGATGTTAGAATATCTGAGAGTTAAAATAGATGTTAGAATATCTGAGAGTTAAAATAGATGTTAGAATATCTGAGAGTTAAAATAGATGTTAGAATATCTGAGAGTTAAAATAGATGTTAGAATATCTGAGAGCTAAAATAGATGTTAGAATATCTGAGAGTTAAAATAGATGTTAGAATATCTGAGAGTTAAAATAGATGTTAGGATACTTAAGAGTTAAAATAATTAAGAATATCAAGAGCTTAGAGATGTTGAACATCAAAGAGCTAAAGTAGGCTACATTATTACAAAGCAAGCACACATATTAATATCAACAGTTTAAAAGAGCATACGAAATGGATAGACCACAAGCGCTACATCAGTCGATATGGAAGTGTTAGAGCGATGCCGTGATTTGGAAAGTTCAAAGTGAGAAACTTTTCACGAGCCAGCAGTGGCCTGACTGCCTCTCTCTTATCTCGTGGTATTGTTTCATCAGCTGTGTTCTATGGAGTTCAACTTTGATTAGTTTGATTTATTCACGTCACACAAACATTTTCCACATGACGTGCACGCTCTCTAGATCTATCGCCTGTTTCTTCTTGGTTTTGGCTTGTAGCCTAGGACTAAGGTACGTTTGAAACTCTGATACAGTCAAACCTCATTATATTTGAATAGTTGATAGTTCCAAAGTCTCGACCTGCTCCCTGATTCACTTTCATACACAATTATAAAAAGAGCGACATGAAAATAGTTCAACTTTTGATACATAATAATGTATGATCTAAAGGGGTTTGACTATGTAGGGAATATTAAATATTGTGTGTGTTAGTGTTTACCTATGTTTGTGTGTGTGTGTAAGTGTTTGCCTAACGGTGTTTGTGTTAGTGTTTGTGAATGTGTGTGTCTATGTCTCAATCATTGGTTCTATATACTAGTTAATTACTTGACATTGCCAGGCCTACTTGAGGATACAAGTTTTGTGACTAGCTACTGGTGCAGTGGATGCCATTGATTGGAAGATCTTTCAGTACTTCCAAACAGTTTAAGATCCACGAGTCAAAGGACTTGAAGAATGTTCTAGGAGTTGACATCAGTACATTTAGGAATATTTATCATATAGGGCCAGAAGGTATAGAAAGAGAAACAGGCAGTATAGGTGCAGTATGACTTGTTATACATGTTACATGTTACTAGAGCAGGCAGAATTTAATGACTAGAATGTATTAACCAATGGACACCTTGTCCTGCTTATCCTCCTATGTATTTGAAGCTAATGTTTACTTTCAGCGCCTGGTCAGATTGAAATATACATTGAAAGTATTTGTAACACTTTGTTTCTCAGTCAGTATTACTTGGCAACATTAAAGATGGCCACCACATAACCGCAAACTGAACGACTGCATCGGACTTGCTGATCAATTGAACTTTAAATTCTCTCTCCACTCATTGATTTAATCTGACATTTCAATGACAGACTTCACAACATGTCAATGACAGATTATGACTTCATCTGACATGCTAATGACAGAATATGACTTCATCTGATTTGCCAATGACAAAATATGACTTCACAACATGTCAATGTCTTAATATGACTTGATCATTGTAGCATCGATTTGAAAACAGCATGGAGTCCTCGCATACTTTTCAACTAGTTCTATGTTTTAAACCAAGATGGAAAACGTCTTTTAATTTCAAGGGGATCTACTCTTATCCGTTTACCAATCCCCTCCTCTGGTTACGTCCCTTGCTTTTAATCGTCTCTGCTCTTCTCCCCTTCACTGCAAGTGTTTAACCTGTGAATTGAAATGTTTGCACTCCCCCCCCCCCGCCCCACGTCCATGAATGTATCTGCTGATCAGTTTCTTCATGTCGTCTGCTCTGTTTTCCATCTTTCATCATCGACAGAGTCCAGGCTGGAGAGCTCAGACTGCTGCTAGGAAAGGCCTGGGAGAAACAAGATGTAAGGGTGGGTGAGGATGCCGTCTGCTCTACGCTGGCATGTGGAATGTGTTTCCTCGGCTGCTGGAATAGATCATTGGAACTGCATAGTTTAATGACCTACAATTAGTACGAGATTCTCAATATCTTGATTTTAATAGATAGATAGATAGATAGATAGATAGATAGATAGATAGATAGATAGATAGATAGATAGATAGATAGATAGATAGATAGATAGATAGATGTGTTTATATTTCTTGTCCTCAAACAAACTATTTGCAGTTTCATGCGCTCACAGAACAAAAGATCTTAAAGAGTTTACTTCAAGTACACACACACATAGAGATTCACATTCACATTCCTAGCGAAAAACATCTGACCTTTTAGACTTACCCAAGCACCCAACCCATCTTAGTATATAGACTTACCCAAGCACCCAACCCATCTTAGTATATAGACTTACCCAAGCACCCAACTCATCTTAGTATATAGACTTACCCAAACACCCAACTCATCTTAGTATATAGACTTACCGAAACACCCAACCCATCTTAGTATAAAGACTTACCCAAACACCCAACTCATCTTAGTATATAGACTTACCCAAACACCCAACTCATCTTAGTATATAGACTTACCCAAACACCCAACTCATCTTAGTATATAGACTTACCCAAGCACCCAACCCATCTTAGTATATAGACTTACCCAAACACCCAACCCACCTTAGTATATAGACTTACCCAAACACCCAACTCATCTTAGTATATAGACTTACCCAAGCACCCAACCCATCTTAGTATAAAGACTTACCCAAACACCCAACTCATCTTAGTATATAGACTTACCAAAACACCTGACCCATCTTCTTAGCATACAGACTTACCCAAACACCTGTCCTAAGTAGACAGACTTAAAGGCATTGCTGTCTAGCCAGGCCGTTACAGAAATTCATAATATAACACACTGTGCTAATTTCATCTGGATTCAATCGATAATTTTATGTATTGATCGTTTGAGAAACATTTTCCTACGGTGTTGTTGTTTGTGTGTGATGAGATGTGCAGAAGAAATAGAAAACATTGAACAACCAAATAGTGCAGCACAGATCAGACAACTAAATACATGGATTGCAAATACAGATCCTACTACTGTAGTTCATGTTCATGTTTAGGGTCTCAGAATGAGGCGATACTCGTTTACTATTTGGAGATGTTTCTAAATCATGGGAAATTTATAGGACAATTGTTAGAGCCATCGTTGAGATCAGCTGTCCACTGACTGTCCAGGTGACTAGGTCCAGGTGACTAGGTCCAGGTGACTAGAATAAACTTTACAGACGTTACTTCTAGCTTCTAGCTACAGGCTGAAGTTCCAGATAGATTAATCAGTAAATGAATTCATAAACAAAACAAGAAAATATTTTTAAAATACCTTTAAAAAAAACAACAAAGCTTATATTAAGCGTACTTGTATCAATTAGTTTGGATCTGTCATGTCATTCAAATTGTAATAGATTAAGACTAACAAATAAAAAAAAAACATTTATGAAAATAATGAATGTATTTAAACAAACAAACAAAAAGAAAAGGAAACGACCAGAACTCGAACTTGTTCTCAAGCTTGATAAACCAACGCGGTAACCACTCCGCTAGCGATCAATGTATGAACAAGGAAGATTGTCTACTTTTCTATTGTTTCTATTTTATGTTTGTGTTCACTAAGCCTTAGACGGCAGTCTAATATAAAGGGGACTAATTCAGCTTATACCAACACTTCAGTCAAGTACTCTTTCATTCCATTGTTTGAGATACCAAACAAAGTAATTTATTATCAATAGTTAATTAACAAATTGGTTAATTTTTTATTCTTGTGTTGTCATGGAAAAGAAATAATTTGGCAAAATTTCAGCTTGATCCGTGACTAGATGTCGGAGAAATAATGAGTACACACTATTGACCAGACGGACACACACCACAGACAGTCAGACAGAGTGAGTTGATATAAGCTTTGTTAAAAAAAAATATCCTGTCTGGAGATCCTGATTGTAAATGTTTGAAAGATGTAAATAAAAAGAATACATAATTGTTGTGTTTGTTCTAAATACTGTTTCGCTATCTTGTCAGTGTTCCTACACAAGAACTCAACTGAATTGTCTTGTATCTCGAACTTTATAGTGTCACATTTCTGTAGTTAAAACTTTTTAGAACGGTACCAAAGAGGCAACAAGCCTAATTTGTTTTATGTACTCTGTTTTTTTTTTGTCTGTTTCTCCGTCCGTCTGTCATGTTTCGATCTCAAAAACTAAAAGTGTTTGTAAAAATCTAATATTACTAAATCTTGAAGCTTAATAAACATTTCAATCATTAATTTTGGTCTCTACTAAATGAATATGCAAACAGTTTTTGTTGAACACAACTAGACTCTAATAAGGAGAAGAAGTGTCTTAGATTTGATGTCCTGTAAATATATGGACTAGAGATTCTCTTTAGTCAGAGCTTGTCAAACAAAATTTTGGGATAATTACACAAGAAGCTTTATCAATTGGTTGCTTTGAAACTGATAGATACGTGAAATTGTTTCAATGACACTATAATAGGTTAGTAGTTACAGACACAGATATTTCTGTCAAAATTTTAGAAAAAGATAGTTATTAAATTTCGTGCCTCGATTCCGTGTTCAGAAATCTCAAAATCTGATTCCTCACTTGTTTACCAAAACGGGGACAAATACGAGTTTGTATTGATTGAAAAACTGACAAATGATATTTGTTGTTAATGTGATGTAGTGATTGCGTTGAAATAGTTCTAATGTCCCGGAGGATCAAAGTATCAAATTTAACGAAACGTTATATAGATATGTGTATATCTGTAGCAATGTAAGAAACTCAAAGACTCCAGATTTGTAATCAATTCTCTAATGAAAGGAGGGACATTATTACAAACTTTCTCTTCTTTCTTCACATGTGCAGTAACTCTCCCGTTTTCTCTCTCTTCTTTCTCCTCTGACTTTACTTATTACTTCCCCTTCCTCACATACTCTTGTTCTCCGCCTCCCTCTCTTTTATTTCTTTTTCTCTCCCTCTCTCTCTCTCGCTATTTCTTTCTCTCCCTCTCTCTCACTCATCTTTCTCTCTATTTCTTTCTCTCCCTCTCTCTCACTCATCTTTCTCTCTATTTCTCTCACGATCTTTCCTCGCCTTGCTTTGTCTTCAATACACTCCGTGTGACTGTGCAGTTCACTGGTGACGCTGACTGCAGATCCAACCAAGAAAGCAGTCGAGAGAGTGTCGTGAGAACACGAGATGCATTCGAGGGGCGACTATCTCCCAGAGGGAAGCACAAAAGGGAAGTCACTGTGTTTCACCTATACATTGTACTGTACTTTACTGTCTACTCAGGGACATTAACCGACTCTTGACAGCAGGAAAACGTAAACCACTTCTCTCCCCCTGATTGTAATAACCAAGAAAACAATGTGACAATAGATCAACAAGATATCTTTTTTTTGTCATCTGGAAAATATTAATGTTCCTAAACAAAATATGTTAGTTTGGTTCGGGTGCAGTCATTACCCAGCAGTACCTTTACCTGATGTTTTGTAGATATCAAACCAATCGGCAGACCAAAGTATTCGCAATCCCATGTCTTTTTTATTTATAAGAAGTTGCATAATGTATTTGACACCAGCTGTTGTTGAGTGAATCTGAGGGAACATTTCTTGTTGAGTAATGACTTGAACTACACCTTCAAGGGAGAACACAAAAATCCATGTATGTTTCCATCAACAAAGAAATTTGAATGACAGTCTCATAGCCCTTCAGTGATAGCGCGTTCTCCTTCAATGGTGACAGTGAGGGAACAGGTATGTTTTAGCATATGTACACAGGTATGAAATAGTGGGAAAAAGATTTGAATAAATTGGAACAGATTTAAATATTTAGAAATTGAAAATCCGGCATCATAATAATTTAGAGTGTTAGATCATTCAAAGTTCTCATGGAATGGCTACTTTGATTCTCTTTTCTTAAAGCGAAAAAATATAATTTTTAAAATCAACTATTCAAACAGTTTTTTCATTTAAAAAACACCATTGTATTACCATTCACTATTAATAGTAACAAACACGGGGGGCTATTTAGTAGCGGAGATGACTATTAACCATATTTTAAAACACATTTATGTAAACGGTTTTAGAATGTTTGTAAAAAAAAATGTTTCTTTTGCTAAGTTCTTATCTTCTTATCTTATATAATACAGACGTTACTTCAAAAAAGAAGATGATTACGTCCTACGCGTCATGCATTAAGTCATAAATTCTGCCAAGTCACTGGTTTTTCTTGCTAGCTCAGGCAACCCATTCCTTGCTCTAATAGCACTAGGGAAGAAGGAGTATTTGTACAAATTTGTCCTAGTATATGGGACGAGGAATGTGCCTTTATCTTTGTGTCTTTCAGAGTATTTTATTAGATTTTGTTTTTGTATTTGAAGATTATGGTTCAGTGTTTTATGTATAATTGCTACTTTACTTTTGAGTCTTCTGTCCTGAAGGCTTCCTAAATTAAGTGATTTTACTAATGGTATTACTCTAGTCAAATGTGAATATTCGTTTGTTATGAATCTCACTGCTCTATTTTGTGTTAGTTCCAGTTTCTTAATGTTTTCTTGAGTTGAGGGGTCCCAAACGGTGGATGCATATTCTATTATTGGCCTAACCAAGGTTAAATAACATTTTAGTTTTATGTTCTTATTTGATTTATAGAAATTTCTTTAAATAAACCCTAATGCTTTATTTGATTTTTTTATAGTTCATCAATATGTGGATTCCATGACAGTTTTTCATTTATTATAACACCTAGGTATTTTGCGTTTTTAGTCTGTGTTACTGGTTTGCCATGAATAAGATAAGTGGAATTAATTTGTTTTAGTTTTTTTGTTACTCTTAACAACTGACATTTTTCTGGGTGGAAAGACATGCTCCAATTTGATTCCCATTTCTGTAATTCATCTAATTCTCTTTGTAAAATATCTGTGTCTTGTATTGTTTTTATTGTTCTATATATTATGCAATCGTCTGCAAATAATCTGACTTTTGTTCCTGAACTAATGCAATTTGGTAAATCATTTATGTAAATTAAAAATAGTAGTGGACCCAAGACTGTTCCTTGAGGTACACCTGAGTTTACTGTTATTGGTGTTGTTTTGAGCCATTTATTATTACAGTTTGTTCTCTCCCTGTCAGAAAATCTTTAATCCACTACTGCAGTGGACCATTAATGCCGAAATATTTTAATTTTTTAAGCAAACTATGGTGGTGAACTTTGTCAAAAGCCTTGGAAAAATCTAGTAAGATAGCATATATTTGTTCACTATTATCTAAACCTTTTGAAAAATCATCAATTAGTTCTATTAGTTGTGTTTCACATGATCTATATTTCCTAAAGCCATGTTGGTATGGGGTGAGGACATTATGTTTGTCTAAGTGGTTTATGATGTTGCTACATATTATGTGTTCTAGGATTTTACATGTGATGCTTGTAAGTGATACTGGTCTGTAGTTTCCTGGATCAGATTTTTCTCCTTTTTTAAATAGGGGGGTGACATTAGCTAAGCTAGTTCAGTCATACTAACTATTACATTTACACGAAAAAAAGTTTTATTTTTTAAAGATAAAAAAAATCTCTTCTGTGTGCCTAAAAATTAAACATAATATAAAACAACAAAAAATAAGTGGTTTTTCATTATATTAGCTGTCGTTATTTGGAAAGGATACACCACGAAACACATAACTACAGGATTTATGATTTTTTTTAATGGAATGTGTTGGTTTCTTCCTTGATGTTTTGATTAAGAGATTGAGCCTTTTACAAAACAATTACATAATCGTATATATGACATAAATTAGGACAGGTTCACATCTAGCTCAATCATTACTTTCAGCTAGCCCTTGGTTTGCTGGACCGTTGGGGCACCACACAAGATCTGTCAACCTTCTTTCTTCATTCTTTTCTGAAATTTGCCTTTGATAGAATTTTATTCCGATATTCTTTCTGAAAATTATGAAACCTGCCTTTTTACAAGCCTGGGTGGACCACTTTGGGGGCCGATAATAACTTTGTGTTTCCACACCAATTGTCTTTGTAAACAGTTTTGTGAAAAGTTCGTACAGTTCTATAATGCCTGATAAAAGATCTCACTATTTTTGTGTGATATGTTTGCTCACAATTTCTTTCTAATTTGATATAAAGATGAATGCAATCAATTTTAGATGCAATATTGTTAATAGTTATGAGTTGATGAGCATACTCCATAGAAAGTGAAGATACAGAGCCATTGTGATAGAGAAAATGCAATACTAAGCAGAAAGAAGGATGTGAGATACAGAGGATATAGACACAAACTATGAGATATTGATCATATAGACAGAGAATATCAGATACTGATCATATAGACACAGACTATGAGATACTGATCATAAAGACACAGACTAGGAGATACTGATCATATAGACAGAGACTATCCGATACTGATCATATAGACAGAGACTATGAGATACTGATCATATAGACAGAGACTATCATATACTGATCATATAGACAGAGACTAGGAGATACTGATCATATAGACACAGACTAGGAGATACTGATCATATAGACAGAGACTATCAGCTACTGATCATATAGACACAGACTATCAGCTACTGGTGATATAGACACAGACTATCAATAAGGTCACAGAACGTCTTCTAAACTATTATTTTTAAAAAAGGATATTCAGAACGTGACCGTACATTCAGTGCGTAGATTAGTTGGACTTGTTGACATGTAGCGATGTGTATATGTGGCAATGATTTAGCTCTGTTCAGATGCTCTCTACATAACTCACAGATAACAGAAACAAAAAAAAAAGTGTTGTGTGAATAACAATTAATCTGTTGTTTTTTTGTTGTTGTTGTTTTTTAAATAAAGTTTCAAATGTAATGAAGCAGTAAAACTTTTCATCTTGTTATTGTATGTGATGACTTTCTGTTTTATTTCTTGATACAAGTCACAATGAGGATACAAACTGCAGCTGTAAGTACATTTTCGCATTTTCATTTGAAGACAAAATAATTAATTGGTACCTACTTTTGTCTCATATTATGGCCTCCTTCAGTCGCGAAGCGACAATGAATTATCTCATGGAAATGAGATGAATGCCTGGGCATTAGCTGTGGTCGGAACGATGTCGCCCACACATCATTTCCCCCCTCTCCAGGTAGCTGATGTATCCAAAGGAACGGCAGTGCCGATACAGTTTGGGGCCAGCGGCGTCGCAGGTTCTACTTGCAATGGGTGCTGCAAACTGCCTTAGGGTCGCCAGCTTTTTTTCCTCAGGGTTGACTCCCGAAGCCTTTCCCATGATTGGGTAAAGCTGCAAGGCAACAGAGGTTTGAATTCAGAGTTTTCTTTCTCCTAAGTGGGTCTCATTGAACGTAGACACATGCACATCACATCTGAACTTTTTTTTGAAACCTAAAAAAAGATTTAGTTTGGGATAAAATGAAGTTTAAAAAACAAATCAGCTTTTAGCATTGAACATAGGACGACACAGATACAAAAGTTATAAGACAACACAGATAATAAAGTTATAGGACGACACAGATACAAAACTTATGGGACGACACAGATACAAAACTTATAGGACGACACAGATACAAAATTTATAGGACGACACAGATACAAAACTTATAGGACGACACAGATACAAAACTTATAACACGACACAGATAATAAAGTTATAGGACGACACAGATACAAAGCTTATAGGACGACACAGAAATTTCAACAACAAGTCTAGTATCTGTTTGGTATATCAACTTCTCCATCGCCGCTGTAGTGTTTCACTAGTCAACTTTAAAGGCATACACTTTACACAAATACAATCTTACAACATCATTTATCCACTCTGTACACTATATCCACACTGTACACTATATTCACACTGTACACCATATACACAGTATACACTATATTCACACTATACATTATATTCTCACTATAAACTATATTCACTTTATACACTATATCCAGACTATACACTGTATCCACACTATACACTATATCCACACTAAACACTATATCCACACTATACACTATATCCACACTGTACACTATATCCACACTATACACTATATCCACACTATACACAGTATGCACACTATACTATATATCCACACTAAACACTATATCAATACCATACACTATATCCACACTGTACACTATATCCACACTATACACTGTATCCACACTAAATACTATATCCACACTATACACTATATCCACGCTAAACACTGCATCCTCACTATACACTATATCCACACTATATACTATATCCACACTAAACACTATATCCACACTATACACTATATTCACACTGTATACTATATCCACACTATATCCATTCTATACACTGTATCCACACTACACACTATATCCACACTATACACTATATCCACACAAAACACTGTATCCACACTATACACTATATCCAAACTAAACACTATATCCACACTATACACTATATCCAAACTATTCACTATATCCACACTATACACTATATCCACACTAAACACTACATCCACACTGTACACTATATCCACACTATAACCTCACTATTCTGAATGTCCTTATTCCAACGGATGTAACTGATTTGGCTATAGTGTATATCTTACAGTGACACATATAACATTTGTGTTTCGAATATCAAAACCCAATTCCCAAAACCTACAAACTAAAAACGTTCCATTTGTTTCTCTAACCCTAACAATGACATTAATGAATAGACGTCTCCATGGAGACACTTGATTTAGTCTGACATTTTATGGTGAGTTCTATGTGGCGTTCAAATGTATTCAACCTGATTACACAATGTTTAGTTGAGAAACACAGCATTGTAATGGTGCTAATAGAAGGTCTCGTTTTTATTTATACCATCTGATGATGTTTCAATGCATTCAAGCTTTAAAGAAACTTAAAGAGAATTACTAAATGGACTGCCTGGCACATTTGGTCTTTAAAGACAGCACTATTGTAGACTATTGTAATCTCTAATACATGGAGTCAATGACTCTATGAAAAAATATTCATCTGAATATTTATTAGATTTACTATTGACAATTTTATTGACACTATTTGACGCTATTAAGAGAACTTTGACATGTTTAGTCAGATTTCAGTAATTTTGTATCTATTTGTTCAGACATTCTTACTGAAACGCTTTAAATTTCTGAATCTTGAAATGTAGTTATAAGTTGTCCCCCTTGTAGCAGGAGAGAGAAACGAACGCATTTTGAAGTTTTTTGTGTTTTTCCCTATTGTATCAGTGTGGAGCGCCTTGTGGCACTCACTCGATATCCGTCACTGGAGAGGTGACTCCATTTCAGCACTGTTTAATGAATAGAAGTCAACTGTTGGTCTAGAGATGACTTCTCGATTTAGAACATTTTTAGAAGAAATAATTTTAAAAAATCATGTCACCTCACCCTGTCACCTAACCCTGTCACCTCACCCTGTCACCTCACCCTGTCACCTCACCCTGTCACCTCACCCTGTCACCTCACCCTGTCACCTCACCCTGTCACCTCACCCTGTCACCTCACTCACCCTGTCACCTCACCCTGTCACCTCACTCACTCTGTCACCTCACCCTGTCTCCTGGTCCTACTCATCAGTGACATAGTCTCCTGGTCTGGTCCTACTCATCTGTGACAGTCTCCTGGTCCTACTCATCAGTGACATAGTCTCCTGGTCCTGCTCATCAGTGACATAGTCTCCTGGCCCTACTCATCAGAGACATAGTCTCCAGCTCCTACTCATCAGTGACATAGTCTCCTGGTCCTACTCATCTGTGACATAGTCTCCTGGTCCTACTCATCAGTGACATAGTCTCCTGGTCCTACTCATCAGTGACATAGTCTCCTGGCCCTACTCATCAGAGACATAGTCTCCAGCTCCTACTCATCAGTGACATAGTCTCCTGGTCCTACTCATCTGTGACATAGTCTCCTGGTCCTACTCATCAGTGACATAGTCTCCTGGTCTGGTCCTACTCATCTGTGACAGTCTCCTGGTCCTACTCATCAGTGACATAGTCTCCTGGTCCTACTCATCAGTGACATAGTCTCCTGGCCCTACTCATCAGAGACATAGTCTCCAGCTCCTACTCATCAGTGACATAGTTTCCTGGTCCTACTCATCTGTGACATAATCTCCTGGTCCTACTCATCTGTGACATAGTCTCCTGGTCCTACTCATCTGTGACATATTCTCCTGGTCCTACTCATCTGTGACATAGTCTCCTGGTCCTACTCATTAGTGACATAGTCTCCTGGTCCTACTCATCAGTGACATAGTCTCCTGGTCCTACTCATCAGTGACATAGTCTCCTGCTCCTACTCATCTGACATAGTCTCCTGGTCCTACTCATCTGTGATATAGTCTCCTGGTCCTACTCATCTGTGACATAGTCTCCTGGTCCTACTCATCAGTGACATAGTCTCCTGGTCCTATACATCTGTGACATAGTCTCCTGGTCCTACTCATCAGTGACATAGTTTCCTGGTCTTATACATCTGTGACATAGTCTCCTGGTCCTACTCATCTGTGACATAGTCTCCTGGTCCTACTCATCTGTGACATAGTCTCCTGCTCCTATACACCTGTGACATAGTCTCCTGCTTCTACACATCCATGTTGTGACATAACGATTCTAGCATTCATACAATTTACTGACATTTTTTTAAACAATTAACTAAAAATACTTGACACACTGAACGCTGAGAGGCAGGTATTATGACGTCACAAGTAGGAAGATTAAGTTATTCTGGGAAACACAAGTAAACTGACAGACTGACTTGATACCCAGCACCCTTCACTTAGACTAAGCATCACAGTCGCAATATGAAATGTACAGGAACGTAGTTAATTTTAAATTAATCTGAATTCAGAACTCAATTACAAGATGGCGACATGGTTTTCAATCAAATATTTGAGACTTTTAATGCTGACATTGTTGACTTGATGTTTCAAAGGTATGAGACTTTAAATTCTTACATTGTTGACTTGATGTTTCAAAGGTATGAGACTTTTAATTCTTACATTGTTGACTTGATGTTTCTTTTAACTTTCTCATGGCCGCTCTTGTTTTTTTTTTTTTTTTTGCTTCAGAATTTCATTTCTGCAAGGGAAATAAGAGGAGCTGTAGTTTTTCATTTGTAGGAAATCAAGTTACTCCGTTAGTTTGAAGTCAGATGGCTATTTTTCCTACATTTTTTGATTTATCGTTGCCATGACTACATCCTAGTATCACTTTACTTTACAGTATTCTTGAAACATGTCCACCTCTTTTCTTGAACTCCTAAATCAAGTTGTACATTTGGTTACAGACGTCTGCCCGCCACTGGCCTTGTTACTTCTCTGTAGATTGCACACTTGAAGATGAATGTAAGAGACAAGAGTAAGGAAGAAAGAAAGTTTATGTTGTGTTGAAATGTTTGGTTGGTTGGTCAAATACTAACACAACCTACTTAGTGACTCTTGCTGTTACATTCTGTCTGTGTCTGTCACCAAACTCTACAGCTTTTCACTGTACAAAAAACAAACAACGAAAGTCAACATATACGTAGTCTGTTTACAAATAAAACACCATTATTTAAGGTTATTTACTAATTTACTAGTCTGTTTAAGTCTTTTCTTTGTCTTTCTGTCCGATTTGTTTTTAAATTGCTTCCATGACCTGACAGTCAATTGTGCCACATGACAGTTGCTCGTTCAGTTTACTTCTTCATCAATACGGTCTTAGCTGTTAGACACTACAGGAAACAATCAATACGTTCAGAGTATAAGTCTCTTCGTTGCAGTTTGCGCTCTAGACTGCGGGCTACAAAGTAACCCTAAATAACTCTAACACACAAGAACTACACGGATTGTTTTGTAATAAGTACATTATTGTTCTCTTTTAAATTGTAGTAAACGATCAACCCAATAGACGCTTTAGATCGTGATTTTAGTTTATCTGTTACAATGAATTTTCACGGCCCGCTCTCTCTTTCCTCCTCCCCTCTCTCTCTCCTTCTCTCTCTCTCTCTTTCGCTCTCTGGAACAACATTTTGTTTTTTTGTTAACCTGTGCATTGTAATTCTCCGACATAGACTTTTGACTTGATTTGGAAAGACCAGCTTCGTAATGCACATATGACACTATGCACGCTCTCATATTTTGGGCCCGTTAATTCTAGTATTTTTTTTTCCTTGTCCACATCCCCCTCCCCAGCCATTAACAACACTCTATAACTTCTCTTCGGCTTCTCAATTCAATGTATGTTGACCTTTACCAACCCCTCTTTTCTTTTTGTTAGTTTCTCTCTTCTTTTTTTTTAAGGACAGCTTAAACCCTCCTAGGTTTCAAAAATAATCGATTTTGTTTTTTTTTATAACTGAATATTATATAGGAATGATGCCCAAAATACGGCCCTTGGGCCAGATCCGGCCAACGACGCGATTTCATCCGGCCCACCGAAACGTAATTAAGGAAAAGTGTTGAAAATTCCCCACCCTCTTTTTTTTTTTTAAAGTTTGAAAAAATGGGCTCTGACTTTTAGCGGCCCCCGTAAGGGAAAAAAGCCGCTATTAGGTTTGTGCAAAATGTCCGTCTGTCCGTCTGTCCGTCTGTCACACTCAGATCTCGAAAACTAAAAAAGATATGAAAAATATTATTTCCCCATTAAATGCGGCTTGAAAAGCTTAGGTGCAACGGCTACTTTTGGTTTTCTAAAAGCAAACCGTTTAATTTATAAAATTAATTATGCAAGCGATTTTTTCATAAAAATACACCTATTCTAAAACAATAACGTAAATGTAAGGGAGGCAATGTTACAATATGCTAACAAAGATGGAGAATTGTTGCTTATATTCAGTATCACTAAGTCAAATACTCTTATAAAATGTACTAGAAATGTTTACAACAAATATAAATATTAATTATAGGTGTTTCTTCTGGTCAACTAGCTGCTAAAATTAAAAGAAAACATTTATGTTTGTTTATAAAGGCTAAGAATGCACTTTGTATGTAAATATCACTCACATTTTTAAAAAATAGTCTTTTTAAGCAGCGACTTTCGTGTAGTAGCTAAAGCCCGGCCTCGACATAATACAAAACTAATTTCTTAAACTTGTTTAAAAAATCATATTTTTTTTATTTTTTGTTTAGTGCCCTCATCAGAATAAAAAAGGGTTTTTTTGTGCGTTTTGTCTGTCGGTAGGTCTGTCCGTCACGATTAGATAAAAAAACAACAACTCTAAAAGCTATTGAAAATCTGATTTACCCTTTAATGTTCCTCCCGTAACATCCCATAGTTTTAAGTATCTAAAATGAATTGTTCCGGATTTTTTTTGCAATACTAATCAACGCCGACAAATGTTATATTACATTCAATTTCCATGTTTAAATGTTGCAAAAACACATGATCAATAATATGTTGTTCCGTTTTTTTATGTAAATAGCATATAAATGCTAAATGAAAATCTCTATACTGACTTTTATTTAATTAAATGTAAAAATTTCCGGATATTGTTTTATAAAAAATGAATTATGTCAAAAAATTGTTTGAAATCGCATAATTGACTAATATTACACGTATATTATTTGACAATGCGTCACTATAATTTGATTATCAATTGTTCCGTATTTTTATCTTAAACAAATTTTAAAAATATCGACATAGGTTGTTCAGGGCTTTAAAAAAAGTAATTTACTAGAATTGATTTCTGAAAATCACTTTTTAGACATTTAATTTTCTTACTGAAACATAACATAAAAATTTAGTGATCGATAAAGAATGTTCCGGATTTTGTTTTGAAAATAAATCGACTTTCATTACTTACATTTTCTTACAAATCGTCGCCAGAAATTTAAACTCCCTCTTCTAATTAATAAACAAATAATCTTCTCATTTACGAAATAATGTTATTCCGGATTTTTAATAAAATATTCTAACTCAATCTCTCTTACAGTGCATTTAATTTTCTACCTTAAACATAAAAAATCTAATTATCGTTAATATTATGTTCCGACTTTTAAGGAAAACAACATCCAAACACCAAAGTAAGGTATGAATATCTCTCCACAAGGCTGTAGTTCTTCTAATTTTAATACGAGACCATCCAACAAATTTAATTAACGTATTACATTTATCTGGAATTCTCTTTTTCTTTTACTATTTATACAAACATCCGGAACAATCTTTTATATAAACTTAAATCAATTGTGTTCATACCTAAAATTATTGCGATGTTTTGAAACGTAAAATAAAGGTTAATCAATTTTTAATAGCTTTTAGTTGTTTTTTTTTTTATATTAAGATGACTGACAGACAAAACGCAAAAACAATGCGGCTTTGATCCTCTTTAAATAAATTCTATTAGAACTCAGTGCACCAATGTCTATGAACCCTCGTTAAATATCTCGTGTAAATAAAGACTAAGCCGTCTGACGTAGTGGTTTTTATTTTCATTTGACGTCACATGGAATGAATTCTTTAAATGAAATGCTAAAAGAACGCACCCGGTGCACCAATGTCTATTAGCACTCGATAAATGGCTCGTATTGATGAAGGCGATTTTTAGTCTAGCTAGGCCGTCTGACGTAGAGGTTTTTTTTTTCTCTTTGACGTTATATGGAATTAATTCTTCAAATGAAATGCTAAAAGAACTTGGTATAGTAATGTTTATTAAGCCTCGTTATGTGACTCGCATTTAAAAAAGGAATGATATCTTGATTTAGATCTAATCTAGATTTTTTTTAACTAGATCTAGATTTTTAATACAGTATAAGTAGATCTGGATTTATATTCTAATTAAAAATATTTTAGAGTCTAGGTCTAGAATTTCTAGATCTAGTTTAGACTAATATAGACTAGATTAAGATGTAGAATTTCAATGTCTAGACTTAAAGTGTAGGTTTTGATTTCCAAACGTTTTGATCCATATTGCAATGTTATAATAGACTAAAACTAATCGACTAGGATATTGTTTTTACACAAATCTTATCTAAATTACAGCTACATTATTCCAAGTTAATATTTTAGATCTAGATCTAGTAGATATAGATCTTAAGAATGCTAAATCAGAAGTTTAATTTAGGTAGATCTACATCCTCATTCTAGTTCCATTTTTTTAAAAATGCCAATATCTCTGTTGATAGGCCTAACTGTGCTGAGACATCGAAGTAAAAGCACGATATCTCTGTTCTTTTCTTTTTTTTTTTTTTTTTTTAATTTCAAACCTCCCGTAAGACGACGGTGGAAGGGGGGCAATGCAAGGTTTGAACCAGGGATCATCGATAAATCCGAACGACAGTCCATCACGCAGACTGAACGACCAGGCAGAGTTCATACCATGTTTGTTGCCATCCTCCATTCCAATCGTTCAGCGAGAAGTTAATTATTTTAAACTTAGAAGAAACACCCGAAACATGTAAAACAAAAACAAAAAACATTTTTAACAACGGCAAATGAATCTTTGAAACATTTTTACTTTTGATCATCAAAATTAAATAACCTCTTGAATATTCTTTGCGAATAGGCAGATCCGACAGGGATCCGACTTTGACGGGGGCCGCCTCTGAGTTTGTGTAACACAAACTTTCTTTGCAATCTTGTTCACTAATGGATTGGTATCATGACATTTAATATTTGTGTGTTTACGAAATGGGGTAGCCGTAGAAACTACATAAGGATTTAGTGAGTGTATCCTTTGTTGGTCGTGAAACATGATAATAAGCCAACATATTTGTTTTAGATTGAAAAAAGTGGTTGTTTAAAAAAACGTATAATATAAGCAGCATTATTTAAACAAATACGGTGTCATTCTTGGTTTGAGCAACGAATAAAACTATTGTTCAACTAGGCCTAGAAATTGCAGGATCGATGGAATATTTACCACAAAAAAAAAAAGAAGAAAATTAATCATTGGTAAAGTTATCTACAATGTTGTTCAATTTAAATAGAGGAATGAAGCCATTCTCCGACGCATAAAAAAAGATAACTTTCAATATCCAATTAATTAATGTGAGTACTCAATTTAAAGTTTCTAATAAAATTATTTCTGGCCAATTTCATATCGTTTTTGTACATTTTCGGTCATGTGGCCCGCGACACGAGTGTCGGAAATTAAAATGGCCCGCAGGTCGAATTAGGGCGGGCATCACTGTTATACAGCATATATTTCTGAACAATTTGGTGTATACATCATGTCCAAGTTCAAAGTGGAAGTATTTTAAATATTGGAAGAGGTTTGTCAATTTTGGCTGTTTTCTCCCTTTAACCATTTTCATATTGTTTTGTTCAGAGATGGCGTGATAAAAAAAATTATTTATAAATCTTTTACCTTGAAATTTGGCCCAAATAATGTTGTTTATACAAAATATGAAAGTGAAGCAGAATAAATACCAAAGGTTGAAAACTTTTAGAGTAATTAATTTTGTTCTATGTCTACCCCCCCCCGGCCTATAAAAACTTGAAATAATGGGCCACAACGATTTTCAGAGCTGTAACTGTTCATCTATACAATGAATATGGTTAATTCTGCTTCGCAGTCTTCTACTAGTATTAAATAATCAACAGCTGAAGTTTTATTGAAATATCTTTAATAGTTTTCAAGATATCTTGATATGAAAAGTAACTATTTTTTCAACATTGTTAGCTAAAAATAGAACCCCTCCCAATTTATTTTCTTTCAAAATGTTGATAACATATAAAGAAAAAGTATTTATTTTCTTCTTATTTGCATGCCTATATACCAAAAAAAAAATTTCTATTATTAAAACATGTAATTTCTATTTGTGGGTTTAAGGTGTCATTAAATGGATCCTCCAATTGATCACCACACACTTTTAGATTTTGAATCTATATACAGCATTTGAAGTTAGTTTTAAGCATTTCATGTACATCCTTGAATCATAAGAAAACGAATCTAGACATGTTTGTTTGTTTTTAGCGGCCCCCCGAAAGGGGAAAAGACTCTATTAGTTTTGTGTGAAATGTCTGTCCCTCTGTCCAGTTTAGATCTCGTAAACTAGAAAAGATAGTAAAAATCCGACATCACAATATTTTAGACCATTCAAAGTTCTGATGCAACGGCTACATTTTCTTTTCTGAAAGCGAAAAATCTAATTATTTTAATCACTTATGCAAACATTTTTTTTTAAAGAGAAAATAATCTATTTAGTATAAGTTTTGGAGGTAAATGTACAATACATATTTTATAAACTTTAAACGTAGGAAAAGAGCATTTTGTAGATTTTAAAGGAAGATTAAAATGTCTCATGTAATATTTGAGCACAAACGTTAATGGAATTTAATTTACAATAGACTAGTTGGTTGGGTTTTTTTTTTTTGGGGGGGGGGGGGGGAAATTCCAGGGGGTTCCTAATATAAAAATCAGACAGACAGGCAGACTATTACGAAAACAAAAACTTTTTTTTTCCTAATAAATTGTAATTGTAATGTTGTTTGTGTACCTCTCTAGTGTATAGAGTTTAGACAGTACAGTGCTGGCTGTGTACCTCTCCAGTGTATAGAGTTTAGACAGTACAAGGTTGGCTGGGTACCTCTCTAGTGTATAGAGTTTAGACAGTACAAGGTTGGCTGGGTACCTCTCTAGTGTATAGAGTTTAGACAGTACAAGGTTGGCTGGGTACCTCTCTAGTGTATAGAGTTTAGACAGTACAATCTTGGCTGGGTACCTCTCTAGTGTATAGAGTTTAGACAGTACAATGTTGGCTGTGTACCTCTCTAGTGTATAGAGTTTAGACAGTACAGTGCTGGCTGTGTACCTCTCTAGTGTATAGAGTTTAGACAATACAATGTTGTTTGTGTACCTCTCTAGTGTATAGAGTTTAGACAGTACAATGTCTGTTGTTTTATTCTAGAATATTCTACTTATCACCTGTATTTCTGAACAGAGCTATGAAAGGGATGACCTCCCGTATTCCCTAAATCCATCCCATTACTTAAAGTGATTTTTGTGTGTTGATAATGTTAGCCTAGCATGACATGCAGTAGCTGGTGACTTGCCAGGAATTAATTGAGTCATATCATAGCCTTCTGAACCTCTCGTTCTTTTTTATAATACATCAGTTAGCGCACACCTGTCGTCTGAGCTTCTGTCATATGGACACGTTGTGAATGTTCTTTTTTCAAGGCTGTGAGCACGCAACAAGTTTGATTTTTCAAGCCGTGAGTTGAATGAGTTGAATGTGCCGAATAGCTTCAGACTGGCGACACACTAGACTTCAAAATAACGTCAACATGCTCTCTTTAAATAGGACTGACTCATCAACTTTGTAAAAATGTGTTGAACAAAAGGAACCGGAAATTTCATTACATTCATTTTAATTTCATTGATTGAAGAGCTTCCAGACATTCAAACAAGATTTCGTTATTTACACTTAAAAAACATTCTCTTGTTTTCCAACTCACAATAAATGGAATTTTTTACTCTAGAAACATTAGTTTTTGGAATATATGTTTACTCTTTAATTTATTATTTAGCTGTCCCGAGGAGAAATATTTCATTAATTTTGTAAAGTATGTTTGACCGCTATTTAGTTTTTTTTTTAAATAACTAAAAACGCTTTTGAAAAATCTGATTACGCTTATTTCATAGCGCAGTGTTTCCCAAGCTGTGTTCCGTGGAACCCTAGTGTTCCGCGAGGCTTGAATAGATATTCCACGAACTACTGGAATAATTAACTACTAGGCCACCAAAAAATTAGCAGTGTATTTTAAATGCTCAGAATGTGCGAAATGTTTCGTTAAGGAAAACGTTTTGGAAACACTGTTGTAAGATAGGAATAAATTCCTCGTAATAAAGAAAAAGGTTTCTTTTTTTGTTTTATTAATTCACTCCGCATGTTTGACTTTCATCACAAAAATTGAAATAGATGTATATAATATATTTTGATAGTAGGAACATGCGAGTTTTTAAAAAGGTAATATATTTTCTTAGCATTTATATACAAGTTCCAAAAAAGTTTATAAAATATTTTCCTAAAAGCTTTTAAACCTAAGTGTGGACATATTTATATGCACATTCTTTCTAAGTAGATTTCTAAGGCCATTCGTGTTAGTTAATAGTAGTACATGAATTACCTCCACCTGCCACTATGTCACACTTCTCTTATTGTTATGTTGGAGAGTTCAGATGAGTAGACCAATATATGAGATGAACTGCGCAGTGTTTTCCAAATCAGGGAGCTCTACTTATAGTTTTCCTTCTATTGGGGGGATTTGGGACCAATGTCTTATACGGGCCTCTTGGTAAAGAGAGCAGCTTTGGAAGACGTGGTCGGCATTCTCTGGTGATACTCCACATGGGCAGATTTCACTGGTTTTACCTCCACTAGCCATACTGTCATGTCCATTGATAAGTCTACAGTCGACACCATGCTGTATTCAGAAAGCGACACATTTTGTGCATTATTTCCACGGTTCCTTCATTTTGTTAATTGTTGATTGTACTTTAGCACAAAGTAAAATGATTGTACTTTAGCACAAAGTTTATTGATTGTACTTTAGCGTAAAGTTTATTGATTGTACTTTAGCACAAAGTTTATTGATTGTACTTTAGCACAAAGTTTATTGATTGTACTTTAGCACTAAGTTTATTGATTGTACTTTAGCACAAAGTTTATTAGATACTTGACGTTGTACTTTAGATAAAAATTAATTGATTGTACTTAAGCACTAAGTTTAGTGATTGTACTTTAGCACAAAGTTTAGTGATTGTACTTTAGCACAAAGTTTATTGATTGTACTTTATCACAAAGTTTATTGATTGTACTTTAGCACTAAGTTTAGTGATTGTACTTTAGCACAAAGTTTATTGATTGTACTTAAGCACTAAGTTTAGTGATTGTACTTTAGCACAAAGTTTATTGATTGTACTTTAGCACAAAGTTTATTGATTGAATTTTTCTTTGCATATTTCAGAACCCGAGGCTGCTGAGAGGAGGAGGGGGAGGTAGTGGGGAAGAAGTTGTAAGGAGGGGGAGGTTGTGGTGAAGAAGTTGTAAGGAGGGGGAGGTAGTGGAGAAGAAGTTGTAAGGAGGGGGAGGTTGTGGTGAAGAAGTTGTAAGGAGGGAGAGGTAGTGGAGAAGAAGTTGTAAGGAGGGGGAGGTAGTGGAGAAGAAGTTGTAAGGAGGGGGAGGTTGTGGTGAAGAAGTTGTAAGGAGGGGGAGGTAGTGGAGAAGAAGTTGTAAGGAGGGGGAGGTTGTGGTGAAGAAGTTGTAAGGAGTGGGAGGTAGTGGGGAAGAAGTTGTAAGGAGGGGGAGGTTGTGGTGAAGAAGTTGTAAGGAGGGGGAGGTAGTGGGGAAGAAGTTTTAAGGAGGGGGAGGTTGTGGTGAAGAAGTTGTAAGGAGGGGGAGGTAGTGGAGAAGAAGTTGTAAGGAGGGGTAGGTAGTGGAGAAGAAGTTGTAAGGAGGGGGAGGTAGTGGAGAAGAAGTTGTAAGGAGGGGGAGGTTGTGGTGAAGAAGTTGTAAGGAGGGGGAGGTAGTGGAGAAGAAGTTGTAAGGAGGGGGAGGTAGTGGAGAAGAAGTTGTAAGGAGGGGGAGGTTGTGGTGAAGAAGTTGTAAGGAGGGGGAGGTAGTGGGGAAGAAGTTGTAAGGAGGAGGTAGTGGAGAAGAAGTTGTAAGGAAGGGGAGGTAGTGGAGAAGAAGTTGTAAGGAGGGCTTATTATTTCCCTGCGAGGAAAGTAACTTTTTTATGTCTGCGCTTGACCTTGGCCTTGACCTAATTGTACATAAAAAAGTTCAGAGATACTTGTTGTACGGCCTGTGACACGAGACCAGGTGTTTTTTAAACCCATCTCGTTACTTTCTCTCTCACCCAATCGTCTGCTTGACGTCATAATATGTAACATACATCATATCATATAAATTACGTCTGTTATACATTATAACAAATAACTCAAGTCTGTGATACAAACTTTAAATCTTATCATATATAACTCATATCTGTGATACAAACTTTAAATCATATCATATAAAACTCAAGTCTGTGATACAAACAAAACTATGTTTTATAATGACAAACAAACAAATCTATGTTTTATAATGACATACAAACAAATCTATGTTTTATAATGACATACAAACAAATCTATGTTTTACAATGACATACAAACAAAACTATGTTTTATAATGACATACAAAAAAACTGTGTTTTATAATGACATACAAATAAAACTATGTTTTATAATGACATACAAAAAAACTATGTTTTATAATGACATACAAACAAAACTATGTTTTATAATGACATACAAATAAAACTATGTTTTATAATGACATACAAATAAAACTATGTTTTATAATAACTAAACCAAAAAGATTTTTGTAAGATTTGAAGAAGAAAACAAAAGTCTTTATTTGTTTGTTTTGCTTTTTTAATCTCATCTTTCTTTACAATTCTCTCTTTTTCTTTCTCAAGCTCTCATTGTATTCTTGTACTTTCTCTTAGCTGTCACTGTATTCTTGTACTTTCTCTTACCTATCACTGAATTCTTGTACTTTCTCTTAGCTGTCACTGAATTCTTGTACTTTCTTTTAGCTGTCACTGAATTCATGTACTTTCTCTTAGCTGTCACTGAATTCTTGTACTTTCTCTTAGCTGTCACTGAATTCTTGTACTTTCTCTTAGCTGTCACTGAATTCATGTACTTTCTCTTAGCTGTCACTGAATTCTTGTACTTTCTCTTAGCTGTCACTGAATTCATGTACTTTCTCTTAGCTGTTACTGAATTCTTGTACTTTCTCTTAGCTGTCACTGAATTCTTGTACTTTCTCTTAGCTGTCACTCAATTCTTGTACTTTCTCTCAGCTGTCACTGAATTCTTGTAGTTTCTCTTAGCTGTTACTGAATTCTTGTACTTTCTCTTACCTGTCACTGAATTCTTGTACTTTGTCTTAGCTGTCACTGAATTCTTGTACTTTCTCTTAGCTGTCACTGAATTCTTGTACTTTCTCTTACCTGTCACTGAATTCTTGTACTTTCTTTTAGCTGTCACTGAATTCATGTACTTTCTCTTAGCTGTCACTGAATTCTTGTACTTTGTCTTAGCTGTCACTGAATTTTTGTACTTTCTCTAAGCTGTCACTGAATTCTTGTACTTTCTCTTACCTGCCACTGAATTCTTGTACTTTCTCTCAGCTGTCACTGAATTCTTGTACTTTCTCTTAGCTCTCACTGAATTCTTGTACTTTCTCTTAGCTGTCCTTAAATTCTTGTACTTTCTCTTACCTGTCACTGAATTATTGTACTTTCTCTTAGCTGTCACTGAATTCTTGTACTTTCTCTCAGCTGCAAGTTGATTCTTGTACTTTCAGCTGTCAGTTTATTCTTGTACTTTCTCTTAGCTGTCACTGAATTCTTGTACTTTCTCTTACCTGTCACTGAATTCTTGTACTTTCTCTTAGCTGTCACTGAATTCTTGTACTTTCTCTCAGCTGTCAGTAGATTCTTGTACTTTCTCTTAGCTGTCACTGAATTCTTGTACTTTCTCTTACCTGCCACTGAATTCATGTACTTTCTCTTAGCTGTTACTGAATTCTTGTACTTTGTCTTAGCTGTCACTCAATTCTTGTACTTTCTCTTAGCTGTCACTAAATTCTTGTACTTTCTCTTAGCTGTCACTCAAATCTTGTACTCTCTCTTAGCTGTCACTCAATTCTTGTACTTTCTCTCAGCTGTCACTGAATTCTTGTACTTTCTCTTAGCTGTTACTGAATTCTTGTACTTTCTCTTAGCTGTCACTGAATTCTTGTACTTTTTCTTAGCTGTCACTGAATTCTTGTACTTTCTCTCAGCTGCCAATTGATTTTTGTACTTTCTCTCAGCTGTCAGTGGATTCTTGTACTTTCTCTTAGCTGTCACTGAATTCTTGTACTTTCTCTTACCTGTCACTGAATTCTTGTACTTTCTCTAAGCTGTCACTGAATTCTTGTACTTTCTCTTACCTGCCACTGAATTCTTGTACTTTCTCTTACCTGTCACTGAATTCTTGTACTTTCTCTTAGCTCTCACTTAATTCTTGTACTTTCTCTTACCTGTCACTGAATTCTTGTACTTTCTCTTACCTGCCACTGAATTCTTGTACTTTCTCTTACCTGTCACTGATTTCTTGTACTTTCTCTTAGCTCTCACTTAATTCTTGTACTTTCTCTTAGCTGTCCTTAAATTCTTCTACTTTCTCTTACCTGTCACTGAATTTTTGTACTTTCTCTTAGCTGTCACTGAATTCTTGTACTTTCTTTCAGCTGCAAGTTGATTCTTGTACTTTCTGTCAGCTGTCAGTTGATTCTTGTACTTTCTCTCAGCTGTCAGTTGATTCTTGTACTTTCTCTTAGCTGTCACTGAATTCTTGTACTTTCTCTTAGCTGTCACTGAATTCTTGTACTTTCTCTTAGCTGTTACTGAATTCTTGTACTTTCTCTTAGCTGTCACTGAATTCTTGTACTTTCTCTTAGCTGTCACTGAATTCTTGTACTTTCTCTTAGCTGTCACTCAATTCTTGTACTTTCTCTCAGCTGTCACTGAATTCTTGTACTTTCTCTTAGCTGTTACTGAATTCTTGTACTTTCTCTTACCTGTCACTGAAATCTTGTACTTTGTCTTAGCTGTCACTGAATTCTTGTACTTTCTCTTAGCTGTCACTGAATTCTTGTACTTTCTCTTACCTGTCACTGAATTCTTGTACTTTCTCTTAGCTGTCACTGAATTCTTGTACTTTCTCTTACCTGTCACTGAATTCTTGTACTTTGTCTTAGCTGTCACTGAATTCTTGTACTTTCTCTTAGCTGTCACTGAATTCTTGTACTTTCTCTTACCTGTCACTGAATTCTTGTACTTTCTCTTAGCTGTCACTGAATTCTTGTACTTTCTCTTAGCTGTCACTGAATTCTTGTACTTTCTCTTACCTGTCACTGAATTCTTGTACTTTCTCTTAGCTGTCACTGAATTCTTGTACTTTCTCTTAGCTGTCACTCAATTCTTGTACTTTCTCTTAGCTGTCACTGAATTCTTGTACTTTCTCTTAGCTGTCACTGAATTCTTGTACTTTCTCTTACCTGTCACTGAAATCTTGTACTTTGTCTTAGCTGTCACTGAATTCTTGTACTTTGTCTTAGCTGTCACTGAATTCTTGTACTTTCTCTTAGCTGTCACTGAATTCTTGTACTTTCTCTTACCTGTCACTGAATTCTTGTACTTTCTCTTACCTGTCACTGAATTCTTGTACTTTCTCTTAGCTGTCACTGAATTCTTGTACTTTCTCTCAGCTGCCAGTTGATTCTTGTTTTTTTCTCTCAGCTGTCAGTTGATTCTTGTACTTTCTCTTAGCTGTCACTGAATTCTTGTACTTTCTCTTACCTGTCACTGAATTCTTGTACTTTCTCTTAGCTGTCACTGAATTCTTGTACTTTCTCTCAGCTGTCAGTTGTTTCTTGTACTTTCTCTTAGCTGTCACTGAATTCTTGTACTTTCTCTTACCTGTCACTGAATTATTGTACTTTCTCTCAGCTGTCAGTTGATTCTTGTACTTTCTCTTAGCTGTCACTGAATTCTTGTACTTTCTCTTACCTGTCACTGAATTCTTGTACTTTCCCTTACCTGTCACTGAATTCTTGTACTTTCTCTCAGCTGTCACTGAATTCTTGTACTTTCTCTCAGCTGCCAGTTGATTCTTGTACTTTCCCTTACCTGTCACTGAATTCTTGTACTTTCTCTCAGCTGTCACTGAATTCTTGTACTTTCTCTCAGTTGCCAGTTGATTCTTGTACTTTCCCTTACCTGTCACTGAATTCTTGTACTTTCTCTCAGCTGTCACTGAATTCTTGTACTTTCTCTCAGCTGCCAGTTGATTCTTGTACTTTCTCTCAGCTGCCAGTTGATTCTTGTACTTTCTCTCTCTCTAATTTTGAAATGTAATTTTTCCTATAGCTCTCAGACATTTTTGTCTTCATTGCTCTCATTTTTATTTCTAGTTTGAAATATTTTGTTCCCTATTTCTCTCTTTCCCATTAAAACTTTTTTGTTTCTATAAACATTGAATGTTGTACGCCACTCTCTCCAAACGCTGATTTTGTTTATCTATAAATCTTGTGATTGCTTGCATGTGTGATTATCTCTATTTATAAACCAACTTTAAAGACAATGTATAAACTTCTCAGCAGTTCAGATTGCACACGTTTGACCTTTACCCCCGTGCTCTAAACACAGCTCCAGCACCTCCCCTCATGCTCTGTAAGAGTGAGGATGACGTACAACTGTGCTCACTCTATTGATTTTCTAATCCTCTAGAACTCACGTAACAAAACTAGGTAGGACTGTGTAGGACAAACAAAACTTTGAACAAAGAACACTTAACAAAACTAGGTATGACTGTGTAGGACAAACAAAACTTTGAACTCACTCTATGAATGTCATGGCAAATGACTATTTAACCTTTAGTCATGAGTGTCACAGTCATGGTTGAGTTAAGCCGTGTCTGACACAACAAAGTACTCATTTACTTATTTAAAGGTGCACATTTAATAAAATTCAACAAATCCGATCCATCTTATTTCTGAACAAGCAAACGTAACCTTTCATTTGAAGAGCAGCTACCTGCTGAACGTCCATCCTTGTTCTTGTGGCCAGGAAACTTGTATCCCACTAGAAGTGACCTGTGACGAAGATTTCACTTTGTAATTATCTAAATACTTTTCCCATTGTAATGTAATGCGACTCATACAAGCAATAAAGCGGAGACTTGCATACTTGAATACTTCATTTATTACAGAAACAGGCACTTATGTATCTCTGAACGGAATTATAACTCTATTGTCAACGGAATCAATATATCAATCCACAGTTTAAACAAATATTTTTAAAAGACTGAGTGTCTTGAGTATGATAGAAAGTACAATTCGCACCCAACGCCTTAGGCTTGTTTCATTTCCTACTTTTTAGTGCGTTTTCATATAAACTTTGTATTTATAAACTTATAACTCTATAACTAATGAAGCCTTTTTAGTCTTTACCTTGTAAGTATATTTATTTATATAAGTCAATGCATTTGTGTAGAATGTAAATCCTTTGCGACAATGATGATGAACTCGATGTAAATACCAAATCCGATACAAAGTTTTTTGTTATAATTAATTAACCAACGTAAACACTTTAATGTAATTTGTATATCTCAACTCACTCAGCCTGTCTGTATGTACACGTTATATCTCAACTCACTCAGCCTGTCTGTATGTACACGTTAGATCTCAACTCACTCAGCCTGTCTGTATGTACACGTTATATCTCAACTCACTCAGCCTGTCTGTATGTACACGTTATATCTCAACTCACTCAGCCTGTCTGTATGTACACGTTATATCTCAACTCACTCAGCCTGTCTGTATGTACACGTTATATCTCAACTCACTCAGCCTGTCTGTATGTACACGTTATATCTCAACTCACTCAGCCTGTCTGTATGTACACGTTATATCTCAACTCACTCAGCCTATCTGTATGTACACGTTATATCTCAACTCACTCAGCCTGTCTGTATGTACACGTTATATCTCAACTCACTCAATCTGTCTGTATGTACACGTTATATCTCAACTCACTCAGCCTGTCTGTATGTACACGTTATATCTCAACTCACTCAGCCTGTCTGTATGTACACGTTATATCTCAACTCACTCAGCCTGTCTGTATGTACACGTTATATCTCAACTCACTCAGCCTGTCTGTATGTACACGTTATATCTCAACTCACTCAGCCTGTCTGTATGTACACGTTATATCTCAACTCACTCAGCCTGTCTGTATGTACACGTTATATCTCAACTCACTCAGCCTGTCTGTATGTACACGTTATATCTCAACTCACTCAGCCTGTCAGTATGTACAGGTTATATCTCAACTCACTCAGCCTGTCTGTATGTACAGGTTATATCTCAACTCACTCAGCCTGTCAGTATGTACACGTTATATCTCAACTCACTCAGCCTGTCTGTATGTACACGTTATATCTCAACTCACTCAGCCTGTCTGTATGTACACGTTATATCTCAACTCACTCAGCCTGTCTGTATGTACACGTTATAGCTCAACTCACTCAGCCTGTCTGTATGTACACGTTATAGCTCAACTCACTCAGCCTGTCTGTATGTACACGTTTTAGCTCAACTCACTCAGCCTGTCTGTATGTACACGTTATATCTCAACTCACTCAGCCTGTCTGTATGTACACGTTATATCTCAACTCAATCAGCCTGTCTGTATGTACACGTTCTATCTCAACTCACTCAGCCTGTCTGTATGTACACGTTATATCTCAACTCACTCAGCCTGTCTGTATGTACACGTTTATATCTCAACTCACTCAGCCTGTCTGTATGTACAGGTTATATCTCTACTAACTCAGCCTGTCTGTATGTACATTGTACAGGCTATATCTCAACTCACTCAGCCTGTCTGTATGTACACGTTATATCTCAACTCACTCAGCCTGTCTGTATGTACACGTTATATCTCAACTCACTCAGCCTGTCTGTATGTACACGTTATATCTCAACTCACTCAGCCTGTCTGTATGTACACGTTATAGCTCAACTCACTCAGCCTGTCTGTATGTACACGTTATAGCTCAACTCACTCAGCCTGTCTGTATGTACACGTTATAGCTCAACTCACTCAGCCTGTCTGTATGTACACGTTATAGCTCATCTCACTCAGCCTGTCTGTATGTACACGTTTTAGCTCAACTCACTCAGCCTGTCTGTATGTACACGTTATATCTCAACTCACTCAGCCTGTCTGTATGTACACGTTATATCTCAACTCACTCAGCCTGTCTGTATGTACAGGTTATATCTCAACTCACTCAGCCTGTCTGTATGTACACGTTATATCTCAACTCACTCAGCCTGTCTGTATGTACACGTTATATCTCAACTCACTCAGCCTGTCTGTATGTACACGTTATATCTCAACTCACTCAGCCTGTCTGTATGTACACGTTATATCTCAACTCACTCAGCCTGTCTTTATGTACACGTTATATCTCAACTCACTCAGCCTGTCTGTATGTACACGTTATATCTCAACTCACTCAGCCTGTCTGTATGTACAGGTTATATCTCAACTCACTCAGCCTGTCTGTATGTACACGTTATATCTCAACTCACTCAGCCTGTCTGTATGTACACGTTATATCTCAACTCACTCAATCTGTCTGTATGTACACGTTATATCTCAACTTACTCAGCCTGTCTGTATGTACACGTTATATCTCAACTCACTCAGCCTGTCTGTATGTACACGTTATATCTCAACTCACTCAGCCTGTCTGTATGTACACGTTATATCTCAACTCACTCAGCCTGTCTGTATGTACAGGTTATATCTCAACTCACTCAGCCTGTCTGTATGTACACGTTATATCTCAACTCACTCAGCCTGTCTGTATGTACACGTTATATCTCAACTCACTCAGCCTGTCTGTATGTACACGTTATATCTCAACTCACTCAGCCTGTCTGTATGTACACGTTATATCTCAACTCACTCAGCCTGTCTGTATGTACACGTTATATCTCAACTCACTCAGCCTGTCTGTATGTACACGTTCTATCTCAACTCACTCAGCCTGTCTGTATGTACACGTTATATCTCAACTCACTCAGCCTGTCTGTATGTACACGTTATATCTCAACTCACTCAGCCTGTCTGTATGTACCCGTTATATCTCAACTCACTCAGCCTGTCTGTATGTACAGGTTATATCTCAACTCACTCAGCCTGTCAGTATGTACACGTTATATCTCAACTCACTCAGCCTGTCTGTATGTACACGTTATATCTCAACTCACTCAGCCTGTCTGTATGTACACGTTATATCTCAACTCACTCAGCCTGTCTGTATGTACACGTTATAGCTCAACTCACTCAGCCTGTCTGTATGTACACGTTATAGCTCAACTCACTCAGCCTGTCTGTATGTACACGTTTTAGCTCAACTCACTCAGCCTGTCTGTATGTACACGTTATATCTCAACTCACTTAGCCTGTCTGTATGTACACGTTATATCTCAACTCAATCAGCCTGTCTGTATGTACACGTTCTATCTCAACTCACTCAGCCTGTCTGTATGTACACGTTATATCTCAACTCACTCAGCCTGTCTGTATGTACACGTTATATCTCAACTCACTCAGCCTGTCTGTATGTACCCGTTATATCTCAACTCACTCAGCCTGTCTGTATGTACAGGTTATATCTCTACTAACTCAGCCTGTCTGTATGTACAGGTTATATCTCAACTCACTCAGCCTGTCAGTATGTACACGTTATATCTCAACTCACTCAGCCTGTCTGTATGTACACGTTATATCTCAACTCACTCAGCCTGTCTGTATGTACACGTTATATCTCAACTCACTCAGCCTGTCTGTATGTACACGTTATATCTCAACTCACTCAGCCTGTCTGTATGTACACGTTATAGCTCAACTCACTCAGCCTGTCTGTATGTACACGTTATAGCTCAACTCACTCAGCCTGTCTGTATGTACACGTTATAGCTCAACTCACTCAGCCTGTCTGTATGTACACGTTTTAGCTCAACTCACTCAGCCTGTCTGTATGTACACGTTATATCTCAACTCACTCAGCCTGTCTGTATGTACACGTTATATCTCAACTCACTCAGCCTGTCTGTATGTACAGGTTATATCTCAACTCACTCAGCCTGTCTGTATGTACACGTTATATCTCAACTCACTCAGCCTGTCTGTATGTACACGTTATATCTCAACTCACTCAGCCTGTCTGTATGTACACGTTATATCTCAACTCACTCAGCCTGTCTGTATGTACACGTTATATCTCAACTCACTCAGCCTGTCTTTATGTACACGTTATATCTCAACTCACTCAGCCTGTCTGTATGTACACGTTATATCTCAACTCACTCAGCCTGTCTGTATGTACAGGTTATATCTCAACTCACTCAGCCTGTCTGTATGTACACGTTATGTCTCAACTCACTCAGCCTGTCTGTATGTACACGTTATATCTCAACTCACTCAATCTGTCTGTATGTACACGTTATATCTCAACTCACTATGCCTGTCTGTATGTACACGTTATATCTCAACTCACTCAGCCTGTCTGTATGTACACGTTATATCTCAACTCACTCAGCCTGTCTGTATGTACACGTTATATCTCAACTCACTCAGCCTGTCTGTATGTACACGTTATATCTCAACTCACTCAGCCTGTCTGTATGTACACGTTATATTTCAACTCACTCAGCCTGTCTGTATGTACACGTTATATCTCAACTCACTCAGCCTGTCTGTATGTACACGTTATATCTCAACTCACTCAGCCTGTCTGTATGTACAGGTTATATCTCTACTAACTCAGCCTGTCTGTATGTACATTGTACAGGTTATATCTCAACTCACTCAGCCTGTCAGTATGTACACGTTATATCTCAACTCACTCAGCCTGTCTGTATGTACACGTTATATCTCAACTCACTCAGCCTGTCTGTATGTACACGTTATATCTCAACTCACTCAGCCTGTCTGTATGTACACGTTATAGCTCAACTCACTCAGCCTGTCTGTATGTACACGTTATAGCTCAACTCACTCAGCCTGTCTGTATGTACACGTTATAGCTCAACTCACTCAGCCTGTCTGTATGTACACGTTATAGCTCAACTCACTCAGCCTGTCTGTATGTACACGTTTTAGCTCAACTCACTCAGCCTGTCTGTATGTACACGTTATATCTCAACTCACTCAGCCTGTCTGTATGTACACGTTATATCTCAACTCACTCAGCCTGTCTGTATGTACAGGTTATATCTCAACTCACTCCGCCTGTCTGTTTGTACACGTTATATCTCAACTCACTCAGCCTGTCTGTATGTACACGTTATATCTCAACTCACTCAGCCTGTCTGTATGTACACGTTATATCTCAACTCACTCAGCCTGTCTGTATGTACACGTTATATCTCAACTCACTCAGCCTGTCTTTATGTACACGTTATATCTCAACTCACTCAGCCTGTCTGTATGTACACATTATATCTCAACTCACTCAGCCTGTCTGTATGTACAGGTTATATCTCAACTCACTCAGCCTGTCTGTATGTACACGTTATATCTCAACTCACTCAGCCTGTCTGTATGTACACGTTATATCTCAACTCACTCAATCTGTCTGTATGTACACGTTATATCTCAACTCACTCAGCCTGTCTGTATGTACACGTTATATCTCAACTCACTCAGCCTGTCTGTATGTACACGTTATATCTCAACTCACTCAGCCTGTCTGTATGTACACGTTATATCTCAACTCACTCAGCCTGTCTGTATGTACAGGTTATATCTCAACTCACTCAGCCTGTCTGTATGTACACGTTATATCTCAACTCACTCAGCCTGTCTGTATGTACACGTTATATCTCAACTCACTCAGCCTGTCTGTATGTACACGTTATATCTCAACTCACTTAGCCTGTCTGTATGTACACGTTATATCTCAACTCACTCAGCCTGTCTGTATGTACACGTTCTATCTCAACTCACTCAGCCTGTCTGTATGTACACGTTATATCTCAACTCACTCAGCCTGTCTGTATGTACACGTTATATCTCAACTCACTCAGCCTGTCTGTATGTACCCGTTATATCTCAACTCACTCAGCCTGTCTGTATGTACAGGTTATATCTCAACTCACTCAGCCTGTCAGTATGTACACGTTATATCTCAACTCACTCAGCCTGTCTGTATGTACACGTTATATCTCAACTCACTCAGCCTGTCTGTATGTACACGTTATATCTCAACTCACTCAGCCTGTCTGTATGTACACGTTATAGCTCAACTCACTCAGCCTGTCTGTATGTACACGTTATAGCTCAACTCACTCAGCCTGTCTGTATGTACACGTTTTAGCTCAACTCACTCAGCCTGTCTGTATGTACACGTTATATCTCAACTCACTCAGCCTGTCTGTATGTACACGTTATATCTCAACTCAATCAGCCTGTCTGTATGTACACGTTCTATCTCAACTCACTCAGCCTGTCTGTATGTACACGTTATATCTCAACTCACTCAGCCTGTCTGTATGTACACGTTATATCTCAACTCACTCAGCCTGTCTGTATGTACCCGTTATATCTCAACTCACTCAGCCTGTCTGTATGTACAGGTTATATCTCTACTAACTCAGCCTGTCTGTATGTACAGGTTATATCTCAACTCACTCAGCCTGTCAGTATGTACACATTATATCTCAACTCACTCAGCCTGTCTGTATGTACACGTTATATCTCAACTCACTCAGCCTGTCTGTATGTACACGTTATATCTCAACTCACTCAGCCTGTCTGTATGTACACGTTATAGCTCAACTCACTCAGCCTGTCTATATGTACACGTTATATCTCAACTCACTCAGCCTGTCTGTATGTACACGTTATATCTCAACTCACTCAGCCTGTCTGTATGTACACGTTATATCTCAACTCACTCAGCCTGTCTGTATGTACACGTTTTAGCTCAACTCACTCAGCCTGTCTGTATGTACACGTTATATCTCAACTCACTCAGCCTGTCTGTATGTACACGTTATATCTCAACTCACTCAGCCTGTCTGTATGTACAGGTTATATCTCAACTCACTCAGCCTGTCTGTATGTACACGTTATATCTCAACTCACTCAGCCTGTCTGTATGTACACGTTATATCTAAACTCACTCAGCCTGTCTGTATGTACACGTTATATCTCAACTCACTCAGCCTGTCTGTATGTACACGTTATATCTCAACTCACTCAGCCTGTCTGTATGTACACGTTATATCTCAACTCACTCAGCCTGTCTGTATGTACACGTTATATCTCAACTCACTCAGCCTGTCTGTATGTACCCGTTATATCTCAACTCACTCAGCCTGTCTATATGTACACGTTATATCTCAACTCACTCAGCCTGTCTGTATGTACACGTTATATTTCAACTCACTCAGCCTGTCTGTATGTACACGTTATATCTCAACTCACTCAGCCTGTCTGTATGTACACGTTATATCTCAACTCACTATGCCTGTCTGTATGTACCCGTTATATCTCAACTCACTCAGCCTGTCTGTATGTACAGGTTTAATCTCAACTCACTCAGCCTGTCAGTATGTACACGTTATATCTCAACTTACTCAGCCTGTCTGTATGTACACGTTATATCTCAACTCACTCAATCTGTCTGTATGTACACGTTATATCTCAACTCACTATGCCTGTCTGTATGTACACGTTATATCTCAATTCACTCAGACTGTCTGTATGTACACGTTATATCTCAACTCACTCAGCCTGTCTGTATGTACACGTTATATCTCAACTCACTCAGCCTGTCTGTATGTACACGTTATATCTCAACTCACTCAGCCTGTCTGTATGTACACGTTATATCTCTACTCACTCAGCCTGTCTGTATGTACACATTATATCTCAACTCACTCAGCCTGTCTGTATGTACCCGTTATATCTCAACTCACTCAGCCTGTCTGTATGTACAGGTTATATCTCTACTAACTCAGCCTGTCTGTATGTACAGGTTATATCTCAACTCACTCAGCCTGTCAGTATGTACACGTTATATCTCAACTCACTCAGCCTGTCTGTATGTACACGTTATATCTCAACTCACTCAGCCTGTCTGTATGTACACGTTATATCTCAACTCACTCAGCCTGTCTGTATGTACACGTTATATCTCAACTCACTCAGCCTGTCTGTATGTACACGTTATAGCTCAACTCACTCAGCCTGTCTGTATGTACACGTTATAGCTCAACTCACTCAGCCTGTCTGTATGTACACGTTATAGCTCAACTCACTCAGCCTGTCTGTATGTACACGTTTTAGCTCAACTCACTCAGCCTGTCTGTATGTACACGTTATATCTCAACTCACTCAGCCTGTCTGTATGTACACGTTATATCTCAACTCACTCAGCCTGTCTGTATGTACAGGTTATATCTCAACTCACTCAGCCTGTCTGTATGTACACGTTATATCTCAACTCACTCAGCCTGTCTGTATGTACACGTTATATCTCAACTCACTCAGCCTGTCTGTATGTACACGTTATATCTCAACTCACTCAGCCTGTCTGTATGTACACGTTATATCTCAACTCACTCAGCCTGTCTTTATGTACACGTTATATCTCAACTCACTCAGCCTGTCTGTATGTACACGTTATATCTCAACTCACTCAGCCTGTCTGTATGTACAGGTTATATCTCAACTCACTCAGCCTGTCTGTATGTACACGTTATGTCTCAACTCACTCAGCCTGTCTGTATGTACACGTTATATCTCAACTCACTCAATCTGTCTGTATGTACACGTTATATCTCAACTCACTATGCCTGTCTGTATGTACACGTTATATCTCAACTCACTCAGCCTGTCTGTATGTACACGTTATATCTCAACTCACTCAGCCTGTCTGTATGTACACGTTATATCTCAACTCACTCAGCCTGTCTGTATGTACACGTTATATCTCAACTCACTCAGCCTGTCTGTATGTACACGTTATATCTCAACTCACTCAGCCTGTCTGTATGTACACGTTATATCTCAACTCACTCAGCCTGTCTGTATGTACACGTTATATCTCAACTCACTCAGCCTGTCTGTATGTACAGGTTATATCTCTACTAACTCAGCCTGTCTGTATGTACATTGTACAGGTTATATCTCAACTCACTCAGCCTGTCAGTATGTACACGTTATATCTCAACTCACTCAGCCTGTCTGTATGTACACGTTATATCTCAACTCACTCAGCCTGTCTGTATGTACACGTTATATCTCAACTCACTCAGCCTGTCTGTATGTACACGTTATAGCTCAACTCACTCAGCCTGTCTGTATGTACACGTTATAGCTCAACTCACTCAGCCTGTCTGTATGTACACGTTATAGCTCAACTCACTCAGCCTGTCTGTATGTACACGTTATAGCTCAACTCACTCAGCCTGTCTGTATGTACACGTTTTAGCTCAACTCACTCAGCCTGTCTGTATGTACACGTTATATCTCAACTCACTCAGCCTGTCTGTATGTACACGTTATATCTCAACTCACTCAGCCTGTCTGTATGTACAGGTTATATCTCAACTCACTCCGCCTGTCTGTTTGTACACGTTATATCTCAACTCACTCAGCCTGTCTGTATGTACACGTTATATCTCAACTCACTCAGCCTGTCTGTATGTACACGTTATATCTCAACTCACTCAGCCTGTCTGTATGTACACGTTATATCTCAACTCACTCAGCCTGTCTTTATGTACACGTTATATCTCAACTCACTCAGCCTGTCTGTATGTACACATTATATCTCAACTCACTCAGCCTGTCTGTATGTACAGGTTATATCTCAACTCACTCAGCCTGTCTGTATGTACACGTTATATCTCAACTCACTCAGCCTGTCTGTATGTACACGTTATATCTCAACTCACTCAATCTGTCTGTATGTACACGTTATATCTCAACTCAATCAGCCTGTCTGTATGTACACGTTATATCTCAACTCACTCAGCCTGTCTGTATGTACACGTTATATCTCAACTCACTCAGCCTGTCTGTATGTACACGTTATATCTCAACTCACTCAGCCTGTCTGTATGTACAGGTTATATCTCAACTCACTCAGCCTGTCTGTATGTACACGTTATATCTCAACTCACTCAGCCTGTCTGTATGTACACGTTATATCTCAACTCACTCAGCCTGTCTGTATGTACACGTTATATCTCAACTCACTTAGCCTGTCTGTATGTACACGTTATATCTCAACTCACTCAGCCTGTCTGTATGTACACGTTCTATCTCAACTCACTCAGCCTGTCTGTATGTACACGTTATATCTCAACTCACTCAGCCTGTCTGTATGTACACGTTATATCTCAACTCACTCAGCCTGTCTGTATGTACCCGTTATATCTCAACTCACTCAGCCTGTCTGTATGTACAGGTTATATCTCAACTCACTCAGCCTGTCAGTATGTACACGTTATATCTCAACTCACTCAGCCTGTCTGTATGTACACGTTATATCTCAACTCACTCAGCCTGTCTGTATGTACACGTTATATCTCAACTCACTCAGCCTGTCTGTATGTACACGTTATAGCTCAACTCACTCAGCCTGTCTGTATGTACAAGTTATAGCTCAACTCACTCAGCCTGTCTGTATGTACACGTTTTAGCTCAACTCACTCAGCCTGTCTGTATGTACACGTTATATCTCAACTCACTCAGCCTGTCTGTATGTACACGTTATATCTCAACTCAATCAGCCTGTCTGTATGTACACGTTCTATCTCAACTCACTCAGCCTGTCTGTATGTACACGTTATATCTCAACTCACTCAGCCTGTCTGTATGTACACGTTATATCTCAACTCACTCAGCCTGTCTGTATGTACCCGTTATATCTCAACTCACTCAGCCTGTCTGTATGTACAGGTTATATCTCTACTAACTCAGCCTGTCTGTATGTACAGGTTATATCTCAACTCACTCAGCCTGTCAGTATGTACACATTATATCTCAACTCACTCAGCCTGTCTGTATGTACACGTTATATCTCAACTCACTTAGCCTGTCTGTATGTACACGTTATATCTCAACTCACTCAGCCTGTCTGTATGTACACGTTATAGCTCAACTCACTCAGCCTGTCTGTATGTACACGTTATAGCTCAACTCACTCAGCCTGTCTGTATGTACACGTTATAGCTCAACTCACTCAGCCTGTCTGTATGTACACGTTATAGCTCAACTCACTCAGCCTGTCTGTATGTACACGTTTTAGCTCAACTCACTCAGCCTGTCTGTATGTACACGTTATATCTCAACTCACTCAGCCTGTCTGTATGTACACGTTATATCTCAACTCACTCAGCCTGTCTGTATGTACAGGTTATATCTCAACTCACTCAGCCTGTCTGTATGTACACGTTATATCTCAACTCACTCAGCCTGTCTGTATGTACACGTTATATCTAAACTCACTCAGCCTGTCTGTATGTACACGTTATATCTCAACTCACTCAGCCTGTCTGTATGTACACGTTATATCTCAACTCACTCAGCCTGTCTGTATGTACACGTTATATCTCAACTCACTCAGCCTGTCTGTATGTACACGTTATATCTCAACTCACTCAGCCTGTCTGTATGTACAGGTTATATCTCAACTCACTCAGCCTGTCTATATGTACACGTTATATCTCAACTCACTCAGCCTGTCTGTATGTACACGTTATAGCTCAACTCACTCAGCCTGTCTGTATGTACACGTTATAGCTCAACTCACTCAGCCTGTCTGTATGTACACGTTTTAGCTCAACTCACTCAGCCTGTCTGTATGTACACGTTATATCTCAACTCACTCAGCCTGTCTGTATGTACACGTTATATCTCAACTCAATCAGCCTGTCTGTATGTACACGTTCTATCTCAACTCACTCAGCCTGTCTGTATGTACACATTATATCTCAACTCACTCAGCCTGTCTGTATGTACACGTTATATCTCAACTCACTCAGCCTGTCTGTATGTACCCGTTATATCTCAACTCACTCAGCCTGTCTGTATGTACAGGTTATATCTCTACTAACTCAGCCTGTCTGTATGTACAGGTTATATCTCAACTCACTCAGCCTGTCAGTATGTACACGTTATATCTCAACTCACTCAGCCTGTCTGTATGTACACGTTATATCTCAACTCACTCAGCCTGTCTGTATGTACACGTTATATCTCAACTCACTCAGCCTGTCTGTATGTACACGTTATATCTCAACTCACTCAGCCTGTCTGTATGTACACGTTATAGCTCAACTCACTCAGCCTGTCTGTATGTACACGTTATAGCTCAACTCACTCAGCCTGTCTGTATGTACACGTTATAGCTCAACTCACTCAGCCTGTCTGTATGTACACGTTTTAGCTCAACTCACTCAGCCTGTCTGTATGTACACGTTATATCTCAACTCACTCAGCCTGTCTGTATGTACACGTTATATCTCAACTCACTCAGCCTGTCTGTATGTACAGGTTATATCTCAACTCACTCAGCCTGTCTGTATGTACACGTTATATCTCAACTCACTCAGCCTGTCTGTATGTACACGTTATATCTCAACTCACTCAGCCTGTCTGTATGTACACGTTATATCTCAACTCACTCAGCCTGTCTGTATGTACACGTTATATCTCAACTCACTCAGCCTGTCTTTATGTACACGTTATATCTCAACTCACTCAGCCTGTCTGTATGTACACGTTATATCTCAACTCACTCAGCCTGTCTGTATGTACAGGTTATATCTCAACTCACTCAGCCTGTCTGTATGTACACGTTATGTCTCAACTCACTCAGCCTGTCTGTATGTACACGTTATATCTCAACTCACTCAATCTGTCTGTATGTACACGTTTTATCTCAACTCACTATGCCTGTCTGTATGTACACGTTATATCTCAACTCACTCAGCCTGTCTGTATGTACACGTTATATCTCAACTCACTCAGCCTGTCTGTATGTACACGTTATATCTCAACTCACTCAGCCTGTCTGTATGTACACGTTATATCTCAACTCACTCAGCCTGTCTGTATGTACACGTTATATTTCAACTCACTCAGCCTGTCTGTATGTACACGTTATATCTCAACTCACTCAGCCTGTCTGTATGTACACGTTATATCTCAACTCACTCAGCCTGTCTGTATGTACAGGTTATATCTCTACTAACTCAGCCTGTCTGTATGTACATTGTACAGGTTATATCTCAACTCACTCAGCCTGTCAGTATGTACACGTTATATCTCAACTCACTCAGCCTGTCTGTATGTACACGTTATATCTCAACTCACTCAGCCTGTCTGTATGTACACGTTATATCTCAACTCACTCAGCCTGTCTGTATGTACACGTTATATCTCAACTCACTCAGCCTGTCTGTATGTACAGGTTATATCTCTACTAACTCAGCCTGTCTGTATGTACATTGTACAGGTTATATCTCAACTCACTCAGCCTGTCTGTATGTACACGTTATATCTCAACTCACTCAGCCTGTCTGTATGTACACGTTATATCTCAACTCACTCAGCCTGTCTGTATGTACACGTTATAGCTCAACTCACTCAGCCTGTCTGTATGTACACGTTATAGCTCAACTCACTCAGCCTGTCTGTATGTACACGTTATAGCTCAACTCACTCAGCCTGTCTGTATGTACACGTTATAGCTCAACTCACTCAGCCTGTCTGTATGTACACGTTTTAGCTCAACTCACTCAGCCTGTCTGTATGTACACGTTAAATCTCAACTCACTCAGCCTGTCTGTATGTACACGTTATATCTCAACTCACTCAGCCTGTCTGTATGTACAGGTTATATCTCAACTCACTCCGCCTGTCTGTTTGTACACGTTATATCTCAACTCACTCAGCCTGTCTGTATGTACACGTTATATCTCAACTCACTCAGCCTGTCTGTATGTACACGTTATATCTCAACTCACTCAGCCTGTCTGTATGTACACGTTATATCTCAACTCACTCAGCCTGTCTTTATGTACACGTTATATCTCAACTCACTCAGCCTGTCTGTATGTACACATTATATCTCAACTCACTCAGCCTGTCTGTATGTACAGGTTATATCTCAACTCACTCAGCCTGTCTGTATGTACACGTTATATCTCAACTCACTCAGCCTGTCTGTATGTACACGTTATATCTCAACTCACTCAATCTGTCTGTATGTACACGTTATATCTCAACTCACTCAGCCTGTCTGTATGTACACGTTATATCTCAACTCACTCAGCCTGTCTGTATGTACACGTTATATCTCAACTCACTCAGCCTGTCTGTATGTACACGTTATATCTCAACTCACTCAGCCTGTCTGTATGTACAGGTTATATCTCAACTCACTCAGCCTGTCTGTATGTACACGTTATATCTCAACTCACTCAGCCTGTCTGTATGTACACGTTATATCTCAACTCACTCAGCCTGTCTGTATGTACCCGTTATATCTCAACTCACTCAGCCTGTCTGTATGTACAGGTTATATCTCAACTCACTCAGCCTGTCAGTATGTACACGTTATATCTCAACTCACTCAGCCTGTCTGTATGTACACGTTATATCTCAACTCACTCAGCCTGTCTGTATGTACACGTTATATCTTAACTCACTCAGCCTGTCTGTATGTACACGTTATAGCTCAACTCACTCAGCCTGTCTGTATGTACACGTTATAGCTCAACTCACTCAGCCTGTCTGTATGTACACGTTTTAGCTCAACTCACTCAGCCTGTCTGTATGTACACGTTATATCTCAACTCACTCAGCCTGTCTGTATGTACACGTTATATCTCAACTCAATCAGCCTGTCTGTATGTACACGTTCTATCTTAACTCACTCAGCCTGTCTGTATGTACACGTTATATCTCAACTCACTCAGCCTGTCTGTATGTACACGTTATATCTCAACTCACTCAGCCTGTCTGTATGTACCCGTTATATCTCAACTCACTCAGCCTGTCTGTATGTACAGGTTATATCTCTACTAACTCAGCCTGTCTGTATGTACAGGTTATATCTCAACTCACTCAGCCTGTCAGTATGTACACATTATATCTCAACTCACTCAGCCTGTCTGTATGTACACGTTATATCTCAACTCTCTCAGCCTGCCTGTATGTACACGTTATATCTCAACTCACTCAGCCTGTCTGTATGTACACGTTATAGCTCAACTCACTCAGCCTGTCTATATGTACACGTTATATCTCAACTCACTCAGCCTGTCTGTATGTACACGTTATATCTCAACTCACTCAGCCTGTCTGTATGTACACGTTATATCTCAACTCACTCAGCCTGTCTGTATGTACACGTTTTAGCTCAACTCACTCAGCCTGTCTGTATGTACACGTTATATCTCAACTCACTCAGCCTGTCTGTATGTACACGTTATATCTCAACTCACTCAGCCTGTCTGTATGTACAGGTTATATCTCAACTCACTCAGCCTGTCTGTATGTACACGTTAAATCTCAACTCACTCAGCCTGTCTGTATGTACACGTTATATCTAAACTCACTCAGCCTGTCTGTATGTACACGTTATATCTCAACTCACTCAGCCTGTCTGTATGTACACGTTATATCTCAACTCACTCAGCCTGTCTGTATGTACACGTTATATCTCAACTCACTCAGCCTGTCTGTATGTACACGTTATATCTCAACTCACTCAGCCTGTCTGTATGTACAGGTTATATCTCAACTCACTCAGCCTGTCTATATGTACACGTTATATCTCAACTCACTCAGCCTGTCTGTATGTACACGTTATATCTCAACTCACTCAGCCTGTCTGTATGTACACGTTATATCTCAACTCACTCAGCCTGTCTGTATGTACACGTTATATCTCAACTCACTCAGCCTGTCTTTATGTACACGTTATATCTCAACTCACTCAGCCTGTCTGTATGTACACGTTATATCTCAACTCACTCAGCCTGTTTGTATGTACAGGTTATATCTCAACTCACTCAGCCTGTCTGTATGTACACGTTATATCTCAACTCACTCAGCCTGTCTGTATGTACACGTTATATCTCAACTCACTATGCCTGTCTGTATGTACACGTTATATCTCAACTCACTCAGCCTGTCTGTATGTACACGTTATATCTCAACTCACTCAGCCTGTCTGTATGTACACGTTATATCTCAACTCACTCAGCCTGTCTGTATGTACACGTTATATCTCAACTCACTCAGCCTGTCTGTATGTACACGTTATATCTCTACTCACTCAGCCTGTCTGTATGTACACATTATATCTCAACTCACTCAGCCTGTCTGTATGTACCCGTTATATCTCAACTCACTCAGCCTATCTGTATGTACAGGTTATATCTCTGCTAACTCAGCCTGTCTGTATGTACAGGTTATATCTCAACTCACTCAGCCTGTCAGTATGTACACGTTATATCTCAACTCACTCAGCCTGTCTGTATGTACACGTTTTATCTCAACTCACTCAGCCTGTCTGTATGTACACGTTATATCTCAACTCACTCAGCCTGTCTGTATGTACACGTTATATCTCAACTCACTCAGCCTGTCTGTATGTACACGTTATAGCTCAACTCACTCAGCCTGTCTGTATGTACACGTTATAGCTCAACTCACTCAGCCTGTCTGTATGTACACGTTATAGCTCAACTCACTCAGCCTGTCTGTATGTACACGTTTTAGCTCAACTCACTCAGCCTGTCTGTATGTACACGTTATATCTCAACTCACTCAGCCTGTCTGTATGTACACGTTATATCTCAACTCACTCAGCCTGTCTGTATGTACAGGTTATATCTCAACTCACTCAGCCTGTCTGTATGTACACGTTATATCTCAACTCACTCAGCCTGTCTGTATGTACACGTTATATCTCAACTCACTCAGCCTGTCTGTATGTACACGTTATATCTCAACTCACTCAGCCTGTCTGTATGTACACGTTATATCTCAACTCACTCAGCCTGTCTTTATGTACACGTTATATCTCAACTCACTCAGCCTGTCTGTATGTACACGTTATATCTCAACTCACTCAGCCTGTCTGTATGTACAGGTTATATCTCAACTCACTCAGCCTGTCTGTATGTACACGTTATGTCTCAACTCACTCAGCCTGTCTGTATGTACACGTTATATCTCAACTCACTCAATCTGTCTGTATGTACACGTTATATCTCAACTCACTATGCCTGTCTGTATGTACACGTTATATCTCAACTCACTCAGCCTGTCTGTATGTACACGTTATATCTCAACTCACTCAGCCTGTCTGTATGTACACGTTATATCTCAACTCACTCAGCCTGTCTGTATGTACACGTTATATCTCAACTCACTCAGCCTGTCTGTATGTACACGTTATATCTCAACTCACTCAGCCTGTCTGTATGTACACGTTATATCTCAACTCACTCAGCCTGTCTGTATGTACACGTTATATCTCAACTCACTCAGCCTGTCTGTATGTACAGGTTATATCTCTACTAACTCAGCCTGTCTGTATGTACATTGTACAGGTTATATCTCAACTCACTCAGCCTGTCAGTATGTACACGTTATATCTCAACTCACTCAGCCTGTCTGTATGTACACGTTATATCTCAACTCACTCAGCCTGTCTGTATGTACACGTTATATCTCAACTCACTAAGCCTGTCTGTATGTACACGTTATAGCTCAACTCACTCAGCCTGTCTGTATGTACACGTTATAGCTCAACTCACTCAGCCTGTCTGTATGTACACGTTATAGCTCAACTCACTCAGCCTGTCTGTATGTACACGTTATAGCTCAACTCACTCAGCCTGTCTGTATGTACACGTTTTAGCTCAACTCACTCAGCCTGTCTGTATGTACACGTTATATCTCAACTCACTCAGCCTGTCTGTATGTACACGTTATATCTCAACTCACTCAGCCTGTCTGTATGTACAGGTTATATCTCAACTCACTCCGCCTGTCTGTATGTACACATTATATCTCAACTCACTCAGCCTGTCTGTATGTACAGGTTATATCTCAACTCACTCAGCCTGTCTGTATGTACACGTTATATCTCAACTCACTCAGCCTGTCTGTATGTACACGTTATATCTCAACTCACTCAATCTGTCTGTATGTACACGTTATATCTCAACTCACTCAGCCTGTCTGTATGTACACGTTATATCTCAACTCACTCAGCCTGTCTGTATGTACACGTTATATCTCAACTCACTCAGCCTGTCTGTATGTACACGTTATATCTCAACTCACTCAGCCTGTCTGTATGTACAGGTTATATCTCAACTCACTCAGCCTGTCTGTATGTACACGTTATATCTCAACTCACTCAGCCTGTCTGTATGTACACGTTATATCTCAACTCACTCAGCCTGTCTGTATGTACACGTTATATCTCAACTCACTTAGCCTGTCTGTATGTACACGTTATATCTCAACTCACTCAGCCTGTCTGTATGTACACGTTCTATCTCAACTCACTCAGCCTGTCTGTATGTACACGTTATATCTCAACTCACTCAGCCTGTCTGTATGTACACGTTATATCTCAACTCACTCAGCCTGTCTGTATGTACCCGTTATATCTCAACTCACTCAGCCTGTCTGTATGTACAGGTTATATCTCAACTCACTCAGCCTGTCAGTATGTACACGTTATATCTCAACTCACTCAGCCTGTCTGTATGTACACGTTATATCTCAACTCACTCAGCCTGTCTGTATGTACACGTTATATCTCAACTCACTCAGCCTGTCTGTATGTACACGTTATAGCTCAACTCACTCAGCCTGTCTGTATGTACACGTTATAGCTCAACTCACTCAGCCTGTCTGTATGTACACGTTTTAGCTCAACTCACTCAGCCTGTCTGTATGTACACGTTATATCTCAACTCACTCAGCCTGTCTGTATGTACACGTTATATCTCAACTCAATCAGCCTGTCTGTATGTACACGTTCTATCTCAACTCACTCAGCCTGTCTGTATGTACACGTTATATCTCAACTCACTCAGCCTGTCTGTATGTACACGTTATATCTCAACTCACTCAGCCTGTCTGTATGTACCCGTTATATCTCAACTCACTCAGCCTGTCTGTATGTACAGGTTATATCTCTACTAACTCAGCCTGTCTGTATGTACAGGTTATATCTCAACTCACTCAGCCTGTCAGTATGTACACATTATATCTCAACTCACTCAGCCTGTCTGTATGTACACGTTATATCTCAACTCACTCAGCCTGTCTGTATGTACACGTTATATCTCAACTCACTCAGCCTGTCTGTATGTACACGTTATAGCTCAACTCACTCAGCCTGTCTGTATGTACACGTTATAGCTCAACTCACTCAGCCTGTCTGTATGTACACGTTATAGCTCAACTCACTCAGCCTGTCTGTATGTACACGTTATAGCTCAACTCACTCAGCCTGTCTGTATGTACACGTTTTAGCTCAACTCACTCAGCCTGTCTGTATGTACACGTTATATCTCAACTCACTCAGCCTGTCTGTATGTACACGTTATATCTCAACTCACTCAGCCTGTCTGTATGTACAGGTTATATCTCAACTCACTCAGCCTGTCTGTATGTACACGTTATATCTCAACTCACTCAGCCTGTCTGTATGTACACGTTATATCTAAACTCACTCAGCCTGTCTGTATGTACACGTTATATCTCAACTCACTCAGCCTGTCTGTATGTACACGTTATATCTCAACTCACTCAGCCTGTCTGTATGTACACGTTATATCTCAACTCACTCAGCCTGTCTGTATGTACACGTTATATCTCAACTCACTCAGCCTGTCTGTATGTACAGGTTATATCTCAACTCACTCAGCCTGTCTATATGTACACGTTATATCTCAACTCACTCAGCCTGTCTGTATGTACACGTTATATCTCAACTCACTCAGCCTGTCTGTATGTACACGTTATATCTCAACTCACTCAGCCTGTCTGTATGTACACGTTATATCTCAACTCACTCAGCCTGTCTTTATGTACACGTTATATCTCAACTCACTCAGCCTGTCTGTATGTACACGTTATATCTCAACTCACTCAGCCTGTTTGTATGTACAGGTTATATCTCAACTCACTCAGCCTGTCTGTATGTACACGTTATATCTCAACTCACTCAGCCTGTCTGTATGTACACGTTATATCTCAACTCACTATGCCTGTCTGTATGTAGACGTTATATCTCAACTCACTCAGCCTGTCTGTATGTACACGTTATATCTCAACTCACTCAGCCTGTCTGTATGTACACGTTATATCTCAACTCACTCAGCCTGTCTGTATGTACACGTTATATCTCAACTCACTCAGCCTGTCTGTATGTACACGTTATATCTCTACTCACTCAGCCTGTCTGTATGTACACATTATATCTCAACTCACTCAGCCTGTCTGTATGTACACGTTATATCTCAACTCACTCAGCCTGTCTGTATGTACAGGTTATATCTCTACTAACTCAGCCTGTCTGTATGTACATTGTACAGGTTATATCTCAACTCACTCAGCCTGTCAGTATGTACACGTTATATCTTAACTTACTCAGCCTGTCTGTATGTACACGTTATATCTCAACTCACTCAGCCTGTCTGTATGTACACGTTATAGCTCAACTCACTCAGCCTGTCTGTATGTACACGTTATAGCTCAACTCACTCAGCCTGTCTGTATGTACACGTTATAGCTCAACTCACTCAGCCTGTCTGTATGTACACGTTATAGCTCAACTCACTCAGCCTGTCTGTATGTTCCCCTTTTTTAGCTCAACTCACTCAGCCTGTCTGTATGTACACGTTATATCTCAACTCACTCAGCCTGTCTGTATGTACACGTTATATCTCAACTCACTCAGCCTGTCTGTATGTACAGGTTATATCTCAACTCACTCAGCCTGTCTGTATGTACACGTTATATCTAAACTCACTCAGCCTGTCTGTATGTACACGTTATATCTCAACTCACTCAGCCTGTCTGTATGTACACGTTATATCTCAACTCAATCAGCCTGTCTGTATGTACACGTTCTATCTCAACTCACTCAGCCTGTCTGTATGTACACGTTATATCTCAACTCACTCAGCCTGTCTGTATGTACACGTTATATCTCAACTCACTCAGCCTGTCTGTATGTACCCGTTATATCTCAACTCACTCAGCCTGTCTGTATGTACAGGTTATATCTCTACTAACTCAGCCTGTCTGTATGTACAGGTTATATCTCAACTCACTCAGCCTGTCAGTATGTACACGTTATATCTCAACTCACTCAGCCTGTCTGTATGTACACGTTATATCTCAACTCACTCAGCCTGTCTGTATGTACACGTTATATCTCAACTCACTCAGCCTGTCTGTATGTACAGGTTATATCTCAACTCACTCAGCCTGTCTGTATGTACACGTTATATCTCAACTCACTCAGCCTGTCTGTATGTACACGTTATATCTCAACTCACTCAGCCTGTCGGTATGTACACGTTATATCTCAACTCACTCAGCCTGTCTGTATGTACACGTTATATCTCAACTCACTCAGCCTGTCTTTATGTACACGTTATATCTCAACTCACTCAGCCTGTCTGTATGTACACGTTATATCTCAACTCACTCAGCCTGTCTGTATGTACAGGTTATATCTCAACTCACTCAGCCTGTCTGTATGTACACGTTATATCTCAACTCACTCAGCCTGTCTGTATGTACACGTTATATCTCAACTCACTCAGCCTGTCTGTATGTACACGTTATATCTCAACTCACTCAGCCTGTCTGTATGTACACGTTATATCTCAACTCACTCAGCCTGTCTTTATGTACACGTTATATCTCAACTCACTCAGCCTGTCTGTATGTACACGTTATATCTCAACTCACTCAGCCTGTCTGTATGTACAGGTTATATCTCAACTCACTCAGCCTGTCTGTATGTACACGTTATATCTCAACTCACTCAGCCTGTCTGTATGTACACGTTATATCTCAACTCACTCAATCTGTCTGTATGTACACGTTATATCTCAACTCACTATGCCTGTCTGTATGTACACGTTATATCTCAACTCACTCAGCCTGTCTGTATGTACACGTTATATCTCAACTCACTCAGCCTGTCTGTATGTACACGTTATATCTCAACTCACTCAGCCTGTCTGTATGTACACGTTATATCTCAACTCACTCAGCCTGTCTGTATGTACTTGTTATATCTCAACTCACTCAGCCTGTCTGTATGTACACGTTATATCTCAACTCACTCAGCCTGTCTGTATGTACACGTTATATCTCAACTCACTCAGCCTGTCTGTATGTACAGGTTATATCTCTACTAACTCAGCCTGTCTGTATGTACATTGTACAGGTTATATCTCAACTCACTCAGCCTGTCAGTATGTACACGTTATATCTCAACTCACTCAGCCTGTCTGTATGTACACGTTATATCTCAACTCACTCAGCCTGTCTGTATGTACACGTTATATCTCAACTCACTCAGCCTGTCTGTATGTACACGTTATAGCTCAACTCACTCAGCCTGTCTGTATGTACACGTTATAGCTCAACTCACTCAGCCTGTCTGTATGTACACGTTATAGCTCAACTCACTCAGCCTGTCTGTATGTACACGTTATAGCTCAACTCATTCAGCCTGTCTGTATGTACACGTTTTAGCTCAACTCACTCAGCCTGTCTGTATGTACACGTAATATCTCAACTCACTCAGCCTGTCTGTATGTACACGTTATATCTCAACTCACTCAGCCTGTCTGTATGTACAGGTTATATCTCAACTCACTCAGCCTGTCTGTATGTACACGTTATATCTCAACTCACTCAGCCTGTCTGTATGTACACGTTATATCTCAACTCACTCAGCCTGTCTGTATGTACACGTTATATCTCAACTCACTCAGCCTGTCTGTATGTACACGTTATATCTCAACTCACTCAGCCTGTCTTTATGTACACGTTATATCTCAACTCACTCAGCCTGTCTGTATGTACACGTTATATCTCAACTCACTCAGCCTGTCTGTATGTACAGGTTATATCTCAACTCACTCAGCCTGTCTGTATGTACACGTTATATCTCAACTCACTCAGCCTGTCTGTATGTACACGTTATATCTCAACTCACTCAATCTGTCTGTATGTACACGTTATATCTCAACTCACTCAGCATGTCTGTATGTACACGTTATATCTCAACTCACTCAGCCTGTCTGTATGTACACGTTATATCTCAACTCACTCAGCCTGTCTGTATGTACACGTTATATCTCAACTCACTCAGCCTGTCTGTATGTACAGGTTATATCTCAACTCACTCAGCCTGTCTGTATGTACACGTTATATCTCAACTCACTCAGCCTGTCTGTATGTACACGTTATATCTCAACTCACTCAGCCTGTCTGTATGTACACGTTATATCTCAACTCACTCAGCCTGTCTGTATGTACACGTTATATCTCAACTCACTCAGCCTGTCTGTATGTACACGTTATATCTCAACTCACTCAGCCTGTCTGTATGTACACGTTCTATCTCAACTCACTCAGCCTGTCTGTATGTACACGTTATATCTCAACTCACTCAGCCTGTCTGTATGTACACGTTATATCTCAACTCACTCAGCCTGTCTGTATGTACCCGTTATATCTCAACTCACTCAGCCTGTCTGTATGTACAGGTTTAATCTCAACTCACTCAGCCTGTCAGTATGTACACGTTATATCTCAACTCACTCAGCCTGTCTGTATGTACACGTTATATCTCAACTCACTCAGCCTGTCTGTATGTACACGTTCTATCTCAACTCACTCAGCCTGTCTGTATGTACACGTTATATCTCAACTTACTCAGCCTGTCTGTATGTACACGTTATATCTCAACTCACTCAGCCTGTCTGTATGTACCCGTTATATCTCAACTCACTCAGCCTGTCTGTATGTACAGGTTATATCTCAACTCACTCAGCCTGTCAGTATGTACACGTTATATCTCAACTCACTCAGCCTGTCTGTATGTACACGTTATATCTCAACTCACTCAGCCTGTCTGTATGTACACGTTATAGCTCAACTCACTCAGCCTGTCTGTATGTACACGTTATAGCTCAACTCACTCAGCCTGTCTGTATGTACACGTTTTAGCTCAACTCACTCAGCCTGTCTGTATGTACACGTTATATCTCAACTCACTCAGCCTGTCTGTATGTACCCGTTATATCTTAACTCACTCAGCCTGTCTGTATGTACAGGTTATATCTCTACTAACTCAGCCTGTCTGTATGTACAGGTTATATCTCAACTCACTCAGCCTGTCAGTATGTACACGTTATATCTCAACTCACTCAGCCTGTCTGTATGTACACGTTATATCTCAACTCACTCAGCCTGTCTGTATGTACACGTTATATCTCAACTCACTCAGCCTGTCTGTATGTACACGTTATAGCTCAACTCACTCAGCCTGTCTGTATGTACACGTTATATCTCAACTCACTCAGCCTGTCTGTATGTACACGTTATAGCTCAACTCACTCAGCCTGTCTGTATGTACACGTTATAGCTCAACTCACTCAGCCTGTCTGTATGTACACGTTATATCTCAACTCACTCAGCCTGTCTGTATGTACAGGTTATATCTCTACTAACTCAGCCTGTCTGTATGTACATTGTACAGGTTATATCTCAACTCACTCAGCCTGTCAGTATGTACACGTTATATCTCAACTCACTCAGCCTGTCTGTATGTACACGTTATATCTCAACTCACTCAGCCTGTCTGTATGTACACGTTATATCTCAACTCACTCAGCCTGTCTGTATGTACACGTTATAGCTCAACTCACTCAGCCTGTCTGTATGTACACGTTATAGCTCAACTCACTCAGCCTGTCTGTATGTACACGTTATAGCTCAACTCACTCAGCCTGTCTGTATGTACACGATATAGCTCAACTTACTCAGCCTGTCTGTATGTACACGTTTTAGCTCAACTCACTCAGCCTGTCTGTATGTACACGTTATATCTCAACTCACTCAGCCTGTCTGTATGTACACGTTATATCTCAACTCACTCAGCCTGTCTGTATGTACAGGTTATATCTCAACTCACTCAGCCTGTCTGTATGTACAGGTTATATCTCAACTCACTCAGCCTGTCTGTATGTACACGTTATATCTCAACTCACTCAGCCTGTCTGTATGTACACGTTATATCTCAACTCACTCAGCCTGTCTGTATGTACACGTTATATCTCAACTCACTCAGCCTGTCTGTATGTACACGTAATATCTCAACTCACTCAGCCTGTCTGTATGTACACGTTATATCTCAACTCACTCAGCCTGTCTGTATGTACAGGTTATATCTCAACTCACTCAGCCTGTCTGTATGTACACGTTATATCTCAACTCACTCAGCCTGTCTGTATGTACACGTTATATCTCAACTCACTCAGCCTGTCTGTATGTACACGTTATATCTCAACTCACTCAGCCTGTCTGTATGTACACGTTATATCTCAACTCACTCAGCCTGTCTTTATGTACACGTTATATCTCAACTCACTCAGCCTGTCTGTATGTACACGTTATATCTCAACTCACTCAGCCTGTCTGTATGTACAGGTTATATCTCAACTCACTCAGCCTGTCTGTATGTACACGTTATATCTCAACTCACTCAGCCTGTCTGTATGTACACGTTATATCTCAACTCACTCAATCTGTCTGTATGTACACGTTATATCTCAACTCACTCAGCATGTCTGTATGTACACGTTATATCTCAACTCACTCAGCCTGTCTGTATGTACACGTTATATCTCAACTCACTCAGCCTGTCTGTATGTACACGTTATATCTCAACTCACTCAGCCTGTCTGTATGTACAGGTTATATCTCAACTCACTCAGCCTGTCTGTATGTACACGTTATATCTCAACTCACTCAGCCTGTCTGTATGTACACGTTATATCTCAACTCACTCAGCCTGTCTGTATGTACACGTTATATCTCAACTCACTCAGCCTGTCTGTATGTACACGTTATATTTCAACTCACTCAGCCTGTCTGTATGTACACGTTATATCTCAACTCACTCAGCCTGTCTGTATGTACACGTTCTATCTCAACTCACTCAGCCTGTCTGTATGTACACGTTATATCTCAACTCACTCAGCCTGTCTGTATGTACACGTTATATCTCAACTCACTCAGCCTGTCTGTATGTACCCGTTATATCTCAACTCACTCAGCCTGTCTGTATGTACAGGTTTAATCTCAACTCACTCAGCCTGTCAGTATGTACACGTTATATCTCAACTCACTCAGCCTGTCTGTATGTACACGTTATATCTCAACTCACTCAGCCTGTCTGTATGTACACGTTCTATCTCAACTCACTCAGCCTGTCTGTATGTACACGTTATATCTCAACTTACTCAGCCTGTCTGTATGTACACGTTATATCTCAACTCACTCAGCCTGTCTGTATGTACCCGTTATATCTCAACTCACTCAGCCTGTCTGTATGTACAGGTTATATCTCAACTCACTCAGCCTGTCAGTATGTACACGTTATATCTCAACTCACTCAGCCTGTCTGTATGTACACGTTATATCTCAACTCACTCAGCCTGTCTGTATGTACACGTTATATCTCAACTCACTCAGCCTGTCTGTATGTACACGTTATAGCTCAACTCACTCAGCCTGTCTGTATGTACACGTTATAGCTCAACTCACTCAGCCTGTCTGTATGTACACGTTTTAGCTCAACTCACTCAGCCTGTCTGTATGTACACGTTATATCTTAACTCACTCAGCCTGTCTGTATGTACACGTTATATCTCAACTCAATCAGCCTGTCTGTATGTACACGTTCTATCTCAACTCACTCAGCCTGTCTGTATGTACACGTTATATCTCAACTCACTCAGCCTGTCTGTATGTACACGTTATATCTCAACTCACTCAGCCTGTCTGTATGTACCCGTTATATCTTAACTCACTCAGCCTGTCTGTATGTACAGGTTATATCTCTACTAACTCAGCCTGTCTGTATGTACAGGTTATATCTCAACTCACTCAGCCTGTCAGTATGTACACGTTATATCTCAACTCACTCAGCCTGTCTGTATGTACACGTTATATCTCAACTCACTCAGCCTGTCTGTATGTACACGTTATATCTCAACTCACTCAGCCTGTCTGTATGTACACGTTATAGCTCAACTCACTCAGCCTGTCTGTATGTACACGTTATATCTCAACTCACTCAGCCTGTCTGTATGTACACGTTATAGCTCAACTCACTCAGCCTGTCTGTATGTACACGTTATAGCTCAACTCACTCAGCCTGTCTGTATGTACACGTTATATCTCAACTCACTCAGCCTGTCTGTATGTACAGGTTATATCTCTACTAACTCAGCCTGTCTGTATGTACATTGTACAGGTTATATCTCAACTCACTCAGCCTGTCAGTATGTACACGTTATATCTCAACTCACTCAGCCTGTCTGTATGTACACGTTATATCTCAACTCACTCAGCCTGTCTGTATGTACACGTTATATCTCAACTCACTCAGCCTGTCTGTATGTACACGTTATAGCTCAACTCACTCAGCCTGTCTGTATGTACACGTTATAGCTCAACTCACTCAGCCTGTCTGTATGTACACGTTATAGCTCAACTCACTCAGCCTGTCTGTATGTACACGATATAGCTCAACTTACTCAGCCTGTCTGTATGTACACGTTTTAGCTCAACTCACTCAGCCTGTCTGTATGTACACGTTATATCTCAACTCACTCAGCCTGTCTGTATGTACACGTTATATCTCAACTCACTCAGCCTGTCTGTATGTACAGGTTATATCTCAACTCACTCAGCCTGTCTGTATGTACAGGTTATATCTCAACTCACTCAGCCTGTCTGTATGTACACGTTATATCTCAACTCACTCAGCCTGTCTGTATGTACACGTTATATCTCAACTCACTCAGCCTGTCTGTATGTACACGTTATATCTCAACTCACTCAGCCTGTCTTTATGTACACGTTATATCTCAACTCACTCAGCCTGTCTGTATGTACACATTATATCTCAACTCACTCAGCCTGTCTGTATGTACACGTTATATCTCAACTCACTCAGCCTGTCTGTATGTACACGTTATATCTCAACTCACTCAGCCTGTCTGTATGTACACGTTATATCTCAACTCACTCAATCTGTCTGTATGTACACGTTATATCTCAACTCACTCAGCCTGTCTGTATGTACACGTTATATCTCAACTCACTCAGCCTGTCTGTATGTACACGTTATATCTCAACTCACTCAGCCTGTCTGTATGTACACGTTATATCTCAACTCACTCAGCCTGTCTGTATGTACAGGTTATATCTCAACTCACTCAGCCTGTCTGTATGTACACGTTATATCTCAACTCACTCAGCCTGTCTGTATGTACACGTTATATCTCAACTCACTCAGCCTGTCTTTATGTACACGTTATATCTCAACTCACTCAGCCTGTCTGTATGTACACGTTATATCTCAACTCACTCAGCCTGTCTGTATGTACACGTTATATCTCAACTCACTCAGCCTGTCTGTATGTACACGTTCTATCTCAACTCACTCAGCCTGTCTGTATGTACACGTTATATCTCAACTCACTCAGCCTGTCTGTATGTACACGTTATATCTCAACTCACTCAGCCTGTCTGTATGTACCCGTTATATCTCAACTCACTCAGCCTGTCTGTATGTACAGGTTTAATCTCAACTCACTCAGCCTGTCAGTATGTACACGTTATATCTCAACTCACTCAGCCTGTCTGTATGTACACGTTATATCTCAACTCACTCAGCCTGTCTGTATGTACACGTTATATCTCAACTCACTCAGCCTGTCTGTATGTACACGTTATAGCTCAACTCACTCAGCCTGTCTGTATGTACACGTTATAGCTCAACTCACTCAGCCTGTCTGTATGTACACGTTTTAGCTCAACTCACTCAGCCTGTCTGTATGTACACGTTATATCTCAACTCACTCAGCCTGTCTGTATGTACACGTTATATCTCAACTCAATCAGCCTGTCTGTATGTACACGTTCTATCTCAACTCACTCAGCCTGTCTGTATGTACACGTTATATCTCAACTCACTCAGCCTGTCTGTATGTACACGTTATATCTCAACTCACTCAGCCTGTCTATATGTACCCGTTATATCTCAACTCACTCAGCCTGTCTGTATGTACAGGTTATATCTCTACTAACTCAGCCTGTCTGTATGTACAGGTTATATCTCAACTCACTCAGCCTGTCAGTATGTACACGTTATATCTCAACTCACTCAGCCTGTCTGTATGTACACGTTATATCTCAACTCACTCAGCCTGTCTGTATGTACACGTTATATCTCAACTCACTCAGCCTGTCTGTATGTACACGTTATAGCTCAACTCACTCAGCCTGTCTGTATGTACACGTTATAGCTCAACTCACTCAGCCTGTCTGTATGTACACGTTATAGCTCAACTCACTCAGCCTGTCTGTATGTACACGTTATAGCTCAACTCACTCAGCCTGTCTGTATGTACACGTTTTAGCTCAACTCACTCAGCCTGTCTGTATGTACACGTTATATCTCAACTCACTCAGCCTGTCTGTATGTACACGTTATATCTCAACTCACTCAGCCTGTCTGTATGTACAGGTTATATCTCAACTCACTCAGCCTGTCTGTATGTACACGTTATATCTCAACTCACTCAGCCTGTCTGTATGTACACGTTATATCTCAACTCACTCAGCCTGTCTGTATGTACACGTTATATCTCAACTCACTCAGCCTGTCTGTATGTACACGTTATATCTCAACTCACTCAGCCTGTCTTTATGTACACGTTATATCTCAACTCACTCAGCCTGTCTGTATGTACACGTTATATCTCAACTCACTCAGCCTGTCTGTATGTACAGGTTATATCTCAACTCACTCAGCCTGTCTGTATGTACACGTTATATCTCAACTCACTCAATCTGTCTGTATGTACACGTTATATCTCAACTCACTCAGCCTGTCTGTATGTACACGTTATATCTCAACTCACTCAGCCTGTCTGTATGTACACGTTATATCTCAACTCACTCAGCCTGTCTGTATGTACACGTTATATCTCAACTCACTCAGCCTGTCTGTATGTACACGTTATATCTCAACTCACTCAATCTGTCTGTATGTACACGTTATATCTCAACTCACTATGCCTGTCTGTATGTACACGTTATATCTCAACTCACTCAGCCTGTCTGTATGTACACGTTATATCTCAACTCACTCAGCCTGTCTGTATGTACACGTTATATCTCAACTCACTCAGCCTGTCTGTATGTACACGTTATATCTCAACTCACTCAGCCTGTCTGTATGTACACGTTATATCTCAACTCACTCAGCCTGTCTGTATGTACACGTTATATCTCAACTCACTCAGCCTGTCTGTATGTACACGTTATATCTCAACTCACTCAATCTGTCTGTATGTACACGTTATATCTCAACTCACTATGCCTGTCTGTATGTACACGTTATATCTCAACTCACTCAGCCTGTCTGTATGTACACGTTATATCTCAACTCACTCAGCCTGTCTGTATGTACACGTTATATCTCAACTCACTCAGCCTGTCTGTATGTACACGTTATATCTCAACTCACTCAGCCTGTCTGTATGTACACGTTATATCTCAACTCACTCAGCCTGTCTGTATGTACACGTTATATCTCAACTCACTCAGCCTGTCTGTATGTACACGTTATATCTCAACTCACTCAGCCTGTCTGTATGTACAGGTTATATCTCTACTAACTCAGCCTGTCTGTATGTACATTGTACAGGTTATATCTCAACTCACTCAGCCTGTCAGTATGTACACGTTATATCTCAACTCACTCAGCCTGTCTTTATGTACACGTTATATCTCAACTCACTCAGCCTGTCTGTATGTACACGTTATATCTCAACTCACTCAGCCTGTCTGTATGTACACGTTATAGCTCAACTCACTCAGCCTGTCTGTATGTACACGTTATAGCTCAACTCACTCAGCCTGTCTGTATGTACACGTTATAGCTCAACTCACTCAGCCTGTCTGTATGTACACGTTATAGCTCAACTTACTCAGCCTGTCTGTATGTACACGTTTTAGCTCAACTCACTCAGCCTGTCTGTATGTACACGTTATATCTCAACTCACTCAGCCTGTCTGTATGTACACGTTATATCTCAACTCACTCAGCCTGTCTGTATGTACAGGTTATATCTCAACTCACTCAGCCTGTCTGTATGTACAGGTTATATCTCAACTCACTCAGCCTGTCTGTAGGTACACGTTATATCTCAACTCACTCAGCCTGTCTGTATGTACACGTTATATCTCAACTCACTCAGCCTGTCTGTATGTACACGTTATATCTCAACTCACTCAGCCTGTCTTTATGTACACGTTATATCTCAACTCACTCAGCCTGTCTGTATGTACACGTTATATCTCAACTCACTCAGCCTGTCTGTATGTACACGTTATATCTCAACTCACTCAGCCTGTCTGTATGTACACGTTATATCTCAACTCACTCAGCCTGTCTGTATGTACACGTTATATCTCAACTCACTCAATCTGTCTGTATGTACACGTTATATCTCAACTCACTCAGCCTGTCTGTATGTACACGTTATATCTCAACTCACTCAGCCTGTCTGTATGTACACGTTATATCTCAACTCACTCAGCCTGTCTGTATGTACACGTTATATCTCAACTCACTCAGCCTGTCTGTATGTACAGGTTATATCTCAACTCACTCAGCCTGTCTGTATGTACACGTTATATCTCAACTCACTCAGCCTGTCTGTATGTACACGTTATATCTCAACTCACTAAGCCTGTCTGTATGTACACGTTATATCTCAACTCACTCAGCCTGTCTGTATGTACACGTTATATCTCAACTCACTCAGCCTGTCTGTATGTACACGTTATATCTCAACTCACTCAGCCTGTCTGTATGTACACGTTCTATCTCAACTCACTCAGCCTGTCTGTATGTACACGTTATATCTCAACTCACTCAGCCTGTCTGTATGTACACGTTATATCTCAACTCTCTCAGCCTGTCTGTATGTACCCGTTATATCTCAACTCACTCAGCCTGTCTGTATGTACAGGTTTAATCTCAACTCACTCAGCCTGTCAGTATGTACACGTTATATCTCAACTCACTCAGCCTGTCTGTATGTACACGTTATATCTCAACTCACTCAGCCTGTCTGTATGTACACGTTATATCTCAACTCACTCAGCCTGTCTGTATGTACACGTTATAGCTCAACTCACTCAGCCTGTCTGTATGTACACGTTATAGCTCAACTCACTCAGCCTGTCTGTATGTACACGTTTTAGCTCAACTCACTCAGCCTGTCTGTATGTACACGTTATATCTCAACTCACTCAGCCTGTCTGTATGTACACGTTATATCTCAACTCAATCAGCCTGTCTGTATGTACACGTTCTATCTCAACTCACTCAGCCTGTCTGTATGTACACGTTATATCTCAACTCACTCAGCCTGTCTGTATGTACACGTTATATCTCAACTCACTCAGCCTGTCTGTATGTAACCGTTATATCTCAACTCACTCAGCCTGTCTGTATGTACAGGTTATATCTCTACTAACTCAGCCTGTCTGTATGTACAGGTTATATCTCAACTCACTCAGCCTGTCAGTATGTACACGTTATATCTCAACTCACTCAGCCTGTCTGTATGTACACGTTATATCTCAACTCACTCAGCCTGTCTGTATGTACACGTTATATCTCAACTCACTCAGCCTGTCTGTATGTACACGTTATAGCTCAACTCACTCAGCCTGTCTGTATGTACACGTTATAGCTCAACTCACTCAGCCTGTCTGTATGTACACGTTATATCTCAACTCACTCAGCCTGTCTGTATGTACAGGTTATATCTCAACTCACTCAGCCTGTCTGTATGTACACGTTATATCTCAACTCACTCAATCTGTCTGTATGTACACGTTATATCTCAACTCACTCAGCCTGTCTGTATGTACACGTTATATCTCAACTCACTCAGCCTGTCTGTATGTACACGTTATATCTCAACTCACTCAGCCTGTCTGTATGTACACGTTATATCTCAACTCACTCAGCCTGTCTGTATGTACAGGTTATATCTCAACTCACTCAGCATGTCTGTATGTACACGTTATATCTCAACTCACTCAGCCTGTCTGTATGTACACGTTATATCTCAACTCACTCAGCCTGTCTGTATGTACACGTTATATCTCAACTCACTCAGCCTGTCTGTATGTACACGTTATATCTCAACTCACTCAGCCTGTCTGTATGTACACGTTATATCTCAACTCACTCAGCCTGTCTGTATGTACAGGTTTAATCTCAACTCACTCAGCCTGTCAGTATGTACACGTTATATCTCAACTCACTTAGCCTGTCTGTATGTACACGTTATATCTCAACTCACTCAGCCTGTCTGTATGTACCCGTTATATCTCAACTCACTTAGCCTGTCTGTATGTACAGGTTTAATCTCAACTCACTCAGCCTGTCAGTATGTACACGTTATATCTCAACTCACTCAGCCTGTCTGTATGTACACGTTATATCTCAACTCACTCAGCCTGTCTGTATGTACACGTTATATCTCAACTCACTCAGCCTGTCTGTATGTACACGTTATATCTCAACTCACTCAGCCTGTCTGTATGTACACGTTATATCTCAACTCACTCAGCCTGTCTGTATGTACACGTTCTGTCTCAACTCACTCAGCCTGTCTGTATGTACACGTTATATCTCAACTCACTCAGCCTGTCTGTATGTACACGTTATATCTCAACTCACTCAGCCTGTCTGTATGTACCCGTTATATCTCAACTCACTCAGCCTGTCTGTATGTACAGGTTTAATCTCAACTCACTCAGCCTGTCAGTATGTACACGTTATATCTCAACTCACTCAGCCTGTCTGTATGTACACGTTATATCTCAACTCACTCAGCCTGTCTGTATGTACACGTTATATCTCAACTCACTCAGCCTGTCTGTATGTACACGTTATAGCTCAACTCACTCAGCCTGTCTGTATGTACACGTTATAGCTCAACTCACTCAGCCTGTCTGTATGTACACGTTTTAGCTCAACTCACTCAGCCTGTCTGTATGTACACGTTATATCTCAACTCACTCAGCCTGTCTGTATGTACACGTTATATCTCAACTCAATCAGCCTGTCTGTATGTACACGTTCTATCTCAACTCACTCAGCCTGTCTGTATGTACACGTTATATCTCAACTCACTCAGCCTGTCTGTATGTACACGTTATATCTCAACTCACTCAGCCTGTCTGTATGTACACGTTATATCTCAACTCACTCAGCCTGTCTGTATGTACCCGTTATATCTCAACTCACTCAGCCTGTCTGTATGTACAGGTTATATCTCTACTAACTCAGCCTGTCTGTATGTACAGGTTATATCTCAACTCACTCAGCCTGTCAGTATGTACACGTTATATCTCAACTCACTCAGCCTGTCTGTATGTACACGTTATATCTCAACTCACTCAGCCTGTCTGTATGTACACGTTATATCTCAACTCACTCAGCCTGTCTGTATGTACACGTTATAGCTCAACTCACTCAGCCTGTCTGTATGTACACGTTATATCTCAACTCACTCAATCTGTCTGTATGTACACGTTATATCTCAACTCACTATGCCTGTCTGTATGTACACGTTATATCTCAATTCACTCAGCCTGTCTGTATGTACACGTTATATCTCAACTCACTCAGCCTGTCTGTATGTACACGTTATATCTCAACTCACTCAGCCTGTCTGTATGTACCCGTTATATCTCAACTCACTCAGCCTGTCTGTATGTACAGGTTTAATCTCAACTCACTCAGCCTGTCAGTATGTACACGTTATATCTCAACTCACTCAGCCTGTCTGTATGTACACGTTATATCTCAACTCACTCATCCTGTCTGTATGTACACGTTATATCTCAACTTACTCAGCCTGTCTGTATGTACACGTTATAGCTCAACTCACTCAGCCTGTCTGTATGTACACGTTATAGCTCAACTCACTCAGCCTGTCTGTATGTACACGTTTTAGCTCAACTCACTCAGCCTGTCTGTATGTACACGTTATATCTCAACTCACTCAGCCTGTCTGTATGTACACGTTATATCTCAACTCAATCAGCCTGTCTGTATGTACACGTTCTATCTCAACTCACTCAGCCTGTCTGTATGTACACGTTATATCTCAACTCACTCAGCCTGTCTGTATGTACACGTTATATCTCAACTCACTCAGCCTGTCTGTATGTACCCGTTATATCTCAACTCACTCAGCCTGTCTGTATGTACAGGTTATATCTCTACTAACTCAGCCTGTCTGTATGTACAGGTTATATCTCAACTCACTCAGCCTGTCAGTATGTACACGTTATATCTCAACTCACTCAGCCTGTCTGTATGTACACGTTATATCTCAACTCACTCAGCCTGTCTGTATGTACACGTTATATCTCAACTCACTCAGCCAGTCTGTATGTACACGTTATAGCTCAACTCACTCAGCCTGTCTGTATGTACACGTTATAGCTTAACTCACTCAGCCTATCTGTATGTACACGTTATAGCTCAACTCACTCAGCCTGTCTGTATGTACACGTTATAGCTCAACTCACTCAGCCTGTCTGTATGTACACGTTTTAGCTCAACTCACTCAGCCTGTCTGTATGTACACGTTATATCTCAACTCACTCAGCCTGTCTGTATGTACACGTTATATCTCAACTCACTCAGCCTGTCTGTATGTACAGGTTATATCTCAACTCACTCAGCCTGTCTGTATGTACACGTTATATCTCAACTCACTCAGCCTGTCTGTATGTACACGTTATATCTCAACTCACTCAGCCTGTCTGTATGTACACGTTATATCTCAACTCACTCAGCCTGTCTGTATGTACACGTTATATCTCAACTCACTCAGTCTGTCTTTATGTACACGTTATATCTCAACTCACTCAGCCTGTCTGTATGTACACGTTATATCTCAACTCACTCAGCCTGTCTGTATGTACAGGTTATATCTCAACTCACTCAGCCTGTCTGTATGTACACGTTATATCTCAACTCACTCAGCCTGTCTGTATGTACACGTTATATCTCAACTCACTCAATCTGTCTGTATGTACACGTTATATCTCAACTCACTATGCCTGTCTGTATGTACACGTTATATCTCAACTCACTCAGCCTGTCTGTATGTACACGTTATATCTCAACTCACTCAGCCTGTCTGTATGTACACGTTATATCTCAACTCACTCAGCCTGTCTGTATGTACACGTTATATCTCAACTCACTCAGCCTGTCTGTATGTACACGTTATATCTCAACTCACTCAGCCTGTCTGTATGTACACGTTATATCTCAACTCACTCAGCCTGTCTGTATGTACACGTTATATCTCAACTCACTCAGCCTGTCTGTATGTACACGTTATATCTCAACTCACTTAGCCTGTCTGTATGTACACGTTATATCTCAACTCACTCAGCCTGTCTGTATGTACACGTTATATCTCAACTCACTCAGCCTGTCTGTATGTACACGTTATATCTCAACTCACTCAGCCTGTCTGTATGTACACGTTATATCTCAACTCACTCAGCCTGTCTGTATGTACACGTTATATCTCAACTCACTCAGCCTGTCTGTATGTACACGTTATATCTCAACTCACTCAGCCTGTCTGTATGTACACGTTATATCTCAACTCACTCAACCTGTCTGTATGTACACGTTATATCTCAACTCACTCAGCCTGTCTGTATGTACACGTTATATCTCAACTCACTCAGCCTGTCTGTATGTACACGTTATATCTCAACTCACTCAGCCTGTCTGTATGTACACGTTATATCTCAACTCACTCAGCCTGTCTGTATGTACACGTTATATCTCAACTCACTCAGCCTGTCTGTATGTACACGTTATATCTCAACTCACTCAGCCTGTCTTTATGTACACGTTATATCTCAACTCACTCAGCCTGTCTGTATGTACACGTTATATCTCAACTCACTCAGCCTGTCTGTATGTACAGGTTATATCTCAACTCACTCAGCCTGTCTGTATGTACACGTTATATCTCAACTCACTCAGCCTGTCTGTATGTACACGTTATATCTCAACTCACTCAATCTGTCTGTATGTACACGTTATATCTCAACTCCTTATGCCTGTCTGTATGTACACGTTATATCTCAATTCACTCAGCCTGTCTGTATGTACACGTTATATCTCAACTCACTCAGCCTGTCTGTATGTACACGTTATATCTCAACTCACTCAGCCTGTCTGTATGTACACGTTATATCTCAACTCACTCAGCCTGTCTGTATGTACACGTTATATCTCAACTCACTCAGCCTGTCTGTATGTACCCGTTATATCTCAACTCACTCAGCCTGTCTGTATGTACAGGTTTAATCTCAACTCACTCAGCCTGTCTGTATGTACACGTTATATCTCAACTCACTCAGCCTGTCTGTAAGTACACGTTATATCTCAACTCACTCAGCCTGTCTGTATGTACACGTTATATCTCAACTCACTCAGCCTGTCTGTATGTACACGTTATAGCTCAACTCACTCAGCCTGTCTGTATGTACACGTTATAGCTCAACTCACTCAGCCTGTCTGTATGTACACGTTTTAGCTCAACTCACTCAGCCTGTCTGTATGTACACGTTATATCTCAACTCACTCAGCCTGTCTGTATGTACACGTTATATCTCAACTCAATCAGCCTGTCTGTATGTACACGTTCTATCTCAACTCACTCAGCCTGTCTGTATGTACACGTTATATCTCAACTCACTCAGCCTGTCTGTATGTACACGTTATATCTCAACTCACTCAGCCTGTCTGTATGTACCCGTTATATCTCAACTCACTCAGCCTGTCTGTATGTACAGGTTATATCTCTACTAACTCAGCCTGTCTGTATGTACAGGTTATATCTCAACTCACTCAGCCTGTCAGTATGTACACGTTATATCTCAACTCACTCAGCCTGTCTGTATGTACACGTTATATCTCAACTCACTCAGCCTGTCTGTATGTACACGTTATATCTCAACTCACTCAGCCTGTCTGTATGTACACGTTATATCTCAACTCACTCAGCCTGTCTGTATGTACCCGTTATATCTCAACTCACTCAGCCTGTCTGTATGTACAGGTTATATCTCTACTAACTCAGCCTGTCTGTATGTACAGGTTATATCTCAACTCACTCAGCCTGTCAGTATGTACACGTTATATCTCAACTCACTCAGCCTGTCTGTATGTACACGTTATATCTCAACTCACTCAGCCTGTCTGTATGTACACGTTATATCTCAACTCACTCAGCCTGTCTGTATGTACACGTTATATCTCAACTCACTCAGCCTGTCTGTATGTACACGTTATAGCTCAACTCACTCAGCCTGTCTGTATGTACACGTTATAGCTCAACTCACTCAGCCTGTCTGTATGTACACGTTATAGCTCAACTCACTCAGCCTGTCTGTATGTACACGTTTTAGCTCAACTCACTCAGCCTGTTTGTATGTACACGTTATATCTCAACTCACTCAGCCTGTCTGTATGTACACGTTATATCTCAACTCACTCAGCCTGTCTGTATTAACAGGTTATATCTCAACTCACTCAGCCTGTCTTTATGTACACGTTATATCTCAACTCACTCAGCCTGTCTTTATGTACACGTTATATCTCAACTCACTCAGCCTGTCTGTATGTACACGTTATATCTCAACTCACTCAGCCTGTCTGTATAAACAGGTTATATCTCAACTCACTCAGCCTGTCTGTATGTACACGTTATATCTCAACTCACTCAGCCTGTCTGTATGTACACGTTATATCTCAACTCACTCAATCTGTCTGTATGTACACGTTATATCTCAACTCACTATGCCTGTCTGTATGTACACGTTATATCTCAACTCACTCAGCCTGTCTGTATGTACACGTTATATCTCAACTCACTCAGCCTGTCTGTATGTACACGTTATATCTCAACTCACTCAGCCTGTCTGTATGTACACGTTATATCTCAACTCACTCAGCCTGTCTGTATGTACACGTTATATCTCAACTCACTCAGCCTGTCTGTATGTACACGTTATAGCTCAACTCACTCAGCCTGTCTGTATGTACACGTTATAGCTCAACTCACTCAGCCTGTCTGTATGTACACGTTATAGCTCAACTCACTCAGCCTGTCTGTATGTACACGTTTTAGCTCAACTCACTCAGCCTGTCTGTATGTACACGTTATATCTCAACTCACTCAGCCTGTCTGTATGTACACGTTATATCTCAACTCACTCAGCCTGTCTGTATGTACAGGTTATATCTCAACTCACTCAGCCTGTCTGTATGTACAGGTTATATCTCAACTCACTCAGCCTGTCTGTATGTACACGTTATATCTCAACTCACTCAGCCTGTCTGTATGTACACGTTATATCTCAACTCACTCAGCCTGTCTGTATGTACACGTTATATCTCAACTCACTCAGCCTGTCTGTATGTACACGTTATATCTCAACTCACTCAGCCTGTCTTTATGTACACGTTATATCTCAACTCACTCAGCCTGTCTGTATGTACACGTTATATCTCAACTCACTCAGCCTGTCTGTATGTACACGTTATATCTCAACTCACTCAGCCTGTCTGTATGTACCCGTTATATCTCAACTCACTCAGCCTGTCTGTATGTACACGTTATATCTCAACTCACTCAGCCTGTCTGTATGTACACGTTATATCTCAACTCACTCAGCCTGTCTGTATGTACACGTTATATCTCAACTCACTCAGCCTGTCTGTATGTACCCGTTATATCTCAACTCACTCAGCCTGTCTGTATGTACAGGTTATATCTCTACTAACTCAGCCTGTCTGTATGTACAGGTTATATCTCAACTCACTCAGCCTGTCAGTATGTACACGTTATATCTCAACTCACTCAGCCTGTCTGTATGTACACGTTATATCTCAACTCACTCAGCCTGTCTGTATGTACACGTTATATCTCAACTCACTCAGCCTGTCTGTATGTACACGTTATATCTCAACTCACTCAGCCTGTCTGTATGTACACGTTATAGCTCAACTCACTCAGCCTGTCTGTATGTACACGTTATAGCTCAACTCACTCAGCCTGTCTGTATGTACACGTTATAGCTCAACTCACTCAGCCTGTCTGTATGTACACGTTTTAGCTCAACTCACTCAGCCTGTTTGTATGTACACGTTATATCTCAACTCACTCAGCCTGTCTGTATGTACACGTTATATCTCAACTCACTCAGCCTGTCTGTATTAACAGGTTATATCTCAACTCACTCAGCCTGTCTTTATGTACACGTTATATCTCAACTCACTCAGCCTGTCTTTATGTACACGTTATATCTCAACTCACTCAGCCTGTCTGTATGTACACGTTATATCTCAACTCACTCAGCCTGTCTGTATAAACAGGTTATATCTCAACTCACTCAGCCTGTCTGTATGTACACGTTATATCTCAACTCACTCAGCCTGTCTGTATGTACACGTTATATCTCAACTCACTCAATCTGTCTGTATGTACACGTTATATCTCAACTCACTATGCCTGTCTGTATGTACACGTTATATCTCAACTCACTCAGCCTGTCTGTATGTACACGTTATATCTCAACTCACTCAGCCTGTCTGTATGTACACGTTATATCTCAACTCACTCAGCCTGTCTGTATGTACACGTTATATCTCAACTCACTCAGCCTGTCTGTATGTACACGTTATATCTCAACTCACTCAGCCTGTCTGTATGTACACGTTATAGCTCAACTCACTCAGCCTGTCTGTATGTACACGTTATAGCTCAACTCACTCAGCCTGTCTGTATGTACACGTTATAGCTCAACTCACTCAGCCTGTCTGTATGTACACGTTTTAGCTCAACTCACTCAGCCTGTCTGTATGTACACGTTATATCTCAACTCACTCAGCCTGTCTGTATGTACACGTTATATCTCAACTCACTCAGCCTGTCTGTATGTACAGGTTATATCTCAACTCACTCAGCCTGTCTGTATGTACAGGTTATATCTCAACTCACTCAGCCTGTCTGTATGTACACGTTATATCTCAACTCACTCAGCCTGTCTGTATGTACACGTTATATCTCAACTCACTCAGCCTGTCTGTATGTACACGTTATATCTCAACTCACTCAGCCTGTCTGTATGTACACGTTATATCTCAACTCACTCAGCCTGTCTTTATGTACACGTTATATCTCAACTCACTCAGCCTGTCTGTATGTACACGTTATATCTCAACTCACTCAGCCTGTCTGTATGTACACGTTATATCTCAACTCACTCAGCCTGTCTGTATGTACACGTTATATCTCAACTCACTCAGCCTGTCTGTATGTACACGTTATATCTCAACTCACTCAGCCTGTCTGTATGTACACGTTATATCTCAACTCACTCAGCCTGTCTGTATGTACACGTTATATCTCAACTCACTCAGCCTGTCTGTATTTACACGTTATATCTCAACTCACTCAGCCTGTCTGTATGTACACGTTATATCTCAACTCACTCAGCCTGTCTGTATTAACAGGTTATATCTCAACTCACTCAGCCTGTCTGTATGTACACGTTATATCTCAACTCACTCAGCCTGTCTTTATGTACACGTTATATCTCAACTCACTCAGCCTGTCTGTATGTACACGTTATATCTCAACTCACTCAGCCTGTCTGTATAGACAGGTTATATCTCAACTCACTCAGCCTGTCTGTATGTACACGTTATATCTCAACTCACTCAGCCTGTCTGTATGTACACGTTATATCTCAACTCACTCAATCTGTCTGTATGTACACGTTATATCTCAACTCACTATGCCTGTCTGTATGTACACGTTATATCTCAACTCACTCAGCCTGTCTGTATGTACACGTTATATCTCAACTCACTCAGCCTGTCTGTATGTACACGTTATATCTCAACTCACTCAGCCTGTCTGTATGTACACGTTATATCTCAACTCACTCAGCCTGTCTGTATGTACACGTTATAGCTCAACTCACTCAGCCTGTCTGTATGTACACGTTATAGCTCAACTCACTCAGCCTGTCTGTATGTACACGTTATAGCTCAACTCACTCAGCCTGTCTGTATGTACACGTTATAGCTCAACTCACTCAGCCTGTCTGTATGTACACGTTTTAGCTCAACTCACTCAGCCTGTCTGTATGTACACGTTATATCTCAACTCACTCAGCCTGTCTGTATGTACACGTTATATCTCAACTCACTCAGCCTGTCTGTATGTACAGGTTATATCTCAACTCACTCAGCCTGTCTGTATGTACACGTTATATCTCAACTCACTCAGCCTGTCTGTATGTACACGTTATATCTCAACTCACTCAGCCTGTCTGTATGTACACGTTATATCTCAACTCACTCAGCCTGTCTGTATGTACACGTTATATCTCAACTCACTCAGCCTGTCTTTATGTACACGTTATATCTCAACTCACTCAGCCTGTCTGTATGTACACGTTATATCTCAACTCACTCAGCCTGTCTGTATGTACACGTTATATCTCAACTCACTCAGCCTGTCTGTATGTACACGTTATATCTCAACTCACTCAGCCTGTCTGTATGTACACGTTATATCTCAACTCACTCAGCCTGTCTGTATGTACACGTTATATCTCAACTCACTCAGCCTGTCTGTATGTACACGTTATATCTCAACTCACTCAGCCTGTCTGTATTTACACGTTATATCTCAACTCACTCAGCCTGTCTGTATGTACACGTTATATCTCAACTCACTCAGCCTGTCTGTATGTACAGGTTATATCTCAACTCACTCAGCCTGTCTGTATGTACACGTTATATCTCAACTCACTCAGCCTGTCTGTATGTACCCGTTATATCTCAACTCACTCAGCCTGTCTGTATGTACAGGTTATATCTCTACTAACTCAGCCTGTCTGTATGTACAGGTTATATCTCAACTCACTCAGCCTGTCAGTATGTACACGTTATATCTCAACTCACTCAGTCTGTCTGTATGTACACGTTATATCTCAACTCACTCAGCCTGTCTGTATGTACACGTTATATCTCAACTCACTCAGCCTGTCTGTATGTACACGTTATATCTCAACTCACTCAGCCTGTCTGTATGTACACGTTATAGCTCAACTCACTCAGCCTGTCTGTATGTACACGTTATAGCTCAACTCACTCAGCCTGTCTGTATGTACACGTTATAGCTCAACTCACTCAGCCTGTCTGTATGTACACGTTTTAGCTCAACTCACTCAGCCTGTCTGTATGTACACGTTATATCTCAACTCACTCAGCCTGTCTGTATGTACACGTTATATCTCAACTCACTCAGCCTGTCTGTATTAACAGGTTATATCTCAACTCACTCAGCCTGTCTGTATGTACACGTTATATCTCAACTCACTCAGCCTGTCTTTATGTACACGTTATATCTCAACTCACTCAGCCTGTCTGTATGTACACGTTATATCTCAACTCACTCAGCCTGTCTGTATGTACAGGTTATATCTCAACTCACTCAGCCTGTCTGTATGTACACGTTATATCTCAACTCACTCAGCCTGTCTGTATGTACACGTTATATCTCAACTCACTCAATCTGTCTGTATGTACACGTTATATCTCAACTCACTATGCCTGTCTGTATGTACACGTTATATCTCAACTCACTCAGCCTGTCTGTATGTACACGTAATATCTCAACTCACTCAGCCTGTCTGTATGTACACGTTATATCTCAACTCACTCAGCCTGTCTGTATGTACACGTTATATCTCAACTCACTCAGCCTGTCTGTATGTACACGTTATATCTCAACTCACTCAGCCTGTCTGTATGTACACGTAATATCTCAACTCACTCAGCCTGTCTGTATGTACACGTTATATCTCAACTCACTCAGCCTGTCTGTATGTACACGTTATATCTCAACTCACTCAGCCTGTCTGTATGTACACGTTATATTTCAACTCACTCAGCCTGTCTGTATGTACACGTTATATCTCAACTCACTCAGCCTGTCTGTATGTACACGTTATATCTCAACTCACTCAGCCTGTCTGTATGTACACGTTATATCTCAACTCACTCAGCCTGTCTGTATGTACACGTTATAGCTCAACTCACTCAGCCTGTCTGTATGTACACGTTATAGCTCAACTCACTCAGCCTGTCTGTATGTACACGTTATAGCTCAACTCACTCAGCCTGTCTGTATGTACACGTTAGAGCTCAACTCACTCAGCCTGTCTGTATGTACACGTTTTAGCTCAACTCACTCAGCCTGTCTGTATGTACACGTTATATCTCAACTCACTCAGCCTGTCTGTATGTACACGTTATATCTCAACTCACTCAGCCTGTCTGTATGTACAGGTTATATCTCAACTCACTCAGCCTGTCTGTATGTACACGTTATATCTCAACTCACTCAGCCTGTCTGTATGTACACGTTATATCTCAACTCACTCAGCCTGTCTGTATGTACACGTTATATCTCAACTCACTCAGCCTGTCTGTATGTACACGTTATAGCTCAACTCACTCAGCCTGTCTTTATGTACACGTTATATCTCAACTCACTCAGCCTGTCTGTATGTACACGTTATATCTCAACTCACTCAGCCTGTCTGTATGTACACGTTATATCTCAACTCACTCAGCCTGTCTGTATGTACACGTTATATCTCAACTCACTCAGCCTGTCTGTATGTACACGTTATATCTCAACTCACTCAGCCTGTCTGTATGTACACGTTATATCTCAACTCACTCAGCCTGTCTGTATGTACACGTTATATCTCAACTCACTCAGCCTGTCTGTATTTACACGTTATATCTCAACTCACTCAGCCTGTCTGTATGTACACGTTATATCTCAACTCACTCAGCCTGTCTGTATGTACAGGTTATATCTCAACTCACTCAGCCTGTCTGTATGTACACGTTATATCTCAACTCACTCAGCCTGTCTGTATGTACAGGTTATATCTCAACTCACTCAGCCTGTCTGTATGTACACGTTATATCTCAACTCACTCAGCCTGTCTGTATGTACACGTTATATCTCAACTCACTCAATCTGTCTGTATGTACACGTTATATCTCAACTCACTATGCCTGTCTGTATGTACACGTTATATCTCAATTCACTCAGCCTGTCTGTATGTACACGTTATATCTCAACTCACTCAGCCTGTCTGTATGTACACGTTATATCTCAACTCACTCAGCCTGTCTGTATGTACACGTTATATCTCAACTCACTCAGCCTGTCTGTATGTACACGTTATATCTCAACTCACTCAGCCTGTCTGTATGTACCCGTTATATCTCAACTCACTCAGCCTGTCTGTATGTACAGGTTTAATCTCAACTCACTCAGCCTGTCAGTATGTACACGTTATATTTCAACTCACTCAGCCTGTCTGTATGTACACGTTATATCTCAACTCACTCAGCCTGTCTGTGTGTACACGTTATATCTCAACTCACTATGCCTGTCTGTATGTACCCGTTATATCTCAACTCACTCAGCCTGTCTGTATGTACAGGTTTAATCTCAACTCACTCAGCCTGTCAGTATGTACACGTTATATCTCAACTTACTCAGCCTGTCTGTATGTACACGTTATATCTCAACTCACTCAATCTGTCTGTATGTACACGTTATATCTCAACTCACTATGCCTGTCTGTATGTACACGTTATATCTCAATTCACTCAGACTGTCTGTATGTACACGTTATATCTCAACTCACTCAGCCTGTCTGTATGTACACGTTATATCTCAACTCACTCAGCCTGTCTGTATGTACACGTTATATCTCAACTCACTCAGCCTGTCTGTATGTACACGTTATATCTCAACTCACTCAGCCTGTCTGTATGTACCCGTTATATCTCAACTCACTCAGCCTGTCTGTATGTACAGGTTTAATCTCAACTCACTCAGCCTGTCAGTATGTACACGTTATATCTCAACTCACTCAGCCTGTCTGTATGTACAGGTTATATCTCAACTCACTCAGCCTGTCTGTATGTACACGTTATATCTCAACTCACTCAGCCTGTCTGTATGTACACGTTATATCTCAACTCACTCAGCCTGTCTGTATGTACACGTTATATCTCAACTCACTCAGCCTGTCTGTATGTACACATTATATTTCAACTCACTCAGCCTGTCTGTATGTACACGTTATATCTCAACTCACTCAGCCTGTCTGTATGTACAGGTTATATCTCAACTCACTCAGCCTGTCTGTATGTACACGTTATAGCTCAACTCACTCAGCCTGTCTGTATGTACACGTTATATCTCAACTCACTCAGCCTGTCTGTATGTACACGTTATATCTCAACTCACTCAGCCTGTCTGTATGTACACGTTATATCTCAACTCACTCAGCCTGCCTGTATGTACACGTTATATCTCAACTCACTCAGCCTGTCTGTATGTACACGTTATATCTCAACTCACTCAGCCTGTCTGTATGTACAGGTTATATCTCAACTCACTCAGCCTGTCTGTATGTACAGGTTAAATCTCAACTCACTCAGCCTGTCTGTATGTACAGGTTATATCTCAACTCACTCAGCCTGTCTGTATGTACACGTTATATCTCAACTCACTCAGCCTGTCTGTATGTACACGTTATATCTCAACTCACTCAGCCTGTCTGTATGTACACGTTATATCTCAACTCACTCAGCCTGTCTGTATGTACACGTTATATCTCAACTCACTCAGCCTGTCTGTATGTACACGTTATATCTCAACTCACTCAGCCTGTCTGTATGTACACGTTATATCTCAACTCACTCAGCCTGTCTGTATGTACACGTTATATCTCAACTCACTCAGCCTGTCTGTATGTACACGTTATATCTCAACTCACTCAGCCTGTCTGTATGTACACGTTATATCTCAACTCACTCAGCCTGTCTGTATGTACACGTTATATCTCAACTCACTCAGCCTGTCTGTATGTACACGTTATATCTCAACTCACTCAGCCTGTCTGTATGTACACGTTATATCTCAACTCACTCAGCCTATCTGTATGTACACGTTATATCTCAACTCACTCAGCCTGTCTGTATGTACACGTTATATCTCAACTCACTCAGCCTGTCTGTATGTACACGTTATATCTCAACTCACTCAGCCTGTCTGTATGTACACGTTATATCTCAACTCACTCAGCCTGTCTGTATGTACACGTTATATCTCAACTCACTCAGCCTGTCTGTATGTACACGTTATATCTCAACTCACTCAGCCTGTCTGTATGTACACGTTATATCTCAACTCACTCAGCCTGTCTGTATGTACACGTTATATCTCAACTCACTCAGCCTGTCTGTATGTACACGTTATATCTCAACTCACTCAGCCTGTCTGTATGTACACGTTATATCTCAACTCACTCAGCCTGTCTGTATGTACACGTTATATCTCAACTCACTCAGCCTGTCTGTATGTACACGTTATATCTCAACTCACTCAGCCTGTCTGTATGTACACGTTATATCTCAACTCACTCAGCCTGTCTGTATGTACACGTTATATCTCAACTCACTCAGCCTGTCTGTATGTACAGGTTATATCTCAACTCACTCAGCCTGTCTGTATGTACAGGTTATATCTCAACTCACTCAGCCTGCCTGTATGTACACGTTATATCTCAACTCACTCAGCCTGCCTGTATGTACACGTTATATCTCAACTCACTCAGCCTGCCTGTATGTACACGTTATATCTCAACTCACTCAGCCTGTCTGTATGTACACGTTATATCTCAACTCACTCAGCCTGTCTGTATGTACACGTTATATCTCAACTCACTCAGCCTGTCTGTATGTACACGTTATATCTCAACTCACTCAGCCTGTCTGTATGTACACGTTATATCTCAACTCACTCAGCCTGTCTGTATGTACACGTTATATCTCAACTCACTCAGCCTGTCTGTATGTACACGTTATATCTCAACTCACTCAGCCTGTCTGTATGTACACGTTATATCTCAACTCACTCAGCCTGTCTGTATGTACACGTTATATCTCAACTCACTCAGCCTGTCTGTATGTACAGGTTATATCTCAACTCACTCAGCCTGTCTGTATGTACACGTTATATCTCAACTCACTCAGCCTGTCTGTATGTACACGTTATATCTCAACTCACTCAGCCTGCCTGTATGTACACGTTATATCTCAACTCACTCAGCCTGCCTGTATGTACACGTTATATCTCAACTTACTCAGCCTGTCTGTATGTACACGTTATATCTCAACTCACTCAGCCTGTCTGTATGTACACGTTATATCTCAACTCACTCAGCCTGTCTGTATGTACACGTTATATCTCAACTCACTCAGCCTGTCTGTATGTACACGTTATATCTCAACTCACTCAGCCTGTCTGTATGTACAGGTTATATCTCAACTCACTCAGCCTGTCTGTATGTACAGGTTATATCTCAACTCACTCAGCCTGTCTGTATGTACACGTTATATCTCAACTCACTCAGCCTGTCTGTATGTACACGTTATATCTCAACTCACTCAGCCTGTCTGTATGTACACGTTATATCTCAACTTACTCAGCCTGTCTGTATGTACACGTTATATCTCAACTCACTCAGCCTGTCTGTATGTACACGTTATATCTCAACTCACTCAGCCTGCCTGTATGTACACGTTATATCTCAACTCACTCAGCCTGCCTGTATGTACACGTTATATCTCAACTCACTCAGCCTGTCTGTATGTACACGTTATATCTCAACTCACTCAGCCTGGCTGTATGTACACGTTATATCTCAACTCACTCAGCCTGTCTGTATGTACACGTTATATCTCAACTCACTCAGCCTGTCTGTATGTACAGGTTATATCTCAACTCACTCAGCCTGTCTGTATGTACAGGTTATATCTCAACTCACTCAGCCTGTCTGTATGTACAGGTTATATCTCAACTCACTCAGCCTGTCTGTATGTACACGTTATATCTCAACTCACTCAGCCTGCCTGTATGTACACGTTATATCTCAACTCACTCAGCCTGCCTGTATGTACACGTTATATCTCAACTCACTCAGCCTGTCTGTATGTACACGTTATATCTCAACTCACTCAGCCTGTCTGTATGTACACGTTATATCTCAACTCACTCAGCCTGTCTGTATGTACACGTTATATCTCAACTCACTCAGCCTGTCTGTATGTACACGTTATATCTCAACTCACTCAGCCTGTCTGTATGTACACGTTATATCTCAACTCACTTAGCCTGTCTGTATGTACACGTTATATCTCAACTTACTCAGCCTGTCTGTATGTACACGTTATATCTCAACTCACTTAGTCTGTCTGTATGTACACGTTATATCTTAACTCACTCAGCCTGTCTGTATGTACACGTTAGATCTCAACTCACTCAGTCTGCCTGTATGTACACGTTATATCTTAACTCACTCAGCCTGCCTGTATGTACACGTTATATCTCAACTCACTCAGCCTGCCTGTATGTACACGTTATATCTCAACTCACTCAGCCTGTCTGTATGTACACGTTATATCTCAACTCACTCAGCCTGTCTGTATGTACACGTTATATCTCAACTCACTCAGCCTGTCTGTATGTACACGTTATATCTCAACTCACTCAGCCTGTCTGTATGTACACGTTATATCTCAACTCACTCAGCCTGTCTGTATGTACACGTTATATCTCAACTCACTCAGCCTGTCTTTCTCATACACCCAACCTAGGATCAAGTTCAAACTTTGCACAATTTATCATTGACATAGACAAGACATGAATCAATAAAAATAATTACCAACTATCAATTAATTACTGGTAAGTAATTATTTTGTGTCGAGACCAACAAAGGAAATTAATTCTTCAGTATTCACAGAAAAGGCTAAATATTTAGTGTTTGCTCTCTTTCCATAATTGAACACGTTATTTCTCGCATAGCCATTCTCGGATCAAGTTGAAACTTTAAAGAAATATTAATTGTACCTAACAAAACAAGAATTAATTATAAAAAAAACTAATTAGTCAATTAATTATTGATAATTAATTATTTTGTTTGGCATAGAATGAAGGTAATAATTTCAACAATATTTAGAGATGTAAAAGACGTAAATTGTTAATGCGGAATTCTTCTCTAAGATAACTTTATTTTTTAAAATTGATTTTTAACATTCTTTGTTGTTTTGTAATTACTCAATACATCTTTTAAATTTTATAAGTGACCGCATTCATTTAGAAAGAATAATATCAGACATTTTGTAAATAATTTGATAACGATTAAATAAGTAGAAGTGGATTGTAAAACTCCATGAATGATACAATGCGGAACTAATTTAACTGTTGAATTAAAGACTTTTCTTTACTGCTATATTTAATGACCTGGATAGTAGTAATTATCTATTTTTAGACATTCTTCAAGTCTCCAAATGGTGATGCCATAGTCTTACTTAACGCTTGGAGAGAACTTCTTTGCCTCAGGGAACAACCTCCAGCGCTGGTGGTCATGGCTTGGGACGATGTGAAAAGGGGAAACAAATAAACCTTTTCTCCCACCACATTCGTGTATCTGTAACTTGCCTTTTAGTTCCCTTGTGTAAAGAGAATCATTACTAAGTCGTGACATACCTTTCATGTACACCATCTCCTGACAAATTTCATTTCCTTGCATTGTAAAAAAAAAAAAATGTCCCTGTGTTCACTTTTTTTCTTTGTCCAGGATATACATTATGCCCCCTTGCTTAATCTATGGTCTTACCACTATGACACTTTTTTGTCAGGTCAAATTTTAATAAAAGAAAAAACAACTTGTCTGTGCCTTCGTTAGAAAGTCATTTCAAAACACCAAATGCTCTTGGAAGATGGCTTGTGAGTAATAAATGAGGCTTTACAACGATTGAAACCTGCATATTTTGACACATCTAAGACAGACAAAGCCTTTGTCCACAGGGGGTCTGTTTAAGTTCTCTTTTCGTCTTCTGTGCCTTTCTTCGGCCAGAGCTCTATTTGGCTCTAAAAGTATGTCTGGCGACCCTTGTGAGAGGCTCCTCCTACTCTATGATGTTTCCCTTTGAAATGACTGTGTCAATGATTGACTTTAATTATAGTTTAAAAACAAACAAACATGAAAAGTTAAGATTTTAAGATCTGTGTCAGATAACTGTTACATCTGTGTCAGATAACTGTTACATCTGTGTCAGATAACTGTTACATCTGTGTCAGATAACTGTTACATCATTTGTTAGATAACTGTTACATTGTGTCAGATAACTGTTACATATGTGTTAGATAACTGTTATACATTTGTTACATAACTGTTACATCTGTGTCAGATAACTGTTACATCTGTGTCAGATAACTGTTACATCATTTGTTAGATAACTGTTACATCTGTGTCAGATAACTGTTACATCATTTGTTACATAACTGTTACATCATTTGTTAGATAACTGTTACATCTGTGTCAGATAACTGTTACATATGTGTTAGATAACTGTTATACATTTGTTACATAACTGTTACATCTGTGTCAGATAACTGTTACATCTGTGTCAGATAACTGTTACATCATTTGTTAGATAACTGTTACATCTGTGTCAGATAACTGTTACATCATTTGTTACATAACTGTTACATCATTTGTTAGATAACTGTTACATCTGTGTCAGATCATTGTTACATCTGTGTCAGATAACTGTTACATCTGTAAGATAACTGTTACATCTGTAAGATAACTTGTGGTGAAATAGTTAGTATTTGTTTATGTTTGTGTAACGTCGTGAGAATGTGTTCACAACATTGATTTAGTGTGCTACTATCCAAGTCTCTTTCGTCAGTTCATGTGTCGTTCTAGTTTAATAAAGCCTTGTTTTAGGTTACTCTTCAGTGTTCCTTTATTTCTTATTACAATTTATTAAACTAGAAATTTTCAATTCTATGGATCTATGTGTCTCGTGTATCTTATTTGGATTTTCGTTCAACACTATTCTCAGTCTGTAAGTAAAAATTGTAATACAAATGGAGCGTCTATTTAGGCCAAAAGAGCTAGACATAGAGCCTAGCACGCCATCGGCTGCCGAGAAGTGGCTGCACTGGCTCAGAACATTTGAGAATTTCATCTCCTCAGTCTCTCATTGCGAGATTGACAAAAAGAAACTACTTGAAAACTACGTTTCTTCGAGCGTATTTCAGTACATATGTGAGTGTACAACGTTCGAAGAATCAATCAAAGTTCTACAAAATGTCTACGTGAAACCTAAAAGCGAAATTTTCGCACGGCACATGATAACTCTATGTCGACAAGAGAACGGACAAACCGTTGACTCCTTCCTACTTAAGCTTAAAAGTATGGCCAAAGACTGTGACTTCAAAGCTGTCACCGCTGAAGAACACAGAGATATCTTCGTAAGAGACGCCTTCATTACTGGACTGGCTTCAAACAGCATAAGGCTGCGACTCTTAGAGAAATCTACTCTAACTCTACAGAGTGCCTATGAAGAGGCAAGACAACTTGAATATGCCCATAACCATGCCATGGCGTATAACATCTACTCTGAAACTCCATGTGGAGCCAGCGCCGACGTGGAGAGCCTTTCTCCAACAACAAAACTAGAACATGAGGTGAGTGCGGCGACTAGTAAAAGATGCTTCTTTTGTGGATACAGCCCACATCAACGCTTTAGATGTCCAGCCCGTGACGCTACATGCAACTTGTGCGGCAAGAGGGGTCATTTTCAGAAAGTCTGTAGATCGACCAGACAGACACTCAAATCTACAACCTCAGCCATAGTGAAAGCGGATGATGAGACGTCACGGACTACAACCGTTGGATCTTCCTGGGCATCGACACCAGCGTCCGGCCTTACTAAATCTACAATTTCAATACTGGTCAATGGAGTACCATTGAAGGCTCTCGTAGATACGGGGAGCAGTGAAAGCTATATATCTTCTTCAATTGCTAAAAGGTACAAATGGAAATTAGAAATGTCCAGAAACAGAATCTACATGGCCTCTACACATCTTTCTCGCACTACTCACGGACATATTTTCGCCAAAATAAAGTACAAAGACGAACAATACGAAAGTGTGAAGCTCTCACTACTAGACGGACTAGTATCTGATGTAATCTTAGGACTAGATTTCATCAGCCAGCACGAAAAACTGATGATCCCATTTGAGGGAAAACGAAGCACTCTTCAGGTCTGTACGCTGAAAGCTGCACGAGTTGAAGCCCCTCACCTCTTCGCTAATCTTGCTCCTAACTGCCACCCCATAGCCACTAAATCTAGAAAATATTCTATGCCTGACTCCAAATTCATTCAAACTGAAATCAAGAGACTTCTATCTCACAAAATTATTGAACCTTCCACGTCCCCGTGGAGAGCTCAAATAATTGTAACAACGAATGAAAGGCACAAAAAGAGAATGGTTATCGACTATAGTCAAACCATCAATCGATTCACTTACCTCGACGCGTACCCCGTGCCAAAAGTTGATGAACTGGTGCAGGAAATATCTAAATACTCAATATACAGTACATTTGACCTCAAAAGCGCTTATCACCAGATACCTATCAGGGATGATGAAAAGCAGTACACGGCGTTCGAGGCTTGCGGAAAGCTTTATCAGTTTTGCCGCATTCCTTTTGGAGTGACAAACGGAGTTGCTGCATTTCAAAGGACGATCAACACCATAATTGAGGAGGAAGGGCTACAGGATACGTTCGCTTACGTGGATAACGTTACCATCTGCGGACGTGACTCCAGTAGCCACGACCAGAATCTACAAAGATTTCTCAACGCCGCCAAAAAGTACGGTATCACATTCAACGATGATAAAAGTGCTATTGCGACTGATAAAGTATGCCTCCTAGGTTACGAAATCTCACAAGGGCAATTACGACCAGACCCCGAAAGATTTCAAGCGTTGAGAAATCTACCTCCACCACAAGACTTGAAATCACAAAAGCGGGTTATTGGACTACTGTCCTATTATTCTCAATGGATCCCAAATTTCTCCAACAAGATCCATTTATTGGTGAACAACAAAACCTTTCCTCTCCCTGAACAAGTACAGGAAGCTTTAAAACAGCTAAAACATGAACTTGAAAACGCTGTTGTGTCGACGATAGATTATAATCGACCACTAATAGTCGAAACAGATGCCTCTGACATCGCGATCGCTGCCACTCTTAATCAAGACGGCCGTCCTGTCGCCTTCTTTTCAAGAACACTCACTAATAGTGAACGCAGACATTCTGCAGTTGAAAAGGAAGCATACGCTATCGTAGAAGCCCTGAGAAAATGGCAACATTACCTCATCAGTAGACCTTTCACATTGTTTACAGATCAACGCTCAGTGTCCTTTATGTTTGACCAGCAAAACAAGGGCAAGATCAAAAACGAAAAGATACAAAGATGGCGACTAGAGCTTAGTTGTTTCCAATATGACGTCGTATATCGACCCGGGAAACAAAACGCTGCGGCGGATACCTTTTCAAGAAACCACTTTGCGTCAGCAATGACTGGAGAAGACCTCAAACTGTTACACAACAACCTCTGCCACCCAGGGGTCACGAGACTCCTCCATTTCGTTCGGACTAAGAACTTACCTTTTTCCTGCGAGGACGTCCGCAAAGTGGTAAACCAATGTAAAACTTGCGCTGAACTGAAGCCTAGATTCTTTAAACAGTTTTCAGGCACCCTCATCAAGGCTACCCAACCATTTCAGAGAGTAAGCATCGATTTTAAGGGGCCACTCCCATCTGCTACTCACAATAAATATTTATTAACAATGGTGGATGAGTACTCACGCTTCCCATTTGCCTACCCATGTCCTGATATGTCCTCATCTACTGTCATAAAGTGTTTAAATCAGCTGTTTTCCTTAGTTGGGATGCCAGAATACGTCCATTCCGACAGAGGTACGTCCTTTATGTCGAAGGAGGTGCAATCCTTTCTGCACGAGAGGGGAATAGCTACAAGTAGAACAACCGCTTTTAATCCTTCAGGCAACGGGCAAATTGAACGACTAAACAAAACTCTATGGAACGCTGTTACTTTAGCACTGAAAGACCTCGATCTCCCGATCTCAAGATGGGAACTTGTCTTGAACCAGGCCCTATACTCGATTAGATCATTACTATCTACGGCAACAAACGAAACTCCACATGAGAGAGTTTTCCGGTTCAACCGGAAATCCTCCTTCGGGATATCTATCCCCACTTGGCTATCCAGCCCAGGTCGAGTGTTGCTAAGAAGAGAGAACAGATCTTCAAAGTATGATCCTCTCACGGAAGAAGTCGAGTTACTGATGTGTAACCCCCAATATGCCGTGGTACGGTTGCCCAGCGGTAAAGAGGAGACAGTCTCTCTAAGACGCTTGGCTCCCAACCCCTCCCCATCCACAACAACAAGTGAACCTTCGTTCTTCGCTCAGGGTGAGGATAATGAATATCCTCCAGAAGCTCAAAACATGGAAGTACCAGTCAACACCCCTACGGTGATACAAGAAAGGAAAGAACCCCTGGAAGGCTCTGAGGATCTCCGAGCGCTTCCTCTTGAAAATACACAGAACCATCATACCCCACTTGACGCTCAGGAACTCATTAGTGACTCCCAAACTGTAGAGCATGATAGTCAACCCCGTTACAACTTAAGAGAGAGAAGAACCAGACCGAACTATAGAGTCTAGAGTTGTTTCTCTATTACTAGACTTATACTGACTACATAAACTGGCATTGTTTATCCCTTGCTACTGAAACTAGTAATTGTTTATACGTCCTACTACAGATACTGGTTTTTATGTTTCTTTGTATCACTCCTCATTATTGTTTACAAGAGAAACTAATATTTCGACACTATTTATTGATCTATTGTATTGCAGGCACTGGCATTCTTTTTTTATTTATTCTATGGCCTACTATATTACTATACTTGCTATTTTAATTCTAGGCGGGGTGAATGTGGTGAAATAGTTAGTATTTGTTTATGTTTGTGTAACGTCGTGAGAATGTGTTCACAACATTGATTTAGTGTGCTACTATCCAAGTCTCTTTCGTCAGTTCATGTGTCGTTCTAGTTTAATAAAGCCTTGTTTTAGGTTACTCTTCAGTGTTCCTTTATTTCTTATTACATAACTGTTACATCTGTGTCAGATAACTGTTACATCTGTGTCAGATAACTGTTACATCATTTATTAGATAACTGTTACATCTGTGTCAGATAACTGTTACATATGTGTTAGATAACTGTTACATCTGTGTCAGATAACTGTTACATATGTGTTAGATAACTGTTATACATTTGTTACATAACTGTTACATCTGTGTCAGATAACTGTTACATCTGTGTCAGATAACCGTTACATCATTTGTTACATAACTGTTACATCATTTGTTAGATAACTGTTACATCTGTGTCAGATAACTGTTACATCATTTGTTAGATAACTGTAACATCTGTGTCAGATAACTGTTACATCATTTGTTACATAACTGTTACATCATTTGTTAGATAACTGTTACATCTGTGTCAGATCATTGTTACATCTGTGTCAGATAACTGTTACATCTGTGTCAGATAACTGTTACATCTGTGTCATATGACTGTTACATCATTTGTTACATAACTGTTACATATGTGTCAGATAACTGTTACATCTGTGTCAGATAGTTGTTACATCATTTGTTAGATAACTGTTACATCTGTGTCAGATAACTGTTACATCATTTGTTAGATAACTGTTACATCTGTGTCAGATAATTGTTACATCTGTGTTTGATAACTGTTACATGTTTGTCAGATAACTGTTATATCTGTATTAGATAATTGTTAAATCTGTGTCAGGAAAGTGTTACATTATTTGTTAGATAACTGTAACAGTTACATCTGTGTCAGATAACTGTTAATTCTGTGTCAGGTAACTGTTTTATCTAGGTTAGAAAACAATTGAAATCTGGCACCACTTTGCAATCCTATTAAATTTTTTATTCGTGATCTAGGGATGTTTCTTTAGTTGTATGTATACAAATGTCTGGCAATGACCTAATAACTGTCTCTTGTGAAGTGTCTCAGCTGTGAAAACGTGACACACCGTGACACTTAAACACAAGTCTATGAGAGAGAAACATTGAGAAACACTCAAGCTCGTATTTATGTTTTTTTTTTCAAATTCTATTTTTTTAATTAACCCTTCACTGTACAAACAAAACTTTCAAAAAGTTCTTAGTGTTTCGTATAGAAGTTTCCCAATGTTTTCAATCCATGACTCTAGCGCTGTAAATAATCTCAGTGGAATGTCATAAGTCACAGAGTCTGTGCTAATGGAAATGTCAATGGACAATTATAGTATCAACTGTTTGAGTACACTGTGTAGTGTCATGTGAGAGGGTGGGGAGGGCTAACAAATATTTGTAGAACTAACAAAGTGACCGAGGAATAAAAAAGTACATATATTTATGTGTTTATGGCCAATATACATGCCGGCTTTGCTCGGGTTTTAATATTTTCTGATCATTCGCTTATATATTAAATGCATCTAAGCTGTTTGAATAATTCGTACAAATATCTCGACAGAATGTTTGCAACTCAAATGAAAGCAGCATTACTTTGTCATGTTTGAGTTATTAAATTAATTAGCGTCATAACAATAAAGACATGAAATGATCATTGCTTTATTCCAAGGGCTGGCCTATACACTCTCTGGGCAGGTAGAGCTCTTATAATACGCAATACATTTTCCGTATCCCGGTGAGAGACTTTGAGATATAGTACAGACTTTAACCCACTCCACCCCGCGGACGTATCCCGGTGAGAGACTTTGAGATATAGCGCAGAATTACACCCCCCACCCCACCCCTGTGGTAGTATCCCGGTGAGACACTTTGAGATATAGCACAGACTTACACCCCCACCCCACCTCTGTGGTAGTATCCCGGTGAGAGACTATGAGATATAGCACAGACTTACACCCCCACCCCAGCCCTGTGGTGTATCCCGGTGAGAGACTTTGAGATATAGTCAGACTTACACCCCCACCCCACCCCTGTGGTAGTATCCCGGTGAGAGACATTGAGATATAGCACAGACTTACACCCCCACCCCACCCATGTGGTAGTATCCCGGTGAGAGACTTTGAGATATAGCACAGACTTACACCCCCACCCCACTCCTGCGGACGGTATTTGGAAAAAAAAAAATCTCATTCAAGGCAATTTACTTCAACATTGGTATAGAATCTTTTGATTTGTTCTGATTAGTTTTACATGCGTAATTTGTTTGTATCTAACTGTACCAAGTCTAGAGAATAAGTGTGATAAGTGGAGAGTGTGCTTATGTTCTATTAACACTTAATTATTGAATTTTAGATGGAGATCAACTTGAAATAGGCCTTAATAACAAAAAATTTTATTTATTTTTTAAATATACCTAAGTGGACATCATTTTCGAAGCACACAATGGGTGATGATTGAGTGACTGGATTTGAATTGTTAGCGTAGTACAGTGAGGCCCAAAATACGGCCCGCGGGCCACATCCCTCTCGCAACGTGATTCCATCCGGAAACAACAGAACAAAGTGTAGGAAATTCCCTAAACAAAAAAAAAAGTTTAAAAAAAACCAACTCCATTGGTACCATTCATGGGCGTAGCAAGGATGAACTGAAATGAAATGAAATCCCCCCCCCTCTGCGGTGGGTGAAGGGGGAATCGGAATTTAGTGACTGATTTTTTGCTTTGATTTTGTTTATTTTAAATGAGATTTAATACTAAACCAACTTGTCCCAGCACAACCAAAGGGTTTTTGAGTTGAAAAAAAACCTAACAGTGGGGGTCGAGTTTAAAACACCCTACCAGGGGTTTTTGCAGTTAAATCCCCCTCTTCTATAAAACAAAACCAATAAAATGCAAATGACAATCTCTTAATTCCAAGAGCACAGTTAAAGAGGATTTTGATTTTAAAACACTCTGCAAAATTTACTATATTCCCCTCTTCAATCTAAAAAAAAAACAAATGACACACACAAAATTCTATGAGCATAGCCAAGGGAGTTTTGAGTTTACCCCCCCCCCCTTTAATAATAAAAACAAAGCAAATTATACACTCAAAATGTTATGAGTGTAGTCAAAGGGATTTTGAGTTTAAACCCCCCGCCAGCTGGGTTTGAAGCTATAAAGTGTAAGAAAAAAAGCAAATTACGCACTCAAAATGCTATCAGCGTTGCCAAAAGGGGTTTTGAGTTTAAACCCCCCTTCAGAGGGGTTTGATGCTAAAAAAAATACCTCTTCAATATAAAAAAAACAAATTACACAACAAAATTATTTTAGCGTAGCCAAGCCAATGGGGGGTTTTAGGTTTAAACCGCTCTCTTACAAATGGCTTTTTTTAAAGTTTAAAACCCCTCCAGATGATTTTGAGTTTAAAATTCACCTACAGAGGTGGAAAACCTCTATCTTCAATATTATTCTAAAGCAAACTACAGTTACTAAGTTGTAATACCGTAGCTAAATGAGGTTTTGAATTTTAAAAAAAACAACTCCGAAGATTTTTTTTTTTGAAACCCCCAATAGATGATTTTGACGATAAAACTTCCCTTTCCTATATACAATCTAAAGCAAACTACAGTCACTTAATTCCAAGGGTGTATTAAAGATAGGTTACACATTTTTACCTGTGGCGGGGCTCCATTAATAAAGTGCAGTGAATAATCATCTGCCGAAATTGAAAGATGGCTAAGACAGATTTTAGGAGTCAGTTATAGAGATCGGGTCTAAATCAAGGAAACCTATGCCGAAGTGGGAGTCGACCCCTTAGTAAGAATATGAGCGTCGCATGAGGTTTGCGGGGCATGTTCTCCGACAAAATGAATTACGCATAATAAGAGTTGCGATGACATCCTAGTACAACTTGGCACCACACATTCATTGAGGTCCTCAGCGCAGGTGGGAAGAGGCTTCAGACATCACCAGTGACAGATTTTTATGGAAACAGCTTGACAGCAAATACGCCGAACGGCGCGGGACGGTCTAAGTCAGTAAGAATAACACATTAGGTTTTTGAAATAAAACTTTTTAATAGCAGGAAAATGCACTGTAGATACCTCAGAATATGCATTTTGTTGGCTTTCAATATAGGGCACAATAAACGTCTTCCGAAAGAATGAAGGGTCAGAATGTAATAAAGACTATTTACACACACACACACACAAATACATTTTTTTTTCCGCTGGGGAAGGGGGGTCGGGGGGAGAAAAAAAAATCCCCCCCCCGAAAAAAAATCCTGGTTTCGGCCATGGTACCATTAATAAGCTAACATATTTGTTTTAGAAAGAAAGAATGAATCTTTTTTAACAGCTTTATGACACAAATTAAAAAAATTGGCGGCATTCTTGGTTTGAGGCGCAATTTTTAGATTACAATTCTTAAGAATATTTACCAACAAGAAAAAAATACTTTAAAAAAAAACAAAGCGTATTCTATTGTCGAGATACCAAACAAAATAATTTAATTGACTAATTTTTTAAAAAAATGTTTTTTTTTGTTGTTTCTTTTTTATTGATTCTTGTTTGTCCGGTAAAAGAAATGTTTAATAGTTCTCAAACGTAAGTGTTTTTGAAATGTAAATCTATTTAATCAGACAGATCTAATGTACCATGTGCTTGTTACTACACAATACCAAAAAATCACAACCAACATCGTTCATTTTCATTTTCGTTCATGGGCCCGGGTTCATTGAACTCCTTTGCGAATTGGATGCTAAGCCACTGAGCGTAACTTAAACTTATTAATTAAGGACATTATGTTAGTAAATGTTAAGAAGCCCCTAGACTGTGCCTCATGTCAGCCTTTTGGCCGTGAACAACTGACATCACATGACATTTCTTACACATGTGGACCATGAAATACACTCAGTAGATTGTACATTAAAGAAAATGAAAAACATATTCTGTTTTAAATTTCCTAAGTCAGTGCTTTCTTTGTGACGGTAGGCACCCGATAATGCGTACCGGCACCTTTTTCAATGTGTCGAAAACAGATTACTTTTTCTGTATTTTAACGTTTATTATTAAATTATTAGTAGTTACAAGTTAGGCAATCCATAACTAATTACCGATATATATTTAAAAAATTATTTTTTTTTTACAAAAAAAGGCACAGTCCTAGTTCTATATTTAGAAATCAGGAATATCTCTGCCAGTGTAGTCTATGAATAAACACAATGGCGTGCAATCGTACATCTAAAAATACCACTGGAATGTTGACTGAAACCTAATTGGAATTTCGCAGGTAAAAAAAAATATAACAGAAAAATGTGTTGGGTAAGGGCTTACAATTAAAAACAAAGGCGAATTGTATTATATAAATTAAGTTTATAACTGGTAAACATGTTCAACAATACGCCTTCAATATTATTTTCGTTCACCTTTCCTTTGGTTAGTATCACTGCACTGCACGATATAAGCGGCACGAGATATTTATGGGCTATTTGTTAAACATGTCAAGATGGCTGTTCGACCAAAATCTAGTGAAGACTATTACCTCTATACAGTTGGACATTTTATTTTTAGAACCCTCCTGTTGTGGTAGGGATATTGAACGAACACTAAGGTGTTTAAGTTTCATCAAGCTTGGTGTTTGATTTCCATAAGGACAAATGTGCACCTGACCATTTGATTTCTATATTAGAGGAACTCTTCAAGTAGTTCTCCAAATGAGAAATTAGTTCCACATAGAGGGAGGGGCAAGGAGTAAAAAAAAACAAAAGTGAAGGAGCACTAAAATTTGTTGACACAATGAAATGTAAACAAATTGGAAACATACATCTTTGTGTAAGACTACAGGGCTGATCTCTGATGCCTTGGCTTTTAAGCTCATTATGCCAGGGATACACAAACTACGACCCATCACTCGGTGTAGCCACTCAAAATTTGTGCACACAGTTTAATAATAAGTCAAAGTGCTATTGATTATGACGTAATTAGTTCAGTGACACATGTACAGGTTAGTTCTACAGGTCAACACATCTCACGGCCACTGCTTTAGTGTTCCTACATTTCTTCTTCCATTTCAAAGTGCCCACAAATGTGACGTGGTTAGAAATGGTACTACTGGAAAGTTTAAAAATAGAGTCCTTTTTTTGTTTTCAGTCTCATTGGATGTGTTGAAAAGAAATGGAGAGGGTGGAGAGCTAACCAATGGCTTTGATATTCCAACCCCGACAGAAACCAACGTGTCTAAAGACCAAATACACACAGAGAACCGAGCATTTCAGTTTGATCTTGAACCTTCCACCAGCGAGTCCTCAAGTTTTTCCTATACAACGTGTCACTCGACGAAATTGCGAGCATATTCACACGCCCACACACAAACACACACATGTAGATAAACTAATGCTTCACATCTCAGCTTTTAGAAAAAAATATTTTCGAGTGCGTCTGCCTGTCAGTCCGAAGCTGTTCCCATGACAGATCGAAGTATTGTATTGATCTGCTCGTCCGTGTGACATCGTCTTTTATCACTCTTGTCCTCCTGACGGGCTAGACTCCATACAACCAGATGACCTTGACCTTACTAGTGGGAGACAGCCTTTAAGTCTCCTGTAGCTTCTGAGGTATACACCTTCTTATCACGAGACATAAGCTTCCACACTTTTGATACATTGATTCTATCTATAGATATATGCATCTAGTACTAGTCATTGATTCTATCTATATAGATATATGCATCTAGTACTAGACATTAATTCTATCTATATATATATATATGCATCTAGTACTAGACATTGATTCTATCTATAGATTTATGCATCTAGTACTAGACATTAATTCTATCTATATATATATATGCATCTAGTACTAGACATTAATTCTATCAATATATATATATATGCATCTAGTACTAGACATTGATTCTATCTATAGATTTATGCATCTAGTACTAGTCATTAATTCTATCTATAGATATATACATCTAGTTCTAGACATTCCAAGTTCCTACACAAATGAATAGTATTAATTCCTATCCCAAACTGGCTGTGGTTAGGCAGAGAATGACTTCTGGCAGGATTTAAACCCACCACCACATTATTGACTCGACCATTCAGATTACATACAACACGACCATCAATCATCATTTAAGTTCACATATTTTTAATTTTACTGCAAGTACTATCCTCTCACTAGTAAGTATCCTCTCACTAGTAAGTATCCTCTCACTAGTAAGTATCCTCTCACTAGTAAGTATCCTCTCACTAGTAAGTATCCTCTCACTAGTAAGTATCCTCTCACTAGTAAGTATCCTCTCACTAGTAAGTATCCTCTCACTAGTAAGTATCCTCTCACTAGTAAGTATCCTCTCACTAGTAAGTATCCTCTCACTAGTAAGTATCCTCTCACTAGTAAGTATCCTCTCACTAGTAAGTATCCTCTCACTAGTAAGTATCCTCTCACTAGTAAGTATCCTCTCACTAGTAAGTATCCTCTCACTAGTAAGTATCCTCTCACTAGTAAGTATCCTCTCACTAGTAAGTATCCTCTCACTAGTAAGTATCCTCTCACTAGTAAGTATCCTCTCACTAGTAAGTATCCTCTCACTAGTAAGTATCCTCTCACTAGTAAGTATCCTCTCACTAGTAAGTATCCTCTCACTAGTAAGTATCCTCTCACTAGTAAGTATCCTCTCACTAGTAAGTATCCTCTCACTAGTAAGTATCCTCTCACTAGTAAGTATCCTCTCACTAGTAAGTATCCTCTCACTAGTAAGTATCCTCTCACTAGTAAGTATCCTCTCACTAGTAAGTATCCTCTCACTAGTAAGTATCCTCTCACTAGTAAGTATCCTCTCACTAGTAAGTATCCTCTCACTAGTAAGTATCCTCTCACTAGTAAGTATCCTCTCACTAGTAAGTATCCTCTCACTAGTAAGTATCCTCTCACTAGTAAGTATCCTCTCACTAGTAAGTATCCTCTCACTAGTAAGTATCCTCTCACTAGTAAGTATCCTCTCACTAGTAAGTATCCTCTCACTAGTAAGTATCCTCTCACTAGTAAGTATCCTCTCACTAGTAAGTATCCTCTCACTAGTAAGTATCCTCTCACTAGTAAGTATCCTCTCACTAGTAAGTATCCTCTCACTAGTAAGTATCCTCTCACTAGTAAGTATCCTCTCACTAGTAAGTATCCTCTCACTAGTAAGTATCCTCTCACTAGTAAGTATCCTCTCACTAGTAAGTATCCTCTCACTAGTAAGTATCCTCTCACTAGTAAGTATCCTCTCACTAGTAAGTATCCTCTCACTAGTAAGTATCCTCTCACTAGTAAGTATCCTCTCACTAGTAAGTATCCTCTCACTAGTAAGTATCCTCTCACTAGTAAGTATCCTCTCACTAGTAAGTATCCTCTCACTAGTAAGTATCCTCTCACTAGTAAGTATCCTCTCACTAGTAAGTATCCTCTCACTAGTAAGTATCCTCTCACTAGTAAGTATCCTCTCACTAGTAAGTATCCTCTCACTAGTAAGTATCCTCTCACTAGTAAGTATCCTCTCACTAGTAAGTATCCTCTCACTAGTAAGTATCCTCTCACTAGTAAGTATCCTCTCACTAGTAAGTATCCTCTCACTAGTAAGTATCTTCTCACTAGTAAGTATCCTCTCAATAGTAAGTATCCTCTGACAAGAAAGTATTCTCTATTCTCTACCACTTGCCAACGAAATGTTTAAATTTTATTGAATACATTATGAACGAGTCAATAAATAGAGTAAACATTTCAGTGTTATGAGTTTTTATTCCATTATTGGTGAATATCAAAACTAGTCAATGTTGCTTTTGATAGTGAAACATTTGTTTTTGTATCCTAACATTTGGAGTAAAAAATATAGGTCAACTTTATTGATGTTTTTTTCGTTATTGTCTTTAACAGATGTCTATTGTCTTTCTCTTTAACAGATGCCAATTGTCTTTCTCTTTAACAGATGCCAATTGTCTTTCTCTTTAACAGTTGCCAAGTGTCTTTCTCTTTAACAGATGCCAATTGTCTTTCTCTTTGACAGTTGCCAAGTGGCTTTCTCTTTAACAGATGCCAATTGTCTTTCTCTTTAACAGTTGCCAAGTGTCTTTCTCTTTAACAGTTGCCAAGTGTCTTTCTCTTTAACAGTTGCCAAGTGTCTTTCTCTTTAACAGATGCCAATTGTCTTTCTCTTTGACAGTTGCCAAGTGTCTTTCTCTTTAACAGATGCCAAGTGTATTTCTCTTTAACAGATGCCAAATGTTGAATGTTATTTAGGAGACAAGTGAAAGTCAATATCCATCAGGAGTTAAACATTTGTCTTATAAGGCAAACCCTTACCTCCCATAAATCAACTGGTAAGTAAAAGTGCCCCTTCTAGACCTTGCAATCTATGGTGTAGATTATGTTAAGGTCATCTGTTTCTGTGGCCGACGAGGATGTTAGGATTAACGAGGGTGTTATGTGGCCAGTACAACCGCTTTAATTTTCCCAACTAATGCCAGGTAGAGTTGGTTGGACTCAGGGGCACCTATAATGTCACGAAATTAAAAAAAAAAGCAAAGTCTTCGCCGAAATTCGAACTCTTTTTAAAAAAAATTACATCCACAAATTTTTTTTTTTTTTTTAGTTTAACCCTTGCATCCCTAGAACTCATCGAGATATTGAGTTTTCACCCTGCGGCTACTGGACTTTAAACGAGTGATGTCCCTTAGGCTGACGCTGTCAGACGCACTGGGCGATTAATAGTAAAAACTAAAATATCATAATCGATCCGAAATAATTGGACAGTGGATATTTGGACCAAGTAACAGTGTAAACGTTGACCTGTTCAGTGTCCAAACATTGACAAGTGGAACAAATTATTAGTAAGAACACAAGCCCGTCAATTGAACATAATTAGACTTTGTCTAGATCTTATTATTTCTTAATGACTTAAGAAAATATTGGTATTGCTGATTCTCGACTAGCCTTAAATCCCCTAAAATATTCTGTTAACATAGGTAGGTCACCTCATTTTCGATATTTCAGTCACTTCAGGAGGACACATTTTCTTATGTAACGTTACCCAATAGTTTTCATCTGTATTAGCAACAGTTCCGTTTGATTTCGATTCTTTAACACTACAGGCGCAGGAAACGTAAAGAAATGAAATAGACCGCCAGCTTTGTTTGCACGGGATCCTGAAAAATATGCAGGTCGCTAATGGGTTTGAGTAGTCATATGAATCACTGCACTCATCGAAGACATTGCCATTTCAATAATAAAAATTTAATTATTATTTATAGACAAACAAACAAACATAATAATAATAATAATAATAACAAGGGAGATCATCTCTATTCTCCAAAAAAGGCGAGTCGAATCAACCATCAAACTATCGCCCTAGCACTTGTCTGTCAGTTGGGTATAAACTATTTACTTCACTATTAAAAAGTAAAAGGTATACATTTTTCTCTGCCCATAAGCTACTAGCAGAGGAACAAACAAGGTTGCATTGAAGAGTCGATGGGCTGTCAATTACAGCTAACTATAGATGGTATTATATTGCACCAAGCTAATAGAAGAAAGAGAAATGTACACATGTGTTACATGGACTCTCTTTGTAAATATATGCAAAGAGTAAATACAATTCTCAACACTAAACTATCTGACAGTAACCTCATCACTACACCGTCGTAGTGCCCCTCTGCACTTTTAGTGTCAGGAAGTTCAATGACACTGACCTACATAATATTGACAGACTCACGAAAAAATTATTAACCAAATTTCGATGTTTACACCCCAAGGCCTGCACCATAAGGCTATACCTGCCCAGGAAGTATGGATTCCGTGGATTGCAGAACACCTTCAACTTTAACAATCAAAACTGCACGCCTTTAGCAATGAACTGGATTCCTTCCTACGCAAATACGACTTCGTAGCAACCCCTCTGAACCTACACAATGTCGATGTTAATGTCGGTTTGGACGACGTAGGGCATGAGTTTCGCCTATTGGAATAAAAAACACTCCATTTAAAAAATTCCCGGCTTTATTAGATGGGGGCAACATTGACAAGGCTGCTTCCTTAACATAGCTCAAAGCAGGTCATCTCTACCCTGAAACAGAAGGCTTTGTTACAGCAATACAGGACAGAGTAATTAGAACAAAAAATTACGAGAAGCATATTATCAAACACAATATTGTTCACAAATGCCGAAAATGTGGAAATGTGGGGGATGATCTAAAGGTCAAGGCTAGATTCTAATAGGCGTTTCTCATCACAGTAAGAGAGCTGTCAATCAAAGAGATGATAGGACTAACAAGAAAACAGTGATCACTCGAACAGGAAGCCAAGAACAGAGATGTATGGATGTCACAGGAACAGAAAGCTAGGAACAGAGATGTATGGATGTCACAGGAACAGAAAGCTAGGAACAGAGATGTATGGATGTCACAGGAACAGAAAGCTAGGAACAGAGATGTATGGATGTCACAGGAACAGAAAGCTAGGAACAGAGATGTATGGATGTCACAGGAACAGAAAGCTAGGAACAGAGATGTATGGATGTCACAGGAACAGAAAGCTAGGAACAGAGATGTATAGATGTCACAGGAACAGAAAGCTAGGAACAGAGATGTATGGATGTCACAGGAACAGAAAGATAGAAACAGAGATGTATGGATGTCACAGGAAAAGAAAGCTAGAAACAGAGATGTATGGATGTCACAGGAACAGAAAGCTAGGAACAGAGATGTATGGATGTCACAGGAACAGAAAGCTAGGAACAGAGATGTATGGATGTCACAGGAACAGAAAGCTAGAAACAGAGATGTATGGATGTCACAGGAACAGAAAGCTAGGAACAGAGATGTATGGATGTCACAGGAACAGAAAGCTAGGAACAGAGATGTATGGATGTCACAGGAACAGAAAGCTAGGAACAGAGATGTATGGATGTCACAGGAACAGGAATAGAGACAAGACGGTGCCTGTAGCAACGATCAGGCTCAAACCAAAAAAACGGTGTTAATCCTTTCATTCCACAAAAGGTCAGTGTGCGCTCTTTAGGAGCAGACGTCAATCAGACTTTCAGCAGAGCAAAATACATGATGTTCTTAATGAAAATAGTGCAAGGCAAGAGATGTAGAACAATGCATTGGATAATCAATCAAGGCAATGACAATAATACATCAAGTGAGAAAACACTATATAGTGGCCACCATCACGATGACATTGATTACACATTTTGTTTCAACATGTATGGATTTTCTATTTCCCATTCTAAACCTTGAGCAAAATTGAAAAGTTCAAATAAGACTTAATGGATGCAAAAATGAACAAATACAATACAACAGGTGACAGATCCAGTAAAATATTGGATGATAAAAATTCAATGAGGCGAAAGGCTATATGGTAACTCCACTGCAGGAAGTTCACTGAAAAACTTTTCTAACACAAAACAGAAAAACATTTCTAACACAAAACAGAAAAACATTTCTAACACAAAACAGAAAAACATTTCTAACACAAAACAGATAAACATTCCCAACACAAAACTGATAGAAAACATTATTTATGAGCTAATCTAGTTTTGCTATGTTTGAGATGTTATCTTCGCTGTTTCTGTATTCTAATCTTTTTAAGTCCTATTCGAGGCCCTCACCAATTAAAGGCTCTAGGAGGCTGCTTATTCCTAAGGCCTGCCCTTAATCCACTATAGACACGCATGAAGGCAACACTGAAAGACAACCACTCTAACCATACATGAAGCCGACACTGACGAATTGAACTTGACCAAATGAACTGTCATGAAGTTAAAGGTCACTGGCGCCATTTTGTGTGCAACTTTGAGTCGTACGTCACGCCTGAACATGCTTGCATCAAGGTCATCCAGTGTTCAGTTCGCCAAGGTCAAGGCCTGGCAGGTTTATGACAAAATGGATGACCTTGACCTAAAAACATATTTGTGAAAAGTTTTACTTTAGATTTGAGCTTGTCGTCACTAAACTGTTGTCGTTAAAACCTAAACTTAGACTTGAGAAGGAAACAAATATTGTATTGTGAAGCTTCTTGTCTCGCTCTACAACTTTGTGAGTGTGTGTATTTGAGTGTGTGTGTGTGTGTGTGTGTGTAGCATGGATGTGTTGCTAGCATTCAGAACTTTTCATGAACTGTTTTGTTCTCTCTCTCTCTCCATTGATATCTCCACTCTTTCTATTAATTTTTCTGTCTGTTTTCTAATACCTCACTTTTTTGTTAACTCCTTGCTGTAGAATAGTCTATAAAAAAACATATTTAGCAATGTAAGCATTTAGTTTCTCTCTGAATGTCTCTTTCTCTCCTCTTCTTTTCAGTTTTTTTTTTCAGCTTCTCTTTCTATTTCTCTCTCTCTTTCATTCTCTCTATTTTTCATTCTCACTCTCAACCTCTCTCTTGAGAAGGCTTTAAGTCTGTGATGTGTGTGACTACATGACAGTCTCTGACAGTTTGTATCTAAGCTGTAGGAAAGTGTCACGTGACAGAATTAATTGCGTTGTCCACACACACAAATCTTTGAAATAGATGAATACAGTAATGTGACATGAAGATTTAACTTGTCTTTTAGATGGGCCCAGGCTCTTGGTCAACCTATCAACACACATTCTATATTTAGCCCGGTAAAACAACAGAGAACGGACATTTTTCATTTCCCAAACAGAAACTTTAAATACAATGTTTGTAACCAAGGAAACCAAGGAGCGTGCTCCGACAAAACCATGAGCAAAACAATTTGTTCAATTTCTAAGCTAAGGGCCTGCACGTGTGCCTATTTCCTTCAACAAAAATTATTTGTTTATAATATGTAACACTGGGACAGTAAACATGTATATGAATATTCGTCTTGGCTTCCCAAATAATGTGATATATAGCTTGTGTAACAGATCTATAGCTTGTGTAACAGATCATAGCTTGTGTAACAGATCTATAGCTTGTGTAACAGATCTATAGCTTGTGTAACAGATCTTTAGCTTAATTAACAGATCTTTAGCTTGAGTAACAGATCTATAGCTTGAGTAACAGATCTATAGCTTGTGTAACAGATCTATAGCTTGTGTAACAGATCTATAGCTTGTGTAACAGATCTATAGCTTGTGTAAAAGATCTATAGCTTGTGTAACAGATCTATAGCTTGTGTAACAGATCTTTAGCTTGAGTATCAGATCTATAGTTTGTGTAACAGATCTTTAGCTTGAGTAACAGATCTTTAGCTTGTGTAACCGATCTTTAGTTTGAGTAAAAGATCTATAGCTTGTGTAACAGATCTTTAGCTTGAGTAACAGATCTTTAGCTTGTGTAACCGATCTTTAGCTTGAGTAACAGATCTATAGCTTGTGTAACAGATCTATAGCTTGTGTAACAGATCATAGCTTGTGTAACAGATCTATAGCTTGTGTAACAGATCTATAGCTTGTGTAACAGATCTATAGCTTGTGTAACACATCTTTAGCTTGAGTATCAGATCTGTAGCTTGTGTAACAGATCTATAGCTTGTGTAACAGATCTATAGCTTGAGTATCAGATCTATAGCTTGTGTAACAGATCTATAGCTTTGTGTAACAGATCTATAGCATGTGTAACAGATCTATAGCTTGTGTAACAGATCTAAAGCTTGTGTAACAGATCTATAGTTTGTGTAACAGATCTTTAGCTTGTGTAACAGATCTTTAGCTTGTGTAACAGATCTATAGCTTAAGTATCAGATCTTTAGCTTGAGTATCAGATCTATAGCTTTTGTAACAGATCTATAGCTTGTGTAACAGATCTATAGCTTGTTTAACAGATCTATAGCTTGTGTAACAGATGTCATAGCTAGAGTAACAGATCTAAAGCTAGAGTAACAGATCTATGTAGATCTATTTACTACAGGACTGCTTATAAATATTGAAGCACATTTCACATGATGGTGCGACCTTCACACGGATAGCATTGCTTTGAATTCACCTCCACTCATTGATGCAACATTTTAACATCTTCACTTGTTGATACAGTAATTTGCGGGGGGGGGGGGGAGCTCTTCGACTTTTAAAGAGCAGATCTGTGATTGCGTGAGGAGATGTCATTAATGTGTCATTTACATGTCATTTCGATGCCTCTTGATCTCGGACATGTCGACTGAAAGATAATCTCCCCTTGCCAACGACTAGCACCGGCTCTACGGCCCAGTGACCCTTGCGATAATGTCAGTGGCTAGTTGATCAATTTGATCACAGTCAATGGCTTTTTTTTAGTAAATCCACGGGGAAGACTCACAAGTATGCACATGGCTTTTTCATTTGTTCATTTTTATTAAAGCAAATAGATTCATGGACCTCTTCTGTAAAGCAATGTTTTACTTTTATTTTGACACTTTATTTTATTGCTAATTATGTAAATGATCAAATAAATGAGATGGTGGAATGTCTATAAGAAATAGAGATGGTAGAATATTCTATGAGAAATAGAGATGGCGAAAAAATTCTATAAGAAAGAGAGATGGTGGAATGTTCTATGAGAAAGAGAGATGGTGGAATGTTCTATGAGAAAGAGAGATGGTGGAATGTTCTATGAGAAAGAGAGATGATGGAATGTTCTATGAGAGAGAGAGATGGTGGAATATTCTATGAGAAAGAGAGATTGTGGAATGTTCTATGAGAAAGAGAGATGGTGGAATGTTCTATGAGAGAGAGAGATGGTGGAATGTTCTATGAGAAAGAGAGATGGTGGAATATTCTATGAGAAAGAGAGATGGTGGAATGTTCTATGAGAAAGAGAGATGGTGGAATGTTCTATGAGAAAGAGAGATGATGGAATGTTCTATGAGAGAGAGAGATGGTGGAATATTCTATGAGAAAGAGAGATTGTGGAATGTTCTATGAGAAAGAGAGATGGTGGAATGTTCTATGAGAGAGAGAGATGGTGGAATGTTCTATGAGAAAGAGAGATGGTGGAATATTCTATGAGAAAGAGAGATTGTGGAATGTTCTATGAGAAAGAGAGATGGTGGAATATTCTATGAGAAAGAGAGATGGTGGAGACAAAGACTAAGACTGCTTTATTGATCCTTATGGAAACATGTGATTACAAAGACTCTTGTCACATATAAAAATAATCAATTGAATATGCAAACTCTATGTCAGTGCCCTTGTCTCAATGTGAAATATAAACTACATATTCCATTCCTTATTGTAAACTGAAAAGTAGACCAAACAATTAATCGTGTCATACAACCGAGTATTTCACTGAAGGACAATCTAGACATAATGCAATGGCTTTCAGTAGGGGCGTGCACTAATACAATCTTACAAACAAGACAAAAAAAAAAGCTTCTTGTAGTTGTATCAATTAGTTTAAATTGTGTAATTATTTTTTGTAATAGATCTAGACTTCTAGACCAACAATAATCAATCTGTGCGATTAGAAATATATGTACAAACTGTTTTCGTTAAACGCTATGTCATGCATTTACCTTTCTCCTATCTAGACCAGTTTGGTGGGAGGAGAAAGAAAGGGTTATCTGGGTGGATTAGACCGTCATTGGTTTTAAAAAGCATTTACAAAATTTAAAAAAAAATAGGAAGGGAGGGTACGAAATGCTGACCACACTGCTAGTGAGCTACTTAGAACTAGAGAAGATTGCATAGTTGTATATTGTTTGTTTCAAATTAGAGCGGCGACCTAAAAAGCTTATTTCACTTCATTCAATTACAATTTCTTTCAATTTGTTCGAGATACTAAACAAACAAAACTAACCAAAAGTTAATTAACTAATTGCTTCATTTAAAATTGTTTCTTGTGTTGTCAGATAAAACAAAAAGTGTACACAATTTCTGCTTGATCTGATACATGGATTTCGGAGAAACTTTGAACCAGACAGACAGAGTGAGTTGATAAAAACTTTGTAATAAAAATAAAGTTTTCATCTACTAGCTTTCCAAAATTTTATAGTACAGTCATTTTTTAATTCTTGAATCATTTGGTCAGCAGTACTGGTCAATACTTGTCATCTTTGTACGTGGAATTAAGTTGGAATACTTGTTTGCTTCATTCGTTCACATCAGACGAGATCCCTGAACGTCAGTTCTGCTCAACCTTATGAGCCACATTGTGAGAACAGCTTTCGACGAGAACAGTCAAAGAAAGTCTGTACCTGTATATGTCCAGAGTTTGTGTAGCAGGAACTACGGCCATAGAAAGTCTGTACCTGTATATGTCCAGAGTTTGTGTAGCAGGAACTACGGCCAAAGAAAGTCTGTACCTGTATATGTCCAGAGTTTGTGTAGCAGGAACTACGGCCAAAGAAAGTCTGTACCTGTATATGTCCAGAGTTTGTGTAGCAGGAACTACGGCCATAGAAAGTCTGTACCTGTATATGTCCAGAGTTTGTGTAGCAGGAACTACGGCCAAAGAAAGTCTGTACCTGTATATGTCCAGAGTTTGTGTAGCAGGAACTACGGCCATAGAAAGTCTGTACCTGTATATGTCCAGAGTTTGTGTAGCAGGAACTACGGCCATAGAAATATGTCCATGTGTCTACCTGTGACTACAAAGTAAATGTCTGTGTTTCTAAGAGTGTGTTCCTTGTTGTAGCAACTCCATAGTCCCCCTCCACATCCTTCCCACCACATCCTTGACCCCATTCTGTCACGGGGGTCACTTCCTGGTGTCATTAATTAGACCTCTCATTTGTTCCGACTTTCCTGTTGCTCTTCTTCGAGTTAGGAACATTTCTTGGTTTTTCTAGGTATTTCTTGATCAACTAACGAATACATAGCCTTAGATTTCCATTGAGTTTAACATTGCTGAAAAACTTGACAAAAACTCTGCGCATCTATAACTAGTACGAACACTGTCTGCCACGCATGATTAAACTTTCACAAGTATATCAAAGAACTTCCGCCAATATCAATAATTTGCATGATTATTAACCAGCGTGCTAATTTAGTGTGCGCATGCATTTTCTTGTTTATGCACGCTCATTCGTGTTTGTGCACGCGTGGTGTGTACGAGTGTGTAAAGGTACAAAGTGTGTGTCTGTAAAAAAACACACACAAATTTGAACAAAAATGCAACTCGACGAGAGAAACTTGACAGTCTTCCTTCGACACCAGACCCTGCACAGACATTCTAAGTCTGTGTCTTAACAGATTTCGTTTAAAAAGAAAAGATAATTACGTGCTGAGTGTATATGTTCATCTAGTCGTGCGTGTTAACTAGAGACTTCAATTCAGTACTTCGTTTCCCTGTGACATTCAGACCAGCCATCTCCCCTGCTCTGACGGCAATTAGTGAATTAAGAGACCACTTATGTGACTTTGTCCTAGGAGAGCTGACTAGAAATGTGTCTTCTTCCTGACTAGTTATAGGATTTGGTTTTATATTTGTAAGTTATGGTTTGGTGTTTTATGTATCAATGCTAGTTTACTTATTAGTCCTGGAGCTAAGTGTGTTACTTAAGTGATGTGTCAATAATCATAATAAACCTTCCAGGTCTCACGTAACGTATTTAGACTAGACTGTGTTTTTTACAATAGTTTGTGTCATGTGCAGTAGCTAACATGTACAGTAATTAGGCTGTGTCATTTGCAAAATGATGTAACTATTAATTAGTACGTGCCATGTACAGTAACCAGTCTGTGTCTTGTACCGTTATTATTTTCTATCATATACTGTAATTAGTCTGTGTCATGTGCAGTAAATAGTCTGTGTCATGTGCAGTTACTAATAATCTGTCTGTGTCATGCACTGTAATTAGTCTGTGTCATTGCAGTAAATAGTATATGTCATGTACAGTTACTACTAATCTGTCTGTGTCATGCACTGTAATTAGTCTGTGTCATTGCAGTAAATAGTATATGTCATGTACAGTTACTACTAATCTGTCTGTGTCATGAACTGTAATTAGTCTGTGTTGTGTACAATGTGGCTAAGTGAAACAAAATGTGTAACTATACATTTTTACAGTAAATTCTGTAAGAGTAACACCGTAACAAATTCAGTGGAGCCCTGTACATGTTGAGCTTTGTAAAAAAAAATAGTAATGAAAGAGCGATGAGAGCGAAAAAGAGTGGTGGGGGTGTTCACAGAGGGGTGGGCAAAGATAGAAGAGCCTTTCAGAAAATGAAATCAACTTTTTTTATCACATTGACAAAATCAATAAGTTGAACAAGGCGGTGTGTGTGTGTGTGAAACTTTCTGCAAAGGGTTTTCCCAAGTTGTTATTAAACTCTGAAAGTAGAAACATTTGATCCTATAGTTAGTTCTGTCACATTGAGTGATATATTTTGTCTACAAACATGAAGCATTAAATGCAGTCTTACAAACATCAGCTAAAATCATACAAACATACAAATACAATCCTACTTCACACAATCCTACCTATGATGGACCTGAAGATCATGTTGACACGAAGGAATTCGTCTGCTATCAGGATCTAGGTCAACTAAAGAAACGTGCAACCCAAGTGTTAGCTGTCAAAACCCATTGGAGACCTGCATATTTTTCCACTAATCACGCAGACAAAGCCGTTGTCTTCCGGCGGTCTATTTAAGTTTTCTTTTCGTTTTCTGCGTCTTTCTCCAATAAGAGCTTTTCTTTGAGTCTCGAATGTTTGTCAGTCCTATAAGGGAACTCCATCCTGCAGGGAGGTTGGACACATACAAACTGGACAAGAAACCATATACACTGAGTCTGTCGAATTAGTATTCCCCAACAGAATAGACACGAGACAGTGTCTTGTCTTATTGACATGCCCACACAGTGACACAAGAAAGTATCTGGTCTTGTCGAACTGCCCACACTTAGACACAAACCAGTGTCTTGTCTTTTTTAACTGACCACATTGAGACACAAAACAGTGTCTCCCTTTTTTAACTGATCACATTGAGACACAAACCTGTGTCTTGCCTTATTGAAATGACCTCATTGAGACACAAACCAGTGTCTTGGACACAAACCAGTGTCTTGTCTTATTGAATTGGCCACTCATAGACACAAACCAGTGTCAAGTCTTTTTAACTGACCACATTGAGACACAAAGCAGTGTCTTGCCTTATTGAAATGACTACATTGAAACACAAACCAGTGTCTTGCCTTATTGAGCTGACCACATTGAGACACAAACCAGTGTCTTTTCTTATTGCGCTGACCAAAATGAGACACAAACCAGTGTCTGCCTTATTTAACTGACAACATTGAGACACAAACCAATGTCTTGCCTTATTGAACTGACAACATTGAGACACAAAGCAGTGTCTTGCCTTATTGAACTGACAACATTGAGACACAAAGCAGTGTCTTGCCTTGTTGAGCTGACCACAATGAGACACAAACCAGTGTCTTGCCTTATTGAAATGACCACATTGAAACACAAACCAGTGTCTTGCCTTATTGAGCTGACCACACTGAGACACAAACCAATGTCTTGCCTTATTGAACTGACCGCATTGAGACACAAATTAGTGTCTTGTCTTATTGAACTGACCACATTGAGACACATACCAGTGTCTTGTCGTATTGTACTGACCAGATTGAAACACAAACCAGTGTCTTGTCTTATTGAGCTGATTGACACTTCCACTCTTCGCACAGCCATAATCTAGCTGGGGGGCAACTGTCAAAATCTGAGGCCAACGTCCTCCTGTGCTTCACTGAGGTGCGTGTCAGACAAGGAGGAGGGGGAAATGTTTTCTGTTCTGTGTAACACATCCAGTCCATGTGGACAGAAATGTTTTCTGTTCTGTGTAACACATCCAGTCCATGTGGACAGAAATGTTTTCTGTTCTGTGGAGAAGTGTAACACATCCAGTCCATGTGGACAGAAATGTTTTCTGTTCTGTGGAGAAGTGTAACACATCCAGTCCATGTGGACAGAAATGTTTTCTGTTCTGTGGAGAAGTGTAACACATCCAGTCCATGTGGACAGAAATGTACACACAGTTAAGACTCAGCACACAATGCAGCTTGCTGTAGAAGAAATATTTCAGATCCTGGCTAAGAGAAAAACTCCACATATATTACGACAATATTTAGATCTAGATTCTATTGTTAAAAGACCTTTAAGCTAAAGCTGTAGTAGGAGTTGGGGTTCAACCCCCGACATTCCCCTCTCAGGGGGGGGGGTTGAATTTTATGACTGAATTTTGCTTTCATTTTATTTCTTTAAGGTGAGGTTTTAATTTTACATCATCACATGCCCCAGCGCAGACAAGGGGGGGGGGGCGATGCTTGTGAGGACCGGTGTAACCGAGGAGACAAGGGGGGGGCGATGCTTGTGAGGACCGGTGTAACCGAGGAGACAAGGGCTAGATATTCTTCCTCTCCCTTACTACCTACCTTGTTACTTTGGAAGTCCACTGAAACCTTTTCTATTCTCTCTTATACCCCAGGGTGAAGGAGATTTTGAAATGAGCCTATTTATCTGCATGGAATCTACGAAAAAATAATCAAAGAAACAACTCACTCTCTATGTATCGTTCTTGTGAAAGTCAAGTTATTGATCAGAGCTATTCAAAAAAATCAAATCAATTATCCATGTAATGTTGATATTGATTTTTCTTGTATCAATAAACTTCATGGCTTCTTGACTTATTGATTGCTGGATTTCATTGAAATAGACGTCTAATTAAATCTTTTTTTTTAAATGATCCTTAAATGTGAGCAAAGAGTTTCTAAATCGAGTAAGAGGGAAAAAGAGAGAGAGAGAAAGAAAATAGAGAGAGAAAGAAAAAGAGAGAAAGGGAAAAAAGAGAGAGAGAGAGAAAGAGAGAGAGAAAAAAAATAGAAAGAGAGAGAAAGAGAGAGAGAGAAAAAAAAAGAGAGAGGAAAAGAGAGAGAGAGAGAAAGAGAGAGAGAAAAAAAAAGAGAGAGAGAAAGAGAGAGAGAAAAAAAAAGAGAGAGAGAGCGCGAATAAAGAGAAAGTGAGAGAGAGAGAGAAGGGGAGAGGGAGAATCAAGAGAAAAGACTGGGAGAGAAAAGGAGAAAATATTGGAGCATAGAAAAAGAGAAAAAAAAGCAGATCAGGGAGGGAGAAAGAGAGAGAAAGAGATAGAGAAAGAGAAAGGAAGAGTGAGAGAAAGGACAAAGTATGAAACAAACTGTAGGAGCACATTTATTAAAACACTTAAAAAAACGTTTTAATGATTGGCAATAAAGTGAGCTCTGGCCTCCGTTTGAGATTCTTTGGTTTCAATTGAAGACAAGACATGGAGGTCAATTTAATTGTTTCCTTCTTGTTTTGATTCGATGTTCTCTTTTTTTTTTATCCTCTGTTGAGAACAATTTTAAGTGACATTCGATGCCAGACTGAAAATCTGTCCTTGTTTGTCAAATGTCAGTAGTGTTAATTGTTCAACAGTTTTAGCTTGTCGATTTCTTGAGATCAGACTACGTTCAACCACATCCAGAATGAACAACAACCAAATTGGCTAAGAATAAAAGGCATACAACATTTTTAAAATCACAGCCACACTAAAGACTTTTACTGCGTGGTAGACAATTCAGCTGTAACTTCACTGGAGTCAAACCCCAGCCCTGCTGGACTAAAATGTCTACTATTCGATTAGGTTGCCTGTGATGTCACGATGTTCTAAACTTGTCTGCCCTCTCCTGCAGGAGGTTTGAACTGGGGCATACAAATCATCAAGACGCGATAAAAAACAAAAAAGAAATCATGTTTAAAAATGCAAGACAATCCCAAAGTCCTAGAACCTCCTCAAGAACATGCACCGGCGACTTTCTTGGATGTTTTCTTGTAAGTTCTTGTGTCTTTTTTCCATCCTTTTTGTTTTGCATTTCTCCTAAGAAGCCAAAGAAATCACGTGTCATGGTCCTACCACCTAAGTGCCAACATCATTGAGATTTTGTGCAAAGTTTTTTCATTTTTCTAAGTACTCTTTGTTCATAACTTCCCACAACATTTTATCTCTAGGGCTTGATTCAAACTCTTATGGTCCCAGACTTGGCCAAGAACAAGTTTAGCCCGATCTCTACAGTGATGAAACAATTTGGTCTCCCCAGGCTCGAGCTATGTAAGTTGGTATAAGAATTTTTTTTTGAGAGATTTAGGTTAAAATTCTTCCTCCAAGATTATAGCATCAAGAGATTGTAAAATGTTGCATGTTGCTATCTGCCAACTATGAAGCGAAAATTAATGTTCTCTAGAAGGAAAGATGACAAGAACTATCTCGCTGTTTGGATATCATTCCACTTTCAGCTTGCCAATTCTTTATCGGTTTAAAAAAAAACAACAAAAGTAAAAAACAAAAACCTCGATGGGTAGGTGAATAAGGACCTCTAACAATTTTTCTAGAAATTGGACACTTTATTCTACCTTTGGAAAAAAAACTGTATAGTTTAATGACCCCACTAGTATAAAGTTGGTTTGACAGTTGTAAATTTTCAAAGTACATTAAGAAAAATAATTTAAATTTGACTTGAGATCAAGACAATGTATAACTTGAACACATCAGCAGGTATTTCCAACATGTATTCATAAAGAGTTCAAGAAATGATTACATTTTGCGCACCGTGGTCAAGGTCTGGATCTATAGGCCAGTCAGTAGAATTGGATTAACTCTGAGTAAATTTATACATTTGATAAACCCGCATTTTTGTGCTCGGAGGGGGGAAAATGTTGGATTATTTTGTATCTATCATTTATTATTTATTAAAAGTAAATTAATCGCTTTTACAAAGTCTTCAGCTTTAGAATGGAGGACATTGTATTATCAAATGTGTTTTATTGCTACTTTCTATTTCTAAAAATAGAACGCAAAAATATATGAGCTAGATTTAGGAAAAATACTTTGATTACTAAAATACAATTTTAACAAGCCAATGTATTTCAATTGCAATCATTATTTAACATTTTTTATTTGCTTACTAGAGAAGTCAATATAACATTGAAAATACAATGTATATGATTTATCCAACTACACCGATATTTTTTAAAATAATATATTAAGTTATATATGTAGTAAAATTGATTTCCGCAATATAAGTTAATTTTTTATGAGAGATAAGTAAGACATAAATACATGCACTCTATGTTGCCATATTTCTACATAAATACAGACACTCTATGTTGCCATATTTCACTTGTTGATATTTTCACATGTCTTTAATGATATGTCGTGAACTTCTGCAAGCCAGTGTGACTAGTGATCCAGCTGCATATCTAGATGGCTCAGTCTTAATCTACTTGTACTACCAGCTCTTCTCAATAGATGGCAGCAGTTAATCATGATTGTTTATTGAGGAAAGAAATCATTCTTATGTTTCGTGAAGCTAATTGGACAATCTTGAACGATTTATCGACGTCTTCATCGGCAAAGTAAGATTGATGCGTGATCGATCAAATCCAATGTTCCCTTTCTGCCTGGTCATTATTGTGTGCCCACGATAATTTCATTTGGTCTGGAGTAAACAATTTGGTCAATTCTTAAATGGTTCAGTTTTGTTGAGACTCACTAGCACCATAATCCCATTCGATACAAGCACAGAAAAAGGAGCAGGGGTGGGAAGACATATGTTCTGACGCTGTTGACGTCACACTATTGTGACAATTGGATCATTGAAATAATCTATGTACAACTTCGATATCTTGTATCTTATCTGACGTAACTCCTAGGTCACATTTATCCCTGACCTGCATTATCTACATAGTTTGTAGCTACATCTACCTGCAGGTGTCGTATATTTAGACTCGAATAAAAAAGTCTTTAAAAATGTCCAGTTATCATCCATTACTGTAGATATAAATGTTTATAAACTAAAACACTCATATCTCAGTTAAAACTCGTAACGAGAGCACATAAATACATGCACTCTATGTTGCCATATTTCTACACAAATACAGAAACTCTTTGTTTCCATATTTCTACATAAATACAGACACTCTATGTTGCCATATTTCTACACAAATACCTGCACTCTATGTTGCCATATTTCTACACAAATACAGAAACTCTTTGTTTCCATATTTCTACATAAATACAGACATTCTATGTTGCCATATTTCTACACAAATACAGAAACTCTATGTTGCCATATTTCTACACAAATACAGAAACTCTTTGTTTCCATATTTCTACATAAATACAGACATTCTATGTTGCCATATTTCTACACAAATACAGAAACTCTATGTTGCCATATTTCTACACAAATACAGAAACTCTATGTTGCCATATTTCTACACAAATACAGAAACTCTTTGTTTCCATATTTCTACATAAATACAGACATTCTATGTTGCCATATTTCTACACAAATACAGACACTCTATGTTGCCATATTTCTACACAAATACAGAAACTCTTTGTTTCCATATTTCTACATAAATACAGACATTCTATGTTGCCATATTTCTACACAAATACAGACACTCTATGTTGCCATATTTCTACACAAATACCTGCACTCTATGTTGCCATATTTCTACACAAATACAGAAACTCTTTGTTTCCATATTTCTACATAAATACAGACATTCTATGTTGCCACATTTCTACACAAATACAGAAACTCTTTGTTTCCATATTTCTACATAAATACAGACATTCTATGTTGCCATATTTCTACACAAATACAGAAACTCTATGTTGCCATATTTCTACACAAATACAGAAACTCTATGTTGCCATATTTCTACATAAATACAGAAACTCTATGTTGCCATATTTCTAAAATGTTTGTAAAATGTTTTACATGTTTCGGATGTTCCTTCAGAGTTGAAGATGGTTTACTTCCTAGTCCAAACTTCCCGCAGGACGACGGGGGATGGGAGCGGGCAGGATTTGAACCCTCGACCATCGATAAATCCGAACGACAGTCCAGCGAGCAAACTGCACGACCAGACACAAATACAAATGTTGCCATATTTCTACATAAATACAGACACTCTATGATATCTCTACATAAATACAGACACTCTATGTTGCCATATTTCTACGTATTTGAATGTGTCACAAATCGAAACAAAACTTTCTCAATCAGCTGCACCTGATGTACGTGTGCTCTCATCTCTTAGTTCAAACATCTCACTTTTTTCTAATAAATGTGTGACCCATTTTTATATCTCATCAATAGACAGACACACTAAAACATACACATTTCACTACATTAAAACACACAATTGTTGTCGAAATGTTTGTGTATCTTTGAAATCATAGCTCTCCTTTTTTACATTCCCAATCACATTGACATTTATGTGACTGAATGAACACATCGACTTGAGTGTCTTAAGTCTAAATAGAAGTGATTCCTACTGTTTTCTCAATCTAAATGACTACATTTATAAATGGTTTCTAAAAGACCAATCTCACTTGGAGCTGTCTCACAGAACAGGGTGTGTTTATGTCTCACAGAACAGGGTGTGTCTATGCCTTACAGAACAATGAATGTCTATGCCTCACAGAACAGGGTGTGTCTATGCCTCACAGAACAATGTATTTCTATGTCTCACAGAACAGGCTGCGTCTATACCTCACAGAACTGGGTGTGTCTATACCTCACAGGGCAGGGTGTGTCTATGCCACATAGAAAATAGTGTGTCTATGCCTCACAGAGCAGTGTGTGTCTATGCCTCACAGGGCAGGGTGTGTCTATGCACAGTATTAATATCTCGGCCTCACATTTCTTTTCAAAGTTGTTCATTTTTTATCCTCCTTATATCTCCTCCTCCCTTCCTCCCTCATTGGTCTGATTTCCTCCCTCTTTTCTCACCTAATCTTCACTGCCAGGCCCTGGCCTCTATGACCCCGGTCTGATCAGAACAGATTGATTTTACACAACCAGCCTCCCTTACTCCCTCCCTCTCTCTCTCTCTCTCTCTCTCTCTCTCTGACTCCCACCCACCCAAATACTAGCACACTATTGATCGGCACCAAGACAGCGGGCCGATAGACTGGCCACAGCCTCTACTGTTATTATTGGTGACCCAAGCCTATGTCCCCTCACAGCGTCCTCCCAGAGTGGTTCCAGTGTCCTGTTGTTTCACTTTTATGTCCACGCCCGGAACCTAACTAGACTCTACACTTGACGGATATTGTCTTCTTGATATAAGGTCAGTATGTAGGGCACTAGTCATTGCTAGCCAGTGAATGATGCCAGGTTTCCTGTTGAAGACATTCGAATCATCATTCATTGTACCACAGCCTAGCTTGAAGTCAAGGTTTTATTTCTTGAAGACTTAATATAGAAATACATGCCATTAGATGGGAATTAATTTAAATAAACGTCTGTCGGTATAATGCCGCATTCATTTGTATTAATATAGGTAGAGACAGATATCATGATTTGAACTTCTTTAACAGGAATACAGTTCAGTTTACAATCTTCGATCTTATAATCTTAATACAATCTGTGATCTTATAATCTTAATATAATCGTATAATTTTAATATAATCTTTGTTCAAGTACACACTTCAATGAATCTTATAAATAAACACTAAGAGTTAATAGCTAGCTTTTTGGTGTATTCGGCGTACAGAATAAAGAGTTTATATAAGCAACGCTTTTAAATAGGTTTATGATAATGGCTGTGCACTTTTTAGTAGCACTTAAAAAATGGTGCACACACTTCCGGTTTGAAATTCAGATTTTGTTTTAGTAGGCAACATTCAAGTTTTGTTTTATTGATTGTGGACATCTCCTATACACATTCAAGTTTTGTTTTGTGGATTGTGGACATCACTTATACACATTCAAGTTTTGTTTTGTTGATTGTGGAAATCTCCTATACACATTGAAGTTTTGTTTTGTTGATTGTGGACATCTCCTATACACATTCAGGTTTTGTTCAAACAGAATTTTGTTTTCTGTTACAAAGCATCAGTTAAAACGTCATGCAAGTTTGTTTTGTTTTTATTACAAGACATTCCAAGTTTTTAAACATTTCCTTTAGAAACTTTTCGGTTTCATGCGAGACAGAAAATGACCTGGTATAAAATGTTTGAGAATTTGAAGTGTATAATTTAAACATTACAAACAGGAGAGAGGGCAACAAGGCAACATAAAAATTGACATTTACTTCCCACAACCTTCAAATCAAATATTATAATAATAAAATGGAAAGTTGCTACAAATAAATGGAGCTATGAATCTTCTCATTGATTGTCTTACAGCAAATAGTAGAGCTGGGCTGTCTTGATGTGACGCTGTGTTGATGTGACGCTGTGTTGATGTGACTCTGTGTTAATGTGACTCTGTGTTAATGTGACGCTGTGTTAATGTGACTCTGTGTTGATGTGACGCTGTGTTGATGTGACGCTGTGTTAATGTGACTCTGTGTTAATGTGACTCTGTGTTAATGTGACGCTGTGTTAATGTGACTCTGTGTTGATGTGACGCTGTGTTGATGTGACGCTGTGTTAATGTGACTCTGTGTTAATGTGACTCTGTGTTGATGTGACGCTGTGTTAATGTGACGCTGTGTTAATGTGACGCTGTGTTGATGTGACGCTGTGTTGATGAGACGCTGTGTTGATGTGACGCTGTGTTGATGTGTTAATGTGACGATGTGTTGATGTGACGCTGTGTCGATGTGTTAAGGTGACGCTGTGTTGATGTGACGTGGTGTTGATGTGTTGATGTGACGCTGTGTTGATGTGATAGTGTAATCAGTATGATATTTTGTGATGTAATGACTTAGTGGGATGCGGATTGAATCTAATCTGGTATATATTAAGTGATGCGATGTAATAAAGTGATGCGATGTAATAAAGTGATGTGATGTAATAAAGTGATGTGATGTAATTAAGTGATGTGATGTAATAAAGTGATGAGGTGTAATTAAGTGATGTGATGTAATTAATTTATGTGATGTAATTAAGTCATGTGATGTAATTAATTGATGTGGTGTAAATGTAACGTAAATGTAATGTAGAGTGATAGGATATAGAGATGCGATGTTATTAATTGATGGGATGTAATACAGTTATGTAATGTTGCTTAATAAAGTAGTGTCACGTAGTGCGATGTAGTGTGTTGTAGTGTCACGTAGTGCGATGTAGTGTGTTGTAGTGTCATGTAGTGCGATGTAGTGTGTTGTAGTGTCATGTAGTGCGATGTAGTGTGTTGTAGTGTCATGTAGTGCGATGTAGTGTGTTGTAGTGTCACGTAGTGCGATGTAGTGTGTTGTAGTGTCATGTAGTGCGATGTAGTGTGTTGTAGTGTCATGTAGTGCGATGTAGTGTGTTGTAGTGTCACGTAGTGCGATGTAGTGTGTTGTAGTGTCATGTAGTGCGATGTAGTGTGTTGTAGTGTCATGTAGTGTGTTGTAGTGTCACGTAGTGCGATGTAGTGTGTTGTAGTGTCATGTAGTGCGATGTAGTGTGTTGTAGTGTCACGTAGTGCGATGTAGTGTGTTGTAGTGTCATGTAGTGCGATGTAGTGTGTTGTAGTGTCATGTAGTGCGATGTAGTGTGTTGTAGTGTCACGTAGTGCGATGTAGTGTGTTGTAGTGTCATGTAGTGCGATGTAGTGTGTTGTAGTGTCAAGTAGTGCGATGTAGTGTGTTGTAGTGTCACGTAGTGCGATGTAGTGTGTTGTAGTGTCACGTAGTGCGATGTAGTGTGTTGTAGTGTCAAGTAGTGCGATGTAGTGTGTTGTAGTGTCAAGTAGTGCGATGTAGTGTGTTGTAGTGTCATGTAGTGCGATGTAGTGTGTTGTAGTGTCATGTAGTGCGATGTAGTGTGTTGTAGTGTCATGTAGTGCGATGTAGTGTGTTGTAGTGTCATATAGTGCGATGTAGTGTGTTGCAGTGTCACGTAGTGCGATGTAGTGTGTTGTAGTGTCACGTAGTGCGATGTAGTGTGTTGTAGTGTCATGTAGTGCGATGTAGTGTGTTGTATTGTAATGCGATACAATGTGATCTAAAGTTGTGGGCTGTAATGACATGATTTAATTGCTTTGATAATGTAGAATAATGTAATGTATTTAACATGATGTGATATAATGGCTTGTGTGTCTCTAGAATAGCACTAACTTAGTGTTAGAACTGAAGTGTAAATGTGTTAGGACGCTAAACCTTACTTTTACATTCTCTCAACAGCTGTAAAGCTAGACTCAAAATCTGTGAAATGTGTAGAGGGTATACATAATACAATTTTAAAAAATATAAATTAATAATAATCGGCTCGGTCATTCTACTTCTACCAAACTTCTATCAACTCACTCTGTCTGTTTGTCTGGTAATAAGTTTGTACACGTTATTTCTCCCACACCCAATCTCATATCATTCTGAAATAATTTTGCACAATTACTACTTTTACCTGACAAAACAAGAATCAATTAAAAAAACACAATTAATTAGTTAAATATTGTTTATTTATTATTATGTTTGGTGTCGAATAAAGGAAATAAATTGTTTATGACTGTTGTGGTGGTATGTAATGAATTAGTTACCTTTATAGGCCGCTGCTTTAAAGTTTAAATCTAACTATAAAATCTGCTATTTTCATAGGCACTTTACTGGCACAGTGGTAAGTATGTTGGCTTAAGCAGGCTTCAGTTCGAACTCAGGCCGTTCAATTTGTTTGTTAAAATGACTTTAAAAAGCGTTCTCGGTAACTTTTTACTTCGATACCCCCTTCTCCCCCACCCAACTTGTCCAGATTGCGTAGTGAGAAAGTTAAAAGCATGAAATGGCGCTAAAGACAAACAATGGACCTCATTCACCAATCGTAAACAAACAACATTAAGTCACGTGATATTATTGATAAAACAACGACCAAAAAGTGGCACGTGACAACCATCATGAATTAAACGTGAGATCGTAAATTATATAAAAGAGATAGAGCACCACGTGGCTAAATGTTGATTGTTTACGATTTGATGAATGAGGTCCAATGGTAAAACATTAATCACTCATTTATTATTGTTAGTATAGATCTATTATAAATTTAATTACATGCCTGATCCAAACTAATTGATACAACTACGACTAATTCAAGCTTTGTTTTTTTTTGTTTTTTTTTTATTTATTTTTTTTTGTTTCAAGATTGAGGTCACTGTTTATTTATTGACGATAATAAATCGCCTTCAACCAGCACAAATCTGCAATTTCACCATACGATTTCAGTACTTCCTAATGTGTGTGACTGTTTCATTTGGCTTCATGTCTGATCGATAGTTGAGCCTCTCCCCCACGTGATCAAACATGTGATCTACTGTTTCGTTTTGCTTCCGTGGAAAGTATTTTTAACAACTGGAATTTTTAAAATTCAAACTAAGAAAAATGTTTCTAGACATTTCTTAAAAGTAATAAATAAGTTTGAAGACATTTCTAATGGGAAACAAGAGTCTAGAGCAGAGTTTCCATGGAAACAAGCGTATGTGACAACATTGATATTAAAGCTCAATCGATTTTGTCAAGACTAGATAGCATACAGTGGACAACACTTACAACGGACTAGAGCTTATTGGAAGTGCCGGTGGCTGAGTGGTAAAGCGCTTGGGGGCCACGTCTGCAGAATAAGCTTTGAAATCTCTATATTTTTAGGGTGGCCTTGAGAAATTTAGTGGGATGTCTACCAACAACTTTTTTGTAATGAAGATTAATCTCAAACCAAACTGCGTCTACGACGTCACGGAGGACAATAAATGACGTTGAAGTTCAACTTGTAAGTTGAACATAACAGATAAACCTCTCTTACGTTGACCATCAGAGTTAAACCTTGTTAGTTAGCCATATGAAATATATGGTTGCATTGTTAACGCCTAAAAAACCTTTATAGAGAGTCCAAAGAGTCTAGCCAGAGACCAAAGGGAATTCTGGGAATGGCTGACTGGCAAGACGGAAGGAACAATGATTTCTTCCTCGCCATCTCTTCGTGCAATCTATTCGTGCAATGCTGTGGCAGTTCACTGAAGGTCTAGTTTTTTTTCCCCTGTTCATTCCATTTCCTTCTGTAATGTTTCCAAGGTGTCACAATGAGGCCGGGAAGTATTCTCATCTTAAAACCGGAAAAGGTCAAAGTCAAAGTGAGCGTGTAGGTAAACATATTAGTGAGAGGTCAAGATCTAAACAAACATATTAGTGAGAGGTCAAGATCTAAACAAACATATTAGTGAGAGGTCAAGATCTAAACAAACATATTAGTGAGAGGTCAAGATCTAAACAAACATATTAATGAGAGGTCAAGATCTAAACAAACATATTAGTGAGAGGTCAAGATCTAAACAAACATATTAGTGAGAGGTCAAGATCTAAACAAACATATTAGTGAGAGGTCAAGATCTAAACAAACATATTAGTGAGAGGTCAAGATCTAAACAAACATATTAGTGAGAGGTCAAGATTTAAACAAACATATTAGTGAGAGGTCAAGATCTAAACAAATATATTAGTGAGAGGTCAAGATTTAAACAAACATATTAGTGAGAGGTCAAGATCTAAACAAATATATTAGTGTGAAATTATATTAAAACTGATAACGTCAAGCATGCTAAGTACAACTCAATTCGAGAGCAACTCTAGAAGTTCTTCAATGTTCCTGTGTACATATGTTTGCTCTAGAAGTACTTCAATGTTCCTGTGTACATATGTTTGCTCTAGAAGTACTTCAATGTTCCTGTGTACATATGTTTGCTCTAGAAGTACTTCAATGTTCCTGTGTACATATTGTTACGTTTCTCTCTCCTACTCAGGCCTTCTGTAAACACTGCTAAACACAACACAACACATCAAGAACTTCTGTAAACACTGCTAAACACAACACAACACATCAAGAACTTCTGTAAACACTGCTAAACACAACACAACACATCAAGAACTTCTGTAAACACTGCTAAACACAACACAACACATCAAGAACTTCTGTAAACACTGCTAAACACAACACAACACATCAAGAACTTCTGTAAACACTGCTAAACACAACACAACACATCAAGAACTTCTGTAAACACTGCTAAACACAACACAACACATCAAGAACTTCTGTAAACACTGCTAAACACAACACAACACATCAAGAACTTCTGTAAACACTGCTAAACACAACACAACACATTAACACATCAAGAACTTGACATCAAGGCTCCAAATAATCTGGTACTTTAATAAGGTTTTAAATAAAACAGCCAATACGACACAATTGGCAACACAATCAACTGCTACAACGTTAGACTGTATATCACTGTACTAAACTCATAAACTCTACTGTCTCTTCCTGGACTCGTACGTTTCACTGGAGGACTGCACCAGGACCGACTTCATGGCCGACTAACAGTCACGTTCTCAACGCTCTCCGGTCTTGAACTGCCGCTTTCCTACACACTGTGTCTCTGGTCTGCGCAGGCTTATGATCAGATGGCCATAACACGGGCGCTATTCACGTGCAAAGTTCATGCCAGTACTGTCCCTTGCCTTTCAATATTGCACGCTAAACTGTATTACTGGCCTGTGTCACATATGTCAGCTGATCACACACAGTTAACCCTTTTGAGTCGCGTATAGGGTTATAACAATACGTTTGTTCTGGAAGTTCTTCAATGTTCCTGTGTACATACATGTATGTTTGTTCTAAAAGCTCTTCAATGTTCCTTATCTTATCAAAAAAGAAGATGATTACGTCCTACGCGTCATGCATTTAGTCATGCATATTAACCAATGACTTAAATTCTGCCAAGTTACTGGTTTTCCTGGCTAGCTCATTCAACCCATTCTATGCTCTAATAGCACTAGGGAAGAAGGAGTATTTGTACAAATTTGTCTTAGCATATGGGACGAGGAATGTGCCTGTATATTTGTGTCTTTCAGAGTATTTTATTAAATTTTGTTTTTGTATTTGAAGATTATGGTTCAGTGTTTTATGTATAATTGCTACTTTACTTTTGAGTCTTCTGTCCCGAAGGCTTTCTAAATTTAGTGATTTTACTATAGGTGTTACTCTAGTCAAATGTGAATATTCATTTGTTATGAATCTCACTGCTCTATTTTGTGTCTGTTCCAGTTTCTTAATGTTTTCTTGAGTTGAGGGGTCCCAAACGGAGGATGCATATTCTATTATTGGCCTAACCAAGGTTAAATAATATTTTAGTTTTATGTTCTTATTTGATTTATAAAAAAAAAATTTAATATATCCTAATACTTTGTTTGATTTTTTTATAGTTTCATCAATATGTGGATTCCATGACAGTTTTTCATTTATTATAACAACTAGGTATTTTGCGTTTTAGTCTGTGTTACTGGTTTGCCATGAATAAGATAAGGAGAATTAATTTGTTTTAGTTTTTTTGTTACTCTTAACAACTGACATTTTTCTGGGTGGAAAGACATGCTCCAATTTGATTCCCGTTTCTGTAATTCATCTAATTCTCTTTGTAAAATATCTGTGTCTTGTGATGTTTTTATTGTTCTATATATTATGCAATCGTCTGCAAATAATCTGACTTTTGTTCCTGAAGTAATGCAATTTGATAAATCATTTATGTAAATTAAAAATAGTAGTGTACCCAAGACTGTTACTTGAGGTACACCTGAGTTTACTGTTATCAGTGTTGATTTAGAGCCATTTAATATTACAGTTTGTTCTCTCCCTATCAGAAAATCTCTAATCCACTGATGCAGTGGACCATTAATGCCAAAATATTTTAATTTTTTAAGCAAACTTTGGTGGTGAACTTTGTCAAAAGCCTTAGAAAAATCTAGTAAGATAGCATCTATTTGTTCACTATTATCTTAACCTTTAGAAAAATCATCAATTAGTAATATTAGTAGTGTTTCACATGATCTATATTTCCTAAAGCCATGTTCGTATGGTGTGAGGACATTTTGTTTGTCTAAGTGGTTAATGATGTTGCTACATGTTGTGTGTTCTAGGATTTTACATGTGATGCTGGTAAGTGATACTGGTCTGTAGTTTCCTGGGTCAGATTTTTCTCCTTTTTTAAATAGGGGGTTGACATTAGCTTCTTTCCAGTCCTTTGGTACTCTGCCCTGATTAAGTGAAGCCTGTGTACATATGTTTGCTCTAGAAGTTCTTCAATGTTCCTGTGTACATGTTTGTTCTAGAAGCTCTTCAATGTTCCTGTGTACATATGTTTGTTCTAGAAGCTCTTCAATGTTCCTGTGTACATGTTTGTTCTAGAAGCTCTTCAATGTTCCTGTGTACATATGTTTGTTCTAGAAGCTCCTCATTGTTCCTGTGTACATGTTTGTTCTATAAGATCTTCAATGTTCCTGTGTACATGTTTGTTCTAGAAGCTCTTCAATGTTCCTGTGTACATATGTTTGTTCTAGAAGCTCTTCAATATTCCTGTGTACATATGTTTGTTCTAAAAGCTCTTCAATGTTCCTGTGTACATGTTTGTTCTATAAGATCTTCAATGTTCCTGTGTACATGTTTGTTCTAGAAGCTCTTCAATGTTCCTGTGTACATATGTTTGTTCAAGAAGCTCTTCAATGTTTCTGTGTACATATGTTTGCTCTAGAAGCTCTTCATTGTTCCTGTGTACATATGTTTGTTCTAGAAACTCTTCAATGTTCCTGTGTACATATGTTGCTCTAGAAGCTCTTCAATGTTCCTGTGTACATATGTTTGTTCTAGAAGCTCTTCAATGTTCCTGTGTACATGTTTGTTCTAGAAGCTCTTCAATGTTCCTGTGTACAAGTTTGTTCTAGAAGCTCTTCAATGTTCCTGTGTACAAGTTTGTTCTAGAAGCTCTTCAATGTTCCTGTGTACATATGTTTGTTCTAGAAGCTCTTCAATGTTCCTGTGTACATATGTTTGTTCTTGAAGCTCTTCAATGTTCCTGTGTACATATGTTTGTTCTAGAAGTTCTTCAATGTTCCTGTGTACATATGTTTGTTCTAGAAGCTCTTCAATGTTCCTGTGTACATATGTTTGTTCTAGAAGCTCTTCAATGTTCCTGTGTACATATGTTTGTTCTAGAAGCTCTTCAATGTTCCTGTGTACATGTTTGTTCTAGAAGCTCTTCAATGTTCCTGTGTACATATGTTTGTTCTAGAAGCTCTTCAATGTTCCTGTGTACATGTTTGTTCTAGAAGCTCTTCAATGTTCCTGTGTACAAGTTTGTTCTAGAAGCTCTTCAATGTTCCTGTGTACATATGTTTGTTCTAGAAGCTCTTCAATGTTCCTGTGTACATATGTTTGTTCTAGAAGTTCTTCAATGTTCCTGTGTACATATGTTTGTTCTAGAAGCTCTTCAATGTTTCTGTGTACATATGTTTGTTCTAGAAGTTCTTCAATGTTCCTGTGTACATATGTTTGTTTTAGAAGCTCTTTAATGTTCCTGTGTACATGTTTGTTCTAGAAGCTCTTCAATGTTCCTGTGTACATGTTTGTTCTAGAAGCTCTTCAACGTTCCTGTGTACATATGTTTGTTCTAGAAGCTCTTCAATGTTCCTGTGTACATGTTTGTTCTAGAAGCTCTTCAATGTTCCTGTGTACATATGTTTGTTCTAGAAGCTCTTCAATGTTCCTGTGTACATGTTTGTTCTAGAAGCTCTTCAATGTTCCTGTGTACAAGTTTGTTCTAGAAGCTCTTCAATGTTCCTGTGTACATATGTTTGTTCTAGAAGCTCTTCAATGTTCCTGTGTACATGTTTGTTCTAGAAGCTCTTCAATGTTCCTGTGTACAAGTTTGTTCTAGAAGCTCTTCAATGTTCCTGTGTACATGTTTGTTCTAGAAGTTCTTCAATATTCCTGTGTACATATGTTTGTTCTAGAAGCTCTTTAATGTCCCTGTGTACATATGTTTGTTCTAGAAGCTCTTCAATGTTCCTGTGTACATATGTTTTACTTTCTGACCTAAACATGACACATACACTTGGCCTGCAAGGAGAAAACAGCTTTGAACCTAAACCTTTCTCTGAAGAGCGAATTGTTTTTATGACTTCTAATTATAGCAGCAATGGCCGATGGATTTAAACGAAATAATAATGTAATAAGTAAAGCGAATGTGTCAATGTAAAAATAGTGTGAATGAAGCTATGAAATCAAAATAGCTAATAGGCTTAAATCCATTTGTTCAAATTAAAACATTTGCTTGTAGGCCTACATATATTTGATTAAAAATTGAGATGAATAGACTTAATTGTGTATGTTCATGTGTTAAAGTATAAAGTAGATCTGGAGGTAGACATAGATCTAAATCTACACTAATCTAGAGTTAAAAATTGGCTTTTATAGAGTTGATTCTGTGTTGCACATGCGTGACCTTTTTTCATGAATGAATATAGGCCTATCTCAACACGGCTTTATTTAGCGACTAGCGAACGAATGTATTAAAAATGCTTTAGAAAAACACATTTGAATCTTAATTTGATTAAAATATGAAATGAATGGACAATAATTGGTATGTTTATTTGTTAAAGCATAGAACTATCTTTGCGAAAAGAAGTTTTATCCTCTTAGAGTTCAATAAGAGTTTTAGACCTAGGCCTAGGAAAAGACTCAGTAGAGAGATGTGTTAATCACTGTTAATGTGTAACCATTTGGTAATATCTAATGAAAGGATGTTCTCCAGGCAATCTGTAGTCACAGATATCAAGAACTAATTTATGTAAAAATGCTTTAGAAACACAAAATTGAAGGTTAATTTTATCCCATAATGAAATCAATGGATCTTCTTTTGTATTTTCATGTGTCAAAGTAAAAAACTATCTGCGCAAAGTGTATTTCTTAAAATTAGATCTAGGTCTAAATCCTTTCGATCTTTTCTCATGTCAACATTGTTAACCATGGCCTAGATCCATAAATACTATAGCTGTAATAGAGTCAGACAACTTTTTTTTTTTTTGAGGGTCTTAAGTTTGTTTTAGGGCTACAATACATACACTACGGTCTAAGTTAGTACCCAAGGAACATTCCTGCCTAGTTTTATCAAGATTGGTCAAGCGGTTTTGATGTCTATAAGTAACATACATACATACACACATACGCCTCACATTCTACTTTATAATATAAGATTGGATACTCTGTCAATAGGAAATCTGAGATTTGTGTTTGAAATTTGTGAGCTCTTTTAATCTGAGATATGTGTGTGTGTTTTTATCTGAGAAGTTTCAATTTCAGTTTTAACGACGCGATCGAACTACAAAAAGGTTGACGAACATCGCAGTACGCATGTCTGTAGAGTGAGTAGAACGAAAAAACATCCACACTTTAACATTAGAAGTGTGTTGTCTATTGCTTTTTAGGGAACTAGAAGTGTGTTGTCTATTGCTTTTTAGGGAACTAGAAGTGTTTTGTCTGTTGCTTTTTAGGGAAATCGAAGTGTTTTGTCTGTTGCTTTTTAAGGAACTAGAAGTGTGTTGTCTATTGCTTTTTAGGGAACTAGAAGTGTGTTGTCTGTTGCTTTTTAGGGAACTAGAAGTGTTTTGTCTGTTGCTTTTTAGGGAACTAGAAGTGTGTTGTATGTTACTTTTTAGGGAACTAGAAGTGTGTTGTCTGTTGCTTTTTAGGGAACTAGAAGTGTGTTGTCTATTGCTTTTTAGGGAACTAGAAGTGTGTTGTCTGTTGCTTTTAGGGAACTAGAAGTGTGTTGTCTGTTGGATTTAAGGAACTAGAAGTGTGTTGTCTGTTGCTTTTAGGGGAACTAGAAGTGTGTTGATAACCCGTGATGTGTTAGGAACTTAAATTGTGTTAATATTTGTGTTTATATCTAGTTATGTGTGGTTAACTAGAAGTGTGTTGATATTGAATGATGACTTAGTCTGGATCAGAATTGATCTCTAGTGGTGCGTTGATCTGGGCGTGTCTGTCTAAAACATGTTCAATGGTCGTCTGGTCGACCCAGTCACGTACTCACGCTATTTGATCATACTAGACACAGGCTCAGGTCATTGGGTCACGTGTAACTATTTCCTTCCATGGACCTACTCTCACACATACAAAATGACGGCCAATACTGTCAAACAAACATTTTGTGTTTCCCTTATACCAGAGCGTCAAATACAAGCTTGGTTTCTTGTTATTGTTATTATCTGTTACATTTAATGTTTAAAAAAACATTATGTTATGTATTTATATGTCTGAAACATTGCAATATACAAATAATATTTACAAAGTATTTGCTTGTTTGTACCAAGTTATTAATAGTACAAAAAATGGGGAGGAAGTCTTTCCGTCCAAAATATTATATCTATATATATCTCATGAGAGCAATTCAACGGGTATGGCCGGTGGGTGCAGCTATAACAAGGAAGTAGACATATTGCCAACACAGTCGAAGTACGATTGTCTATAAGTATGCATTTAATCAACGAATAGCATTAACAATAAAAATTATTTGACATTTTATCTTATAAAATTAATTCTGATATTGATATGATAGATTAAATTATTGTAGACATGCATCATCAAACTTTAGATCTACTTTCTTGTGTGTGTTTCATTTATTTCAGTTTATGAAGCATAATGTGAAAACAAAAGAACAACAGAAAGATATTTTCTCTACCTCCGTACCAGTTAGATCCACAGCTGATTTACTCAACAGTTCAACCAATGCTCTCTTCAGACACACTTTTTGTTCGCATCCCTTCAGTGGAGTCTCTAGCGTAGTGCGAGGGGTACGGACCGCACCGGGGAAAACCTATTGGTATATTTTAAGAAATTGAAAATTAGTCAAACTTTTTTTTTAGAAAGTGAGACTGCGGGTTGGGATGGCGTTAAATATCTGACCGATCTTGTGACACCCACCCTAGAGACGCCTCTGACTGCATCTCTATTACTATCTTTAAAAAAAAACTTGAAAGTCCTGATGAACTTATGACATACTAAAGAACTGAACATTGATTTCAAAGGAACATGTTCACAAATTAATGTCTGTGTTTGATCGAGTCATGTGATCAGATTTAGTGCTTCACAATTGAGAGAAAATAAAACCGACAACAAAGAGGAATCAATACTATAAGCGCAAACTTTCCCCTCAAGTATGAGTGTATGAGTGAGTGTATGAGAGATCTCAAACGTATTCGCATGAAATGTCGTACACAGTTTCCTTGCACCTCTTGGTGCTCACTAAGACATTGCTTTTGACAGATTCAAAGCCTTTAACTCCGCAATTCACACACAAAAAACGCAAGCTTTCTATTAAACGTTTGTATTTTATTTTCGGTATTTTCCCAAAAGAGTGCATTCTATTTATAAAGTAAAAATAGAAATAACACAAAAAATCAACGTTTTTTAAAAGCCTATTTTCTGTTTTTTTGTCCCCAATTCCACTCATTCTTACTTGGCCTGACGACATGTATTTAAATTTCCGCTTCCTTTACAACAGAGTCAAAGACCAACACCAATAGCATCCAACAGAGAGATCTATTTCCTTTTCTTTCCACACATCAACGACTCTAATGATTTCGAGTGTACATCAGACTAGTACTTTTTTTCCTCTTGACTCTAGACATAGAATTTAGAAATCAAAGAACTGTCAGAGTGAATGTAAGGGATTATTCATAGACCTGTTGGATTATTAAATGTGTTTTTTAGGGATGGGATTTGGTATGATTGCGGTATAATCATATGTTCTAAAATGTACATGCTATAATGTAACCTGGAAACTTGGGAGGGGGGGTTGCTTAAGAAAACAAAAGGTTGTCATTGTAATAGAAAAAAGCCACAAGAGAAATTAGGGTAGTGGGTTCCATCAGAAAGTAGCATCTAGACTATGTAATAAGTCGATATTAACTTCACAAGTCGAATAAAAGTCAGAGATTTGAAGTAGTACTAAATTTTGTTATGGACGGGGGGGGGGGGGGGGGATAGTAAAAGTGATGCTAGAATTTGCGGCCGAAAAGTATGTGTGTATGTGAATGTGTGTGTGTTTGGAGGTGTTCTAAAACGGGTCATTCCAATTCCATTTAAAAGTCTGTCTTAAATATACTAAGGTTGAAAAATAGAGGTTCCAGAATGAGAGAGAGAGAGAGAAGGAGAGAGAGAGAGAGAAGGAGAGAGAGAGAGAGAAGGAGAGAGAGAGAGAGAAGGAGAGAGAGAGAGAGAGAAGGAGAGAGAGAGAGAGAGAAGGAGAGAGAGAGAGAGAAGGAGAGAGAGAGAGAGAAGGAGAGAGATATGGAAAATAGCGTCACAATTGATTGTAACAGACACACTAACTCACGGGCTCAAAAGTATGTTAGATTGATAGTTATAATTAAGCCCGTTTGTTGGAAGTTAAAAAAAGGAAGCTATGTTTGGTAGTATTACGTAAAGTAATATATAAACAAGATTACAAAGAGAGTTTGTGTTATCACATAAACTCAGAGGCGGCCCCAATCGAATTCACCAATGGACCAGAAATATTCAATCAAAAGTCAGGTGCTAATCGTTTATAATAATACAATTTTAAAAATCATTTGGCGTTATTTTTTACATAAAAAGTAAACAAGACAAAACGTTGACTTTGGTGTCAAGGGAACTAGAAGTTTGTTGTTTATTGGTGCTTAGGGAATATTTTAAAACTATTATATTAGTTCGTCATTCCAATATTTCATTGACCAGTTTCTGTTTTTATTTCTAAAGACTTTAGAAAGTCTTTTACATGTTCACAAGATATCATGATTTTGTGTTTCCAATACCTACATTCGAATACAAACAATGTTGTAGAGATGAACTCTAGTTTGGTTCAAAACAAAGTCATACAGTTTTAGGTTAGAATTCTTTCAATTAGTTTTTGTTATCCGGTTAGGCCTTAGCTAATTCTGTTTCTTTTAAAATTATGTATTAGTACACGATTAGTCCTTATATCTGCATACAATATAATCTACTATGAGATTAAATCAAAGTGACTTAGAAATGCTGCGAACTTTTTAGTTTTACTGGAAACTAACCAAAAGTCTTTTTCTCAGGCAAACGTTTCACGGTTTTAATATTTGATCCGATACTTAATCCTGTTCAACCTTTGCTGATGGTCAGGTCAGTAGCGCTAATCTAGGTCACAGCGAACCTATGACCAGCCTCCACGCAATCTTTCTGATTAGAACTGTGAAAGTGAAGGGGGCTGGGAGGCGCCAGAGTGTCCATCTCATTGGGTCAATGCTGGATGAAAAACCCTTAAGAGGATAGTCAGCTTGTCGTGATATTAGTGACGGGATGAACTGACATCAAATAGAATATGAACAGTGTCAGGAGTGTCAGCAGAGATGTCTTCTTGACAAGAGTATTGTATAGTTAAACATTATAGTTAAACATTATAGTTAAACATTATAGTTATACATAAGTTGGACGGAGAAAGAACAATAATTAACAGGCAGACACACAGACAGATAGTCAGACAGACAGACAGATAGATAGATATATAGATAGATAGATATATAGATTAGATAGATAGATAGATAGAAGACACAAAGTTTGTAAGCTCGCTGTATTTATTGATTACTTTTCTCTAGTTGATGAAAGGGATATTTCCTCATCAGACTTGTACACAAACTAAATGAGCATAAGGACAACAAAGAAAAAGAAACAAAGAGATGTAGAATATTCTAAACAGTAAAGGAACAATGGCCCTGGGATGATAAAGAAGACAGAATCTAGCTTTCTTTTCAGCACCCATGAAACTTAGATAGCAGTAATGCAAGGTAGATTGAAATCAAAGCTACAGAAAGGTCGCAGTATTACGCAGAAGAAAGTTCAATAGAAAATGTATCTTTTGTCTGCTGCAGTTTTCTTTCCTTACTTTCATCTAGAGCAGTTCTAAACTTATACTGGACTTGTCCTCCAGTTTGATCTGAAACAAAAAATAGATCAATAGATTCTCAGAGAAACTGACGCATACATAGTTTTGAATATCTCCTAGCACGTATGTATTTTCATTGATGTCACACATGTCTACACTCATTGATGTCACACATGTCTACACTCATTAATGTCACACATGTCTACACTCATTGATGTAAACACCTGACATAAGCGGGTCTGACAGATGCATAATTAGGTCTGCCATGGTGCTATCTAGTGACCAATGCATGCTTCTCGAGACGCCACTTTCGGGTGTCAAGGTGGCATCACTTCCAGCTGTAACGTCTGCTAATCCAATTAGGTGACCAGGAGTGCCTTGGAGAGGAGAGAGAACTCTTTCAGCTCTGACCTACCTTTTATCACCCCTTTCCTCAGTGCTTTTCTATTGTTACCTCCCCTCTTCTGTCAGTGGACTACGTCAATACCAGAATGAGGCTACTGCCAGACGTTAAGTTCCTGGGGGTGGTTCCTTAGCCCAGCATCGATGGTGCTTCGGTGATGGACAAGGGGCACTGGGCTCTTAAAAAGCTTTTGTGTCTCCTTGTCTGTTAGCGCTCTTGATGTCAATCAATAAATGGAATGACGCTGAGCCAGTCTAAAGGAAAACACTTATAGAATGTACATGCCAATTAGACAAATGTATTACATAAAATGTTCAGAATTACAATTCTAAGTTATAAAAGCCACAATCTCTTTTTACTTGTCATTACGTTGTGTGGTCTATAAATAATCTAAATGTTCCGGCTAATTAATGGTCGTATATTTGCAATTTAATAAAAGTGATTGGATCACTTATCTTGTGATTCATTAATTTGCGGTCCATCAGTATCACTTTTAGATCCATTTCAAGCCATTATTTTTTTTATCAAAAGATTGAACTAAAGTAAAACTTCATTTTTTATTTAATATCTTGTGTTTGAATCTCTAGTTTTTCATTCTCAAATACTTAATTATTAGTGTTTTTTTATTTTTATTTTAGTGCTCAATACGTTTCTGGCCTTAATAATTCGTAACCTACTTTTCAATTTTAGTGCTTAATACGTGTCTGGCCTCAATAATTCGTAACCTACTTTTTTAGTTTAGTGTTCAATACGTGTCTGGCCTCAATAATTCGTAACCTACTTTTTTAGTTTAGTGCTCAATACGTGTCTGGCCTCAATAATTCGTAACCTACTTTTTTAGTTTAGTGTTCAATACGTGTCTGACCTCAATAATTTGTAACCTACTTTTTTATTTTAGTAGTCAATACGTTTCTGGCCTCAATAATTCGTAACCTACTTTTTTAGTTTAGTGCTCAATACGTGTCTGACCTCAATAATTCGTAACCTACTTTTTTAGTTTAGTGCTCAATACGTGTCTAACCTCAATAAGTCGTAACCTACTTTTTCATTTAAGTGCTCAATACGTGCCTGACCTCAATAATTCGTAACCTACTTTTTAGTTTAGTGCTTAATACGTTTCTTGCCTCAATAATTCGTAACCTACTTTTTAATTTTAGTGCTCAATACGTGTCTGGCCTCAATAATTCGTTACCTACTTTTTTAGTTTAGTGCTCAATACGTGTCTGGCCTCAATAATTCGTTACCTACTTTATTAGTTTAGTGCTCAATACGTTTCTGGCCTCAATAATTCGTAACCTACTTTTTTAGTTTAGTGATCAATACGTGTCTGGCCTCAATAATTCGTTACCTACTTTTTTAGTTTAGTGCTCAATACGTGTCTGGCCTCAATAATTTGTTACCTACTTTATTAGTTTAGTGCTCAATACGTGTCTGGCCTCAATAATTTGTAACCTACTTTTTTAGTTTAGTGCTCAATACGTGTCTGACCTCAATATTTTGTAACCTACTTTTTTATTTTAGTGCTCATTACGTTTCTGGCATCAATAATTCGTAACCTACTTTTTTAGTTTAGTGCTCAATACGTGTTATACCTCAATAATTCGTAACCTACTTTTTTAGTTTAGTGCTCAATACGTGTCTGGCCTCAATAATTCGTTACCTACTTTATTAGTTTAGTGCTCAATACGTGTTTGACCTCAATAATTCGTAACCTACTTTTTTAGTTTAGTGCTCAATACGTTTCTGGCCTCAATAATTCCTAACCTACTTTTTTAGTTTAGTGCTCAATACGTGTCTGGCCTCAAAAATTCGTTACCTACTTTTTTAGTTTAGTGCTCAATACGTGTCTGGCCTCAATAATTCGTTACCTACTTTTTAATTTTAGTGCTCAATACGTGTCTGGCCTCAATAATTCGTAACCTACTTTTTTAGTTTAGTGCTCAATACGTGTCTGGCCTCAATAATTCGTAACCTACTTTTTTAGTTTAGTGCTCAATACGTGTCTGGCCTCAATAATTCGTTACCTACTTTTTTAGTTTAGTGCTCAATACGTGTTTGACCTCAATAATTCGTAACCTACTTTTTTAGTTTAGTGCTCAATACGTGTCTGGCCTCAATAATTCGTAACCTACTTTTTTAGTTTAGTGCTCAATACGTGTCTGACCTCAATAATTTGTAACCTACTTTTTTATTTTAGTGCTCAATACGTTTCTGGCATCAATAATTCGTAACCTACTTTTTTAGTTTAGTGCTCAATACGTGTCTGGCCTCAATAATTCGTAACCTACTTTTTTAGTTTAGTGCTCAATACGTGTCTGGCCTCAATAATTCGTAACCTACTTTTTTAGTTTAGTGCTCAATACGTGTCTGGCCTCAATAATTCGTAACCTACTTTTTTAGTTTAGTGTTCAATACGTGTCTGACCTCAATAATTTGTAACCTACTTTTTTATTTTAGTGCTCAATACGTTTCTAGCCTCAATAATTCGTAACCTACTTTTTTAGTTTAGTGCTCAATACGTGTCTGACCTCAATAATTTGTAACCTACTTTTTTAGTTTAGTGCTCAATACGTGTCTGGCCTCAATAAGTCGTAACCTACTTTTTAATTTAAGTGCTCAATACGTGTCTGACCTCAATAATTCGTAACCTACTATTTAGTTTAGTGCTTAATACGTTTCTTGCCTCAATAATTCGTAACCTACTTTTTATATTTAGTGCTCAATACGTGTCTGGCCTCAATAATTCGTTACCTACTTTTTTAGTTTAGTGCTCAATACGTGTCTGGCCTCAATAATTCGTTACCTACTTTTTAATTTTAGTGCTCAATACGTGTCTGGCCTCAATAATTCGTAACCTACTTTTTTAGTTTAGTGCTCAATACGTGTCTGGCCTCAATAATTCGTTACCTACTTTTTTAGTTTAGTGCTCAATACGTGTTTGACCTCAATAATTCGTAACCTACTTTTTTAGTTTAGTGCTCAATACGTGTCTGGCCTCAATAATTCGTAACCTACTTTTTTAGTTTAGTGCTCAATACGTGTCTGACCTCAATAATTTGTAACCTACTTTTTAATTTTTGTGCTCAATACGTTTCTGGCATCAATAATTCGTAACCTACTTTTTTAGTTTAGTGCTCAATACGTGTCTGGCCTCAATAATTCGTAACCTACTTTTTTAGTTTAGTGCTCAATACGTGTCTGGCCTCAATAATTCGTAACCTACTTTTTTAGTTTAGTGCTCAATACGTGTCTGGCCTCAATAATTCGTAACCTACTTTTTTAGTTTAGTGTTCAATACGTGTCTGACCTCAATAATTTGTAACCTACTTTTTTATTTTAGTGCTCAATACGTTTCTAGCCTCAATAATTCGTAACCTACTTTTTTAGTTTAGTGCTCAATACGTGTCTGACCTCAAAAATTCGTAACCTACTTTTTTAGTTTAGTGCTCAATACGTGTCTGGCCTCAATAAGTCGTAACCTACTTTTTAATTTAAGTGCTCAATACGTGTCTGACCTCAATAATTCGTAACCTACTTTTTAGTTTAGTGCTTAATACGTTTCTTGCCTCAATAATTCGTAACCTACTTTTTAATTTTAGTGCTCAATACGTGTCTGGCCTCAATAATTCGTTACCTACTTTTTTAGTTTAGTGCTCAATACGTGTCTGGCCTCAATAATTCGTTACCTACTTTATTAATTTAGTGCTCAATACGTGTTTGACCTCAATAATTCGTAACTTCTTTTTTTGTTTAGTGTTCAATACGTTTCTGGCCTCAATAATTCGTAACCTTCTTTTTTAGTTTAGTGATCAATACGTGTCTGGCCTCAATAATTCGTTACCTACTTTTTTAGTTTAGTGCTCAATACGTGTCTGGCCTCAATAATTTGTTACCTACTTTATTAGTTTAGTGCTCAATACGTGTCTGGCCTCAATAATTTGTAACCTACTTTTTTAGTTTAGTGCTCAATACTTGTCTGACCTCAATAATTTGTAACCTACTTTTTTATTTTAGTGCTCATTACGTTTCTAGCATCAATAATTCGTAACCTACTTTTTTAGTTTAGTGCTCAATACGTGTTTGTCCTCAATAATTCGTAACTTACTTTTTTAGTTTAGTGCTCAATACGTGTCTGGCCTCAATAATTCGTTACCTACTTTATTAGTTTAGTGCTCAATACGTGTTTGACCTCAATAATTCGTAACCTACTTTTTTATTTTAGTGCTCAATACGTTTCTGGCCTCAATAATTCCTAACCTACTTTTTTAGTTTAGTGCTCAATACGTGTCTGGCCTCAATAATTCGTTACCTACTTTTTTAGTTTTGTGCTCAATACGTGTCTGGCCTCAATAATTCGTTACCTACTTTATTAGTTTAGTGCTCAATACGTGTTTGACCTCAATAATCCGTAACCTATATTTTTAGTTAAGTGCTCATTAAGTTTTTGGCCTCAATAATTCGTAACCTACTTTTTAATTTTAGTGCTTAATATTTGTCTGGCCTCAATAATTCGTAACCTACTTTTTTAGTTTAGTGCTCAATACGTGTCTGGCCTCAACAATTCGTAACCTACTTTTTAATTTTAGTGCTCAATACGTGTCTGGCCTCAACAATTCGTAACCTACTTTTTAATTTTAGTGCTCAATACGTGTTTGACCTAAATAATTCGTAACCTACTTTTTTAGTTTATTGCTCAATACGTGTCTGGCCTCAATAATTCGTAACCTACTTTTTTAGTTTAGTGCTCTATACGTGTCTGACATCAATAATTTGTAACCTCCTTTTTTATTTCAGTGCTTAATACGTTTCTGGCATCAATAATTCGTAACCTACTTTTTTAGTTTAGTGCTCAATACGTGTCTGGCCTCAATAATTCGTTACCTACTTTTTTAGTTTAGTGCTCAATACGTGTCTGGCCTCAATAATTCGTTACCTACTTTATTAGTTTAGTGCTCAATACGTGTCTGACCTCAATAATTCGTAACCTACTTTTTAGTTTAGTGCTTAATACGTTTCTTGCCTCAATAATTCGTAACCTACTTTTTAATTTTAGTGTTCAATACGTGTCTGGCCTCAATAATTCGTTACCTACTTTTTTAGTTTAGTGCTCAATACGTGTCTGGCCTCCATAATTCGTTACCTACTTTTTAATTTTAGTGCTCAATACGTGTCTGGCCTCAATAATTCGTAACCTACTTTTTTAGTTTAGTGCTCAATACGTGTCTGGCCTCAATAATTCGTAACCTACTTTTTTAGTTTAGTGCTCAATACGTGTCTGGCCTCAATAATTCGTTACCTACTTTTTTAGTTTAGTGCTCAATACGTGTTTGACCTCAATAATTCGTAACCTACTTTTTTAGTTTAGTGCTCAATACGTGTCTGGCCTCAATCATTCGTAACCTACTTTTTTAGTTTAGTGCTCAATACGTGTCTGACCTCAATAATTTGTAACCTACTTTTTTATTTTAGTGCTCAATACGTTTCTGGCATCAATAATTCGTAACCTACTTTTTTAGTTTAGTGCTCAATACGTGTCTGGCCTCAATAATTCGTAACCTACTTTTTTAGTTTAGTGCTCAATACGTGTCTAGCCTCAATAATTCGTAACCTACTTTTTTAGTTTAGTGCTCAATACGTGTCTGGCCTCAATAATTCGTAACCTACTTTTTTAGTTTAGTGTTCAATACGTGTCTGACCTCAATAATTTGTAACCTACTTTTTTATTTTAGTGCTCAATACGTTTCTAGCCTCAATAATTCGTAACTTCCTTTTTTAGTTTAGTGCTCAATACGTGTCCGACCTCAATAATTCGTAACCTACTTTTTTAGTTTAGTGCTCAATACGTGTCTGGCCTCAATAAGTCGTAACCTACTTTTTAATTTAAGTGCTCAATACGTGTCTGACCTCAATAATTCGTAACCTACTTTTTAGTTTAGTGCTTAATACGTTTCTTGCCTCAATAATTCGTAACCTACTTTTTAATTTTAGTGCTCAATACGTGTCTGGCCTCAATAATTCGTTACCTACTTTTTTAGTTTAGTGCTCAATACGTGTTTGACCTCAATAATTCGTAACTTACTTTTTTAGTTTAGTGCTCAATACGTGTCTGGCCTCAATAATTCGTTACCTACTTTATTAGTTTAGTGCTCAATACGTGTTTGACCTCAATAATTCGTAACCTACTTTTTTAGTTTAGTGCTCAATACGTTTCTGGCCTCAATAATTCCTAACCTACTTTTTTAGTTTAGTGCTCAATACGTGTCTGGCCTTAATAATTCGTTACCTACTTTTTTAGTTTTGTGCTCAATACGTGTCTGGCCTCAATAATTCGTTACCTACTTTATTAGTTTAGTGCTCAATACGTGTTTGACCTCAATAATCCGTAACCTACTTTTTTAGTTAAGTGCTCAATAAGTTTTTGGCCTCAATAATTCGTAACCTACTTTTTAATTTTAGTGCTTAATATGTGTCTGGCCTCAATAATTCGTAACCTACTTTTTTAGTTTAGTGCTCAATACGTGTCTGGCCTCAACAATTCGTAACCTACTTTTTAATTTTAGTGCTTAATACGTGTCTGGCCTCAACAATTCGTAACCTACTTTTTAATTTTAGTGCTCAATACGTGTTTGACCTAAATAATTCGTAACCTACTTTTTTAGTTTAGTGCTCAATACGTGTCTGGCCTCAATAATTCGTAACCTACTTTTTTAGTTTAGTGCTCAATACGTGTCTGACCTCAATAATTTGTAACCTACTTTTTTATTTCAGTGCTCAATACGTTTCTGGCATCAATAATTCGTAACCTACTTTTTTAGTTTAGTGCTCAATACGTGTCTGGCCTCAATAATTCGTAACCTACTTTTTTAGTTTAGTGCTCAATACGTGTCTGGCCTTAATAATTCGTTACCTACTTTATTAGTTTAGTGCTCATTACGTGTTTGACCTCAATAATTCGTAACCTACTTTTTTAGTTTAGTGCTCAATACGTTTCTGGCCTCAATAATTCCTAACCTACTTTTTTAGTTTAGTGCTCAATACGTGTCTGGCCTCAATAATTCGTTACCTACTTTTTTAGTTTAGTGCTCAATACGTGTCTGGCCTCAATAATTCGTTACCTACTTTATTAGTTTAGTGCTCAATACGTGTTTGACCTCAATAATCCGTAACCTACTTTTTTAGTTTAGTGCTCAATACGTTTCTGGCCTCAATAATTCGTAACCTACTTTTTAATTTTAGTGCTTAATATGATTCTGGCCTCAATAATTCGTAACCTATTTTTTTAGTTTAGTGCTCAATACGTGTCTGGCCTCAACATCACGTAACCTACTTTTTAATTTTAGTGCTCAATACGTGTCTGTCCTCAACAATTCGTAACCTACTTTTTAATTTTAGTGCTCAATACGTGTTTGACCTCAATAATTCGTAACCTACTTTTTTAGTTTAGTACTCAATACGTTTCTGGCCTCAATAATTCGTAACCTATTTTTTTATTTTAGTGCTCAATACGTGTCTGGCCTCAACAATTCGTAACCTACTTTTTTAGTTTAGTGCTCAATACGTGTCTGGCCTCAATAATTCGTAACCTACTTTTTAATTTAAGTGCTCAATACGTGTCTGACCTCAATAATTCGTAACCTACTTTTTAGTTTAGTGCTTAATACGTTTCTTGCCTCAATAGTTCGTAACCTACTTTTTAATTTTAGTGCTCAATACGTGTCTGGCCTCAATAATTCGTTACCTACTTTTTTAGTTTAGTGCTTAATACGTTTCTTGCCTCAATAGTTCGTAACCTACTTTTTAATTTTAGAGCTCAATACGTGTTTGACCTCAATAATTCGTAACTTCTTTTTAGTTTAGTGTTCAATACGTTTCTGGCCTCAATAATTCGTAACCTACTTTTTTAGTTTAGTGCTTAATACTTGTCTGGCCTCAATAATTCGTAACCTACTTTTTTAGTTTAGTGCTCAATACGTGTCTGGCCTCAATAATTCGTAACTTACTTTTTTATTTAAAACCAAACAAAAAGATTGAATTAACCAAGCGGAAAAGAGATATTAGTCACATGGCAAACGCCCAAAGCTCTGAAAGACCGCCAGTCTCGTTTTGTAACTCAAAGGAAGATGACATGATCATATTTTTATGTAGATCATTTAAACTAGTAGAAATTTAGTTTGTGTTTTATTCTATCACAGTATATCATTGTAATTATTTGTGAATAGCTTTTCCAAGTTCTCAATTAAAGTTGTTGTTTTTTGTCGAAGAGAAGTTTCTTCATTGAATTTAATAATAACATACTTAGATCGTCTAATCGACTAGCAACTTCTAGATGATCCTCTTATCAACTGGCAACTTCTAGATGATCATCTTATGAACCAGCAACTTCTAAATGATCATCTTATCAACTGACAATTTCTAAATCCTCGGCAACCACGATGATTGATTGTGCAGTTTAGATCAAGATAATCTTCAACGTGACATCTAGCACCATTGATGATCGTGACACTAAGTATTCTATGACGACCTGAACCAAAGATTTGAAGACACTGATATTCCAGACTGGGTAGGGATGCGTGGGCCAACTCAGTAAACATATTGTAGCATCAATCAAGACATGGTGACATCCAGTAAACATATTGTAGCATCAATCAAGACATGGTGACATCCAGTAAAAATATTGTAGCATCAATCAAGACATGGTGACATCCAGTAAACATATTGTAGCATCAATCAAGACATGGTGACATCCAGTAAAAATATTGTAGCATCAATCAAGACATGGTGACATCCAGTAAAAATATTGTAGCATCAATCAAGACATGGTGACATCCAGTAAACATATTGTAGCATCAATCAAGACATGGTGACATCCAGTAAAAATATTGTAGCATCAATCAAGACATGGTGACATCCAGTAAACATATTTTAGCATCAATCAAGACATGGTGACATCCAGTAAACATATTGTAGCATCAATCAAGACATGATGGCATTCTCAAAAGTATTGTGACAGAGTCCAAACGAATTCAGGATCAGCTTATTGAAACATCCACAAACGAGGAACTTCAACCAAGGGAGACCACTCCTTCTGGTTACATAAACATATCCCCAATGTATATTCGGCATTACGAAGTCATTGTAAAGACGTTTCCAGACCTTCTTCCTTTAATTAACCTCAGGACAACTAAAAAGAAACCGACTTGAAATGTGTGCTTGTTGAGTTGGGCATAAATACACTCACATTTCATCCACCTCAGCCAAGTCATTAGTTTCGTTTTTACACTTGCTACTACATTTATGTGGCTTTTTCTCTAAGGCTCCATCGGCACATTGGACTATATAAAGGGTCCCCGGGTAAGTTTGAGAGAACCTCTGATCTAGCATGCAGTCTTGAGCAGAAATAAAATCTTAAAGATTATTTAAGCACGTGTTTGAGAAATGTTTAATTCTAGAACTCCAGATTATGTTAGCAGACTATGTTAGCAGACTTATCAGACTGTTAACAGATTATGTTAGCAGACTATTTTAGCAGAATATGTTACCAGACTATGTTAGCAGACAATGTTACCAGACTATGTTAGCAGATTATGTTAGCAGACTATGTTACCAGACTATGTTACCAGACTTTGTTACCAGACTATGTTACCAGACTATGTTACCAGACTATGTTACCAGACTATGTTACCAGACTATGTTACCAGACTATGTTACCAGACTATGTTACCAGACTATGTTACCAGACTATGTTACCAGACTATGTGTAGTTTGTGCATGCATTGTCTAATGAAAACTAGAGGCATTTTGCTATGGATCTTAAATGATTAATATATAACTTCTGAAAATGGACAACAGAACGACAGACCGATACATATATATATATATATAGTAAGTGACAGACAGAGAGACTGTAAACTATGATGATTACACATGCTGACAGACAGACTGACTGACTGACTGACTGATAATGTGAGTTAGCTACGTAAATATATCTCATTGTTCTACTTAAAATATTTTTTCATTCGCTACTTCGGACACTGGTCAGTAATGTCCACTTTCTTGTTTGAAACAATATCTCTTAGATCAGTCCCCCAGACGAGATTTCATTATCTCTTTTATTAAGTGGACAATGTTCATCTTTCTCGAACCTATCTGACCCACGGGCAGTAAGAGAGTCCCTCATGGATGAAATGAGCACGTGCCCCGAGGTCATTAGGATAATTAGATGGGTTCCAAGTACCGTAGAGAAGTGACCCTCAGAAAGTTGTTCCCTGTAGACATAGGTCAGAAGGAAGAGATTGTACAAATGCCGAAATAAATCTGCCTAGCCTAAATTATATCCCTTTGAGTGATGACTGATCGAGTGATTTGAGCAAAAACAACTTAAAAGCGATTAATCTATCTCTCTCTCTCTGTCTATCTGTCTATCTATCTACCTATCTATCTATCTATCTATCTAACTATCTATCTATTCATATATCTATCTCTGTCTGTCTCTCAGACTGCCAGTCTATCTATCTATCTATCTATCTCTGTCTGTCTCTCAGACTGCCAGTCTATCTATCTATCTATCTATCTATCTCTGTCTGTCTCTCCGACTGTCAGTCTATCTATCTAAACTTTGATAGAACAATCAATGCAATAATCCTTGGACATGGGCTCTTAGATGTGTACATGGTGTTGGGTGTTGGGTGTGTCTCTACATGTATCCCGAAGTGCATTGATCCATGGATCCAATAGTTCACAAACATGTGTACAAACAGAGACATAACACTTTTGGTTGCCAGACGTCTAGCAGAAGACCGGGTCGAGTCCCCCAACAGGCAGACATTGTCTAATTGCCCGATATTTGGCAGCAGTCTTTCTTATCTTGCACTTTCAACAAACTCATACATCCAAGTAAACTCACAGGCGTTTGTATGCTCAATGTTGCATGGGCGTAGTGGGGAGGGGGAAATCACCGTCCCCCCCCCCGAAATGAACACCTCCCCGTGGGGGAGGGAGGCGGAATGTAGTGATGGATAATAAATAGCTGATATATTAAACCATTGTACAGTAATATACATGTAAGATTCATTATCAAACAATGATATGGTTTCGCCCTATGAAGGTAACTCTTACATAGTTTAACCAAAAATAGCTCAGTCCTAAATCATTAATTTCTGTTTGATTTAAATGTAAATAAATGTTCTCTAGGAACTCCTATAATATGAAATTAAATGTGCCTATAGTTGTGCTGACACTGTCTGGTATTCAACATTAGTCTGTACGTCTCTCCTGACACACAAATGTCATAACATGTCCTATTGACTAAGTCCTAGACTGATGCATGTGTGGAACTGCAAATCGTGTATCACAATTTTATTGCATTGGAAATTTTCAGTCTCTTAAGTAAGTTATATAGTGTCCATCTCTCTCTCTATATATATAATTATATGTGTTTATCTTGTTTTAACCTGTGTCTCAGGTGTAGAGAAATCATTTGTTTTATACAATTATATTAAAATGTTTAGAAGTTTAGGAACGAGAGGTTTACATTTGTTTAGATATGACCTATATACAAACTACAAAAATCTGCTAGAAGTTATCATATTATCATAATCGAAGCTGTAAACTATTGTTCAAAAATGACTAAGGAGCGCAATATCGACATTCACAGTTAGGAAGCACTAGCTCTCGATCGCTCCTCATGGTGTGAAGCAGTGAGTCTCGAAGTCTCGAGATTTGAAGCAAGAAGAGTGGCCAGGGTGAAAGAGCGCCGAACCAACAAGAAGCTGAGAGAAGAAGCAGGCCTATCTGCAACTGACCAAACCTACCTTGCCATGTATGCGGCCGGCTTTTTAAAATCGAGGATTGGACTTTACAGTCATCTTCGAGTCCATAGGAAATGAGAAATGTGCTCTCTTCGATGCCAAAGAAGGCTCTGTATATATGTATATAACAATTAAAAATAGTTGTATCTTGACATTGTCACGTTTGATTTGCACTATGTAACGATGTGACTTTTTTTTTATCAAAGTTACAATAATTAGCCATATTTGTCATGAATAATCTCGTAAGTCATAATTAAGATCAAAATGATTTCAAAAAATCTATTTCTCCGTTTTGATCACAAATTTTTATTTTGGCTGAACAGAAAATACGCAGAATCCTTAAAGACCATTGTATTTGTCAATACCGAGTCAGACTGCATATTAAGAAAAAAGTAAAAGATGTGGCCCACATTTAACGAGGTAGTCATGTGGCCAGCAGAACGACCAACAGCCTTAATTTTTATCTTAAGATCCCTAAATAAAAAAAAACCCACTATTCACCAGGATTCGAACGCGGAGCACTCCGGTTCTGAAGCCAAGCGTGTTATCACTCAGCTACCACACCTTGGATGTGTCTCGTAGACCAGTGTCTAGATTTCTATGTCAATGTCTAGAGGTCATTGCAAGGAATGCACAATTATCTCGTAGACCAGTGTCTATTTCTATGTCAATGTCTAGAGGTCATTGCAAGGAATACACAATGTGTGTCTTAGACCAGTGTCTAGATTTCTATGTCAATGTCTAGAGGTCATTGCAAGGAATGCACAATTATCTCGTAGACCAGTGTCTATTTCTATGTCAATGTCTAGAGGTCATTGCAAGGAATGCACAATTATCTCGTAGACCAGTGTCTATTTCTATGTCAATGTCTAGAGGTCATTGCAAGGAATGCACAATTATCTCGTAGATCAGTGTCTATTTCTATGTCAATGTCTAGAGGTCATTGCAAGGAATTGTATGTGAATAGTTATTTAACCTTGGAAACTGACACAAAATCTACATCTGACAACGCATTGTTTATTGGCAACTGGCGTCTCTTGTCCATGGATTTAGTCAATGTCAGTGATCCATGCATTTGGTCAATGTCAGTGATCCATGGATTTGGTCAATGTCAGTGATCCATGCATTTGGTCAATGTCAGTGATCCATGCATTTGGTCAATGTCAGTGATCCATGGATTTGGTCAATGTCAGTGATCCATGCATTTGGTCAATGTCTGTGGTCTAGTCCATGGTTCATGTGTTGGTCTATGTCTGTTATACATGTAAGTAGTCTCTGTATGTGGTCCATGCAGTTTGTGTCCGTCTGTGGTCCATTTATGGGTCTATGTCTGTGGTCTGTGTCTGTTTTTTTTTTGTTTTGTTTTTTTTTGGTGTCCGTATTCTATGTTTATGGTTTGCTAAATGATGTTAAAGCTATTGATTTTCTGTTCGGTTTTATCAGCGTTCTTGTTTTATAAAGTTTACACAAATGTCTAAGATCTGGCACTTAAAAATAGAACTCTTGGTGTGCAGACATTCAGGACCGCCTGTACGTCTACCTCTGTCTTAAAGGGGAGACAATTGTTAACAACAATCTGTTATACACCAGACTAGAGATGGTTGTAGGAATAAAAGAGGGGAGGTCACTATTTGAAAAGTTAGTTTATGGTAAACATTTTGAAGTTTATGCTAAGTTTGCTAAAGTTTATGCTATTTTCTCTTTATTGTATGCTTAAAGTGGTGTAGTTTAGGCTAAATGTGCAGTGATTTGAGATAAATGTGTGGTCGTTTGTCCTAAATTATCACTACACAAAGGATATGATAATTGTGTGTGCATATAGGGCAATACACACAAAGGCAATGATAATTGTGTGTGCATATAGGGCAATACACACAAAGGCAATGATAATTGTGTGTGCATATAGGGCAATACACACAAAGGCAATGATAATTGTGTGTGCATATAGGGCAATACACACAAAGGCAATGATAATTGTGTGTGCATATAGGGCAATACACACAAAGGCAATGATAATTGTGTGTGCATATAGGGCAATACACACAAAGGCAATGATAATTGTGTGTGCATATAGGGCAATACACACAAAGGCAATGATAATTGTGTGTGCATATAGGGCAATACACACAAAGGCAATGATAATTGTGTGTGCATATAGGGCAATACACACAAAGGCAATGATAATTGTGTGTGCATATAGGGCAATACACACAAAGGCAATGATAATTGTGTGTGCATATAGGGCAATACACACAAAGGCAATGATAATTGTGTGTGCATATAGGGCAATACACACAAAGGCAATGATAATTGTGTGTGCATATAGGGCAATACACACAAAGGCAATGATAATTGTGTGTGCATATAGGGCAATAGATATTGTTTAAAATGAGACGTTCATTGAAAATAAAGAGACAGAGACTAATGCATATAGACGTGATGAGAAGTTCGAACAACATTAGTGTCCTAAACATGGCAGGCTAATAAACAACTGACTTAGCGTTGACCCCTGACCCCATTTGAACAAATGATAATGTTTAAAACCAGGTACCTCTAGGACTGCGTCTCAAGAAAGTATCAGGCATTATTTCCAACCAAATCGACAGTCTCTCTAAATCAGTATTATATCAAGACGGTAGAGCTACATTTGAACAGAATACAATAACTCATGGACATTATAACAGTCTCTAATACAGTATCTCTTATACAATACGTCTATTTCTTATAAGGTATTTGGTCTAACACTTCCATTATCACAATGTTAGACCCCAGTTCCCTCCCCTTCCCTCTGAAGTAAAACAAAACGAGACAAAGACCAGGTCTTCCTTCATCCAACCCCCCCCCCCTTCACCCACCTCACCTTGGTGAACAAAAGGTTTCCTCACTTTCTTCCGTCAAGGCCTGGCTAGACTAAGTCTACCTGCGGGCAACTGTCTTACATTATTGTCTACCTGGTCGTGCTGCAACCCCCCACCCCCACTCATGACACAGCCCCCATCACCCACCCTCCTCCAAGGAGTGGGATTGTTCTAATGCGTTTCCCTTGGTGTTCTAAATATCATATTACAGTTATGTTTGGCCAAGCCACAGTGTTCCTACATTCTCACCATTGCCTTGTTTTGACGGAAACAACAAAATTGATTGTCAAAAGTGAAACTTGATTGTCACAAAGTTGATATGTTCTATTCCTCTTTCTATTTCTCAGGATACTAACTTGAATTCTTCACAGCTGGGACTATCAAAATACATGTAAGTGTTTAGTTTGGTACTTATGACATCGTTGCATGTATTTGATGGAACAACTACACAACAGTCTTGATCCATGCTTATAGTTTTAAGTCGTCGATTTTTATTAGAAAAAAACAACAGATTATTTTGTATTTAGTGTTTGAATGTTTGGAACGAAATCCAAACAAAAGCAAGAGGGACGAGATACAAACGCCAAATGGTCAAGATTTAGAAAGCCCAGAGGACAGAGAAGGAAAGGTTTCTTCTGACCTCTTGATTCAAGTGGACAGTTTAATAGGGCGTTATTTCAATACATGCTCTAGGCATTATGGTAGTCTGTGTATGCCTTTTTAAAGTCAATAACGCTCTCTTTTTTTCCTTCTCTGTCTCTCTCTTTCCTTCTCTCTCTATATATCTCTTTCTCTTTCTTTTATCTCTTCAGATTTAGTGTTAAATTGTTGGTTGTTTCTCCCTTCAAATTCGTGATAGCAATTTCAAACATACTGTAGAACATTCACCTGGCTTGAACTTTGTGTGAGTGTGTGTGTGTGTGTGTGTGTGAGAGAGAGAGAGAGAGAGAGAGACAGAGAGAGGTGCAAGCTTGCATCAACTACACGTGGATGTGTGAGTGCGCGTGCACTATACTCTACCAAAATGTGTAGGTAGAGATCTAATCCAACTCATCTCCTTGCTAAGCTCTTGGCTTTGGAGTTACAAGTTCTAGTGCACTAGAGTTGATGGACCGAAGTAAAAACAAATGATAGATAAGAAGATGTAGATCTAATGTACTTACGAAAAGTCATTCAAAGTTGTGTAGTGTCTGCATTGTTATGGAAGTATAAAATAACTTTGCCCTTGTATTTAGACCTGCATGTTTACAGTCTAAATATTGTCCAAAAGATGTCCATGTTTTGTCCATCTACGGGCCACTACTCTGTCTAAATGTAGAACGCAATTTAACTCATGCACTAACATTGTTCTTGTCTACCTTTCCGTGCTGCACTACTCTTCCCCCTCTCTACATGCACTGCTGCCACCCCCCACCCCCAAATCCTCCACCTTGTTGAATTGTTCTAATGCTTTTCACTTGCTGTTCTAAAGATCTCATTACAGTGAGGTGTGACCAAGTGAAACTAAGCAATCGTCAAACATTTGAAAACAAAACCGTTATGCGTTGTACAAGTTCAGTCATGTTGTATGACTGCTGACTTAGTACCTATGAACAGGGCCAGATTTAACCATGTGGATTCTCTGGAGGCCCCTACACTATTTCGAAAGCTTTAATAAAAATCCACTAATGAATAAAAATACTTATATCTAAAAGCATGCTATATTTTTAAAGAAAGAAATTGAGTTCTTTCAAATTTCCTATCAATTTCATTCTAAAAAAATAATAATAATGTGCTTATTTTAATTTTTTTTAAAAAGTGTATAACTTTAAATTTGTAAAGGGTAAGACCTTTGGTAGAAGCACTGTCGTAAATCCGGAGCTGTACCGAGCATGCTATAACTACAAGCAGACACTTCTTAATCACGTGACATTGTTGCCACACAACGAAAGAGTGTTAGCGTTAGAAATGAGATAAAATGACTGTTTCTGACCCGTTGAAACTCCGATCTATTTTTTAGCTTTTGTTGATGCCCCTTTCTTGTGGAGGTATCGGGGATGTAGCCCCGCATGCCCCCCCCCCCTTAAATTCGGCCCTGACTATGGACATTATTGACTACCATAGCAACTTATGATAACTCTACATATGTACTATTACAAGTAAATACTGTCAACTGTCAGTTTCAACTTTGACCTTATAGTCCTAAATTATTGTCAAAAGTGTCCACTTTAATATCCTGTTGTTACACTAACACTGTGCACTAGAATACAACTTAACATGTAGACTCTGAACAACTCTACAAATAAACAAATACCATAATAACCATATTTTACAACTTTCTTCCATTACGAAGCTGATGACTTTCTGCATGAGTGATTATTTCGCTCCTGGTTACGCCAATAATAAAATCTACTCATATTGTAGAAAATTCTTGTTGATATAGATCCAGACCTGGTATACACACAATGATATGTCTAAATCAGACATACACACAATGATATGTCTAACTCAGACATACACACAATGATATGTCTAACTCACACATACACACAATGATATGTCTATCTCACACATACACACAATGATATGTCTAACTCAGACATACACACAATGATATGTCTTACTCACACATACACACAATGATATGTCTATCTCACACATACACACAACGATACTACAAGGACCATTCTTATTAGGACAGAGTCAGTGAGTCAGTGCCTTGTCTGATTGTTGGTAATAGATGTGTTTTGTGACTCTTGTTACTAACTCATTTGATGATCTACTTTACTCAAGCATTCCGACTCTTGTTGTTGACGATGTTCTCCTCATCCCCCCCCCCGCAACCCGTACCAGTGGGGCGCTAAGACTTATTGGAAACTCTTTCTATCACCACACTCGCCTGCATCCAAGGATCCACGGGTTAGGTGTGGCATGTTTCTAAACTGATGAGAACAATGTAGGACTTAGTAGTCGCACCGTACATCCTGGGTGGTCGAGAGATGTTTGTATCTAGCTCGAGCCTAGCTTTTTCAAGTAACTCGGGTACTAAACTGTGTTCACGAATGATAACTTAAGCCTTTGTTTATCGATTAGTAGACTGCGCTAGTTACATAGGACCAATTTAACATGAACAATACCTTTTCAGAGCAACGTTTGTATCGATTCACAGCAATTATTGTCAATTCAAGATTTAAAGGAGCTTCCCTTTTTTTTATATTAATTGAGCAACTTGTTCAGTGAGATGCAGCCTTATTAGAAGTTTTGTGAGATTCAGCCTCATTAGAAGTTTTGTGAGATTCAGCCTCATTAGAAGTTTTGTGAGATGCAGCCTTATTAAAAGTTTTGTAAGATTCAGCCTTATTAGAAGTTTTGTGAGATTCAGCCTCATTAGAAGTTTTGTGAGATTCAGCCTCATTAGAAGTTTTGTGAGATGCAGCCTCATTAGAAGTTTTGTGAGATTCAGCCTTATTAGAAGTTTTGTGAGATTCAGCCTCATTTGAAGTTTTGTGAGATTCAGCCTCATTAGAAGTTTTGTGAGATTCAGGCTCATTAGAAGTTTTGTGAGATTCAGCCTTATTAGAAGTTTTGTGAGATTCAGCCTCATTAGAAGTTTTGTTAGATGCAGCCTCATTAGAAGTTTTGTGAGATGCAGCCTTATTAGAAGTTTTGTGAGATTCAGCCTCATTAGAAGTTTTGTGAGATTCAGCCTCATTAGAAGTTTTGTGAGATTCAGCCTCATTAGAAGTTTTGTGAGATGCAGCCTTATTAGAAGTTTTGTGAGATTCAGCCTCATTAGAAGTTTTGTGAGATGCAGCCTTATTAAAAGTTTTGTGAGATTCAGCCTCATTAGAAGTTTTGTGAGATGCAGCCTTATTAAAAGTTTTGTGAGATTCAGCCTCATTAGAAGTTTTGTGAGATGCAGCCTTATTAAAAGTTTAGTGAGATTCAGCCTCATTAGAAGTTTTGTGAGATGCAGCCTTATTAAAAGTTTTGTGGGATTCAGCCTCATTAGAAGTTTTGTGAGATGCAGCCTTATTAAAAGTTTTGTAAGATTCAGCCTCATTAGAAGTTTTGTGAGATGCAGCCTTATTAAAAGTTTTGTGAGATTCAGCCTCATTAGAAGTTTTGTGAGATGCAGCCTTATTAAAAGTTTTGTGAGATTCAGCCTCATTAGAAGTTTTGTGAGATGCAGCCTTATTAAAAGTTTTGTGAGATTCAGCCTCATTAGAAGTTTTGTGAGATGCAGCCTCATTAGAAGTTTTGTGAGATTCAGCCTTATTAGAAGTTTTGTGAGATTCAGCCTCATTTGAAGTTTTGTGAGATTCAGTCTCATTAGAAGTTTTGTGAGATTCAGGCTCATTAGAAGTTTTGTGAGATGCAGCCTTAATAAAAGTTTAGTGAGATTCAGCCTCATTAGAAGTTTTGTGAGATGCAGCCTTATTAAAAGTTTAGTGAGATTCAGCATCATTAGAAGTTTTGTGAGATACAGCATCATTGACAGTTTAGCGAGAGAAGACCTCAATATAGTCAAGTACACATACGATAATACTTGTACCATAACATATATTATTTCTAGCATTACCCACCGGCTACGCCCGTTGATTGGTTGTAAGGCTATATATTATGTTCTCATTACATCCTGCAAATGCAAATACCCTCCTCCCTTACTTCAACTGTTCACATTTCAACATCCCCAGTTTGGCCAGAGTGTATTCTAGTATACGTTACGTTTAAGCAAGTGTTTAAAGGTATCTTAGGATCGAGGTTATATATTCTATTTCAACTTTTATGTACATCAAATTACTGATTTTTGAATTGTACAAAAAACGCTATTTTAATATATATATATATATATTTCGCACGATTAGAGATTTGAACCAATAACCTTCTGATATAAAGTCTGACACTCTACGGACTGAGCTTACTTGGAGAAATTACTCCTGTTTGACGCCTGAATTCAATTGGATGGCCGCGACCCATCCATTTCATCACCATTTCTTGTCTAGAGTAAGCAATACTGCATCACATTTTAGTGGAATGTACATACTAATGTTAACATTTTGTAAACACTGTTCAATGTCGTGCCCAGTGGAGTATAATTCCCTCTCTCTGACCCAGCGAAGTAATATTCCCTCTCTCTGACCCAGTGAAGTAATATTCCCTCTCTCTGACCAGTGGAGTAATATTCCTTCTCTCTGGCCCAGTGAAGTAATATTCCCTCTCTTTGTCTCAGTAAAGTTATATTCCCGCTCTCTGGCCCAGTGAAGTAATATTCCCTCTCTCTGACCCAGTGAAGTAATATTCCCTCTCTCTGACCCAGTGAAGTAATATTCCCTCTCTCTGACCCAGTGAAGTAATATTCCCTCTCTCTGACCCAGTGAAATAATATTCTCACTCTCTGACCCAGTGAAGTAATATTCTCACTCTCTGACCCAGTGAAGTAATATTCCCTCTCTCTGACCCAGTGAAATAATATTCTCACACTCTGACCCAGTGAAGTAATATTCCCTCTCTCTGACCCAGTGAAGTAATATTCCCTCTCTCTGACCCAGTGAAATAATATTCTCACTTTCTGACCCAGTGAAGTAATATTCCCTCTCTCTGACCCAGTGAAATAATATTCTCACTCTCTGGCCCAGTGAAGTAACATTCCCTCTCTCTGACCTAGTGAAGTAATATTCTCACGCTCTGACCCAGTGAAGTAATATTCCCTCTCTCTGACCCAGTGAAATAATATTCTCACTCTCTGGCCCAGTGAAGTAATATTCCCTCTCTCTGACCCAGTGAAGTAATATTCTCACTCTCTGGCCCAGTGAAGTAACATTCCCTCTCTCTGACCCAGTGAAGTAATATTCTCACGCTCTGACCCAGTGAAGTAATATTCCCTCTCTCTGACCCAGTGAAATAATATTCTCACTCTCTGGCCCAGTGAAGTAACATTCCCTCTCTCTGACCCAGTGAAGTAATATTCTCACGCTCTGACCAAGTGAAGTAATATTCCCTCTCTCTGACCCAGTGAAATAATATTCTCACTCTCTGGCCCAGTGAAGTAACATTCCCTCTCTCTGACCAGTGGAGTAATATTCTCACTCTCTGGTCCAGTGAAGTAACATTCCCTCTCTCTCTAGTGATCGATAGGAATGCTAAGCACTACATTTATTGGATTTTGGATAATAAAAGAGAAAGTTGCTGACTTCTGACTTGAAACATGAAGCCTGTTACGTGCCTGTTACGTGCCTGTTACGTGCCTGTTTCGTGCCTGTTAAGTGCTTGTTACGTGCCTGTTTCGTGCCTGTTACGTGCCTGTTTCGTGCCTGTTACATGCCTGTTTCGTGCCTGTTTCGTGCCTGTTTCGTGCCTGTTACGTGCCTGTTACGTGCCTGTTACGTGCCTGTTACGTGCCTGTGCTCCTGTCATGACCTTAGTCAACGTTCAGACACATATAAGTGTCAGGAAGAGTTACCTCGCTTAGTGCCTACATCGAAATACAATTATGGAGTATTTCATGGTCAGTGGCTAATTCCCTATGACATCTTGTTGAATGCCTGAGAGGTGATTAGCCATTGATTGTATTGATTATATTTATAGGCATTTTGGCTCAAAATTCGTGTCAATTGTTTTACTTATACAAGTTTCTTATGAATTCTAAATGTTCCAAAAAAGTTTTTCTTAAAATAATTGCAACAAATTCATGCCAGAGAATAAACATTTTAAAACCTGTGTAATTACATAAAAGCTGTTGCCTTAGTTGACTATCAGGTGGAACAGATGAAGACATTAAACACCGTATAAATCTAGCGCGTCAGACATTTACACAGCTAAAATCAACCTGGAAATCTCCAAGACTAAACTAAGAATCTTTAATCTAATGTCAAGGCTGTCCTACTGTATGGTTTTGAAACATGGAGAACAACTGAAGCCACAACAACAAAAAAATACAGACCTTCATCAACAGGTGCCTGAGAAATATCCTACAAAATACACTGGTATGACAAAGTAGAAAACACCAAACTGTGGGAGAAGAGTGGACAGAAAAATATAGAAGTGCAGATCTTAGAGAGGAAGTGGAGATGGATTGGTCACACCCTTAGAAAAGATACCAGCAACAGAGCTAGACAGGCCTCAGAGTGGAACCCCCAGGGAACAAGACGCAGAGAAAGACCAAAAAGAACATGGCGACGCAGTGTACTTGAAGAAGCAGAGAAGACCGGGAAGAGCTGGGAAACCATCAAAAAACTAGCAAAAGACCGTGGAGAGTGGCGTGTTTTTGTCGAGGCCCTATGTTCCATGAGGAACTCAAAGTAGTGATGATGGCCATGTTAATAGTTGACTATCCTGTCTTAAAAGACATATTGTCTCTGTGTGTATGGGGGGAATGTTTACGATTAGATCTGTCATTTTAATTGAATTTATTTATTGCTTATGAATGTTTTTATTTTAGCGGAGGAGGAGAGGGGGGGTGTTTTCTCTATATAACAAGTTACAATATAGCAAATATAACTTATATTAGAGTTTTATTTTACATTCATTCTGTCATTTCTCTTTTTTTTTTTTTTTTTTGCGGTGGTGGGTCTACCCCCCTTTACACGTTCAGATCTGGTAACGCAAGCCCGACATAATATACTAATGGGGTAAAATAATAATAATACATCATAAGTGTAAATAATCAACCACACCAATACATTATAAGTCTAAATAATCAACCACACCAATACATTATAAGTCTAAATAATCTTATCTACTTAGTTCCACATTTTGTAGTTCAAGTACTTCATGAATTTTAAATTCGACGAACGATTCACTTTGTTCAGTCGCTAGGTCACTAGCCTTGACTAAACAACAAGCTTACCAATTCTAGAATGTTTGAGATGACTGTGTGGCTTACAAATATAGATTACGTCTAAGAAAAGTGACCTATGGCAATATTTTCAATGTAGCTCAAAAAGTTGTAACAAGTTATTCGGTTTTCTTCTTGTTTATGTCATTTGATTGACCGAATTACCTGATTTAAAATGTCAAACATTTAAATACAGCTATATCATGACTTGAAAGAGGTCTGTGATGCAAGAATCTTATTCTTACAAAGCTTATATTCACTCCATCTGTCCGTCTGTTTGTCTGTCTGTTTGATACACATTTTTACATGTTTTGTTTGTTCGCTTACCATTGTGTCTTATTGTGCACACTATGTCGATGACAAAACATGAACAATTAGTGGAATTGGTAATACATTAATTTTGTTTTTGAAAAGAAAAAGGGCATTAAGCCTTTTTGTATTGAGAGATATGGCAGTGATTTGGCTGTTTCTACCTTAATATATATTTTTCAAAAGTATTTTAAAACTCACTCTGTCTGTCTGGTAAAATTTTAGTCAAACTGTTTCTATCACAACCAATCTTGGATCAAGGTGAAACTTTTGCACAATTTTTTTGTTTTTACCTTACAACAAGAATATTTTTTTTTAAAAGCAATTAGTTTATTAACTATTGGTAATTAATTATTTTGTTTAGTATCGAACAAGGGAAAGAAATTGTACTTGACTGATGTGGTGGTATATGTTGAATTTGTTCCCTTTAAACTTTGTAGAAAGAAATAGGCGTCTTTACATTATAAAAGTAACAGATAGATAACTATACAACATTCTATTTTTATAAGCATCCTTCTGACCACTGGCGTATCCACGGAAAACGCGGTAGGGCCGATTGTCGCCCCCCCCCCCTCACTCGTCTGACACTTAAAAGGGGGGGGGATGAATTTTAGTAAAGAAACCACACATATTGTATAAGAATTTATTACTAATGTTAATACTATATACTAAATATTTATATTTCAACATATTTTAGATTCTTTCGCCCCCCTCTAGTATGTAGCCCGATTTGGTGGGGTGAGGAGGGGGATGATGGTATCAGCCCCCCCCCCCCGCAACCATAAACTTTCGAGTGAGAAGGGGCCGGTCCAATGTATTTGTAGATATCCCACGTTTGTTACAAGAATAAATTAAATATTTATATGATTAACATTTATTGTTATTGATATTTGAACTGATTTATTGTATCGTTCCCCAGTTGACCGATGGGGGGGGGGGGGAGACGAATACATCTACTGCCTTTCCCACCTTAACCGTTTGAGTGGCGGGGGCGTTCCTACTTTTATGGAGAAATCATTGTTTGTGAAATACTGTATATACAACTTAGTGGAAGACTGTCAACACATCCTAGTGAAAGACTGTATACACAACTTAGTGAAAGACTGTATACACAATTTACTTTCTGCAATTTTTGTAAAAATCCGTTCCGTTTCTTTAGAGACTTGTTAATAAATTGTTCAACTTATTGAAAACTTCTGAACAAAAAACTTTGCCAATAAATCTACATTCTAACATTGCAATAAATCTACATCCTAATATTGCAATAAATCTACATCCTAACATTGCAATAAATCTACATCTTAACATTGCAATAAATCTACATCCTAACATTGCAATAAATCTACATCCTAATATTGCAATAAATCTACATCCTAACATTGCAATAAATCTACATCTTAACATTGCAATAAATCTACATCCTAACATTGCAATAAATCTACATCCTAATATTGCAATAAATCTACATCCTAATATTGCAATAAATCTACATCCTAACATTGCAATAAATCTACATCTTAACATTGCAATAAATCTACATCCTAACATTGCAATAAATCTACATCCTAATATTGCAATAAATCTACATCCTAACATTGCAATAAATCTACATCCTAACATTGCAATAAATCTACATCCTAATATTGCAATAAATCTACATCCTAACATTGCAATAAATCTACATCTTAACATTGCAATAAATCTACATCCTAACATTGCAATAAATCTACATCCTAATATTGCAATAAATCTACATCCTAACATTGCAATAAATCTACATCCTAACATTGCAATAAATCTACATCCTAATATTGCAATAAATCTACATCCTAACATTGCAATAAATCTACATCTTAACATTGCAATAAATCTACATCCTAACATTGCAATAAATCTACATCCTAATATTGCAATAAATCTACATCCTAACATTGCAATAAATCTACATCTTAACATTGCAATAAATCTACATCCTAACATTGCAATAAATCTACATCCTAATATTGCAATAAATCTACATCCTAACATTGCAATAAATCTACATCCTAACATTGCAATAAATCTACATCCTAATATTGCAATAAATCTACATCCTAATATTGCAATAAATCTACTTCCTAACATTGCAATAAATCTACATCCTAACATTGCAATAAATCCTAGTTATGAAATAAATCTACTTCCTAATATTGAAATAAATCTACTTCCTAATATTGAAATAAATCTACTTCCTAATATTGCAATAAATCTACATCCTAACATTGCAATAAATCCTAGTTATGAAATAAATCTACTTCCTAATATTGAAATAAATCTACTTCCTAATATTGAAATAAATCTACTTCCTAATATTGAAATAAATCTACTTCCTAATATTGAAATAAATTTACATACTAACATTGCAATAAATCTACATCCTTACATTGCAATAAATCTAATCAAACTTTGCTTATTTTATTTTCTAAATCACGTTATTGTTTTATTTTGTAATAGTTGCTAGTTCATGTATACCCTGTTCTATTCAACTACAGGCCCAATCATTTCACACGTCCAATAAGTCCAATGATGTCACACAACCAATCAGTTCAATCATGTCACACAACCAATCAGTTCAACCATGTCACACAGCCAATCATTCAATCGTGTCACACATCCTGTCAGTTCAATCGTGTCACACATTCAGTCAGTCCAATATCACACAACCAATCAGTCAAATCATCTCACACAACCAATCATCAAATCATGTTACAGATCCAGTCAGTCCAATCATGTCACACATCCAGTCAGTCCAATCATGTCACACATCCAGTCAGTCCAATCATGTCACACATCCAGTCAGTCCAATCATGTCACACATCTAGTCAGTCCAATCATGTCACACATCCAGTCAGTCCAATCATGTCACACATCCAGTCAGTCCAATCATGTCACACATCCAATCATGTCACACATCCAATCATGTCACACTTTCTATTTGTCAGCACTATTTCTTGGTTTCATCCCGTGACTATGTCCACGTGACACCCCACCATCCCATGAAAACCTAATCCCACTACTAATGTCAACTATGAAATTAAAGACTTTTACAGCCATGGAAACGCCAGTCTTGCCATTATCAACAGACAGGAAATCCGGACTTGGTCTAAATCCATTATACTTCTCTTCCTGTCAACCAAGACGTGGCCATCTTTTCAAGTCAATTATTTTCAAAATTGTGTTAGTGCTTTTTTAGCATATCGATTTGAGTTAGATGTTTACATTGTGCTGGACAGTATCAACTGTTTAGATGTTTACATTGTGCTGGACAGTATCAACTCTTTAGATGTTTACATTGTGCTGGACAGTATCAACTCTTTCGATGTTTACATTGTGCTGCACAGTATCAACTCTTTAGATGTTTACATTGTGCTGGATAGTATCAACAGTTTAGATGATTACATTGTGTTGGACAGTATCAACTCTTTAGATGTTTACATTGCGTTGGATAGTATCAACAGTTTAGATGATTACATTGTGTTGGACAGTATCAACTGTTTAGATGTTTACATTGTGTTGGACAGTATCAACTGTTTAGATGTTTACATTGTGTTGGACAGTATCAACTGTTCTCACTCTTTTGGTTCGGTCCAAATTTTTCTTTCTTTTGATGCTGGTGCTGGACACTTTATCTCTTGTTTTCATCTCGTCTCACTCAAACCAATCAAATTACTTGGAACAATACTGAGGTATTAACAATTAACAATATATCATAATTAGTGTATTATGACATTTCACAGCTTTTCTGGGTCGGACACCTATCCTGCATGGACCCTTACGAAATGAGACCTTTCTTTGGCCAGTTAGTAGAAGCACAGCGTGACCAAAGTCCAACTCCCCCCTGGGAACGCCATCAGGAACAATTTTTGCGTTATTTTGCCTTTAATGGCATATCGGAAAGCAGCTATCAGCAGATGACCTCTAAAAGAAACAGCTGGCAGCGCTTGTGAAGGTCGCTGTACACACATTTGAGGTCCAAGAAAAAAAAAAAAAAAAGACTTAAATAGAGCCTCGTCAAAAAACGCAAAATATGCCGGTCAACACTGTGTTTGCGTGGTCACGTGCAATACTGTGTTCATCCTAATTATCGAAATAAAGGTGAAGGCCTTAGTCTGAGGAAGAGATAAGATAAGACGTGCATTGAAAAGAAAATGTTTTCATTCTACTTCCACGGTCTATCTTATCTTATCTTATCTTATCTTATATAATACAGGCGTTACTTCCATAAAGAAGATGATTATGTCCTACGCGTAATGCATCTAGTCATGCATATTAACCGATGGCCTAAATTCTGCCAAGTCACTGGTTTTCCTGGCTGGCTCAGGCAACCCATTCCATGCTCTAACAGCACTAGGGAAGAAGGAGCTTGGTACTAATTGGTCCTAGCATATCCAAACGTTACAGTTCAACTGATTTCCAGTTGGTCTCGTTCAAATTTAGCAGTGCCTCAGTCAAAGAGCAAAATTCTAAAGTTGCAAATAGAAGTTCGTCAAATAGCAGGATTTCCACTATTAGAATTAGAAGTCAGTCAAATAGCATGATTTCCACTATTAGAATTAGAAGTCAGTCAAATAGCAGGATTTCCATTATTAGAATTAGAAGTCAGACAAATTGCAGGATTTCCATTATTAGAATTAGAAGTCAGACAAATAGCAGGATTTCCATTATTAGAATTAGAAGTCAGTCAAATAGCAGGATTTCCATTATTAGAATTAGAAGTCAGACAAATAGCAGGATTTCCATTATTAGAATTAGAAGATAGATAGATAGATAGATAGATAGATAGATAGATAGATAGATAGAGATTCGTATTTTGTTACAGATGTAAAGCTTAAATTATACTAGAGACGCAACAGTTATTCCCATTACTATAGCCCGTAGAGATATATTAGAAAAAGAAATTCTCCCAATGACTTGGTCTCTTACATTCACTGCCACAATTCTTGGGATAAGCTCTTACATTTACTGCCTCAATTCTTGGGATAAGCTCTTACATTCACTGCCACAATTCTTGGGATAAGCTCTTACATTCACTGCCTCAATTCTTGGAATAAGCTCTTACATTCACTGTCACAATTCTTGGGATACGCTCTTACATTCACTGCCACAATTCTTGGGATAAGCTCTTGCATTCACTGCCCCAATTCCTGGGATAAGCTCTTGCATTCACTGCCCCAATTCCTGGGATAAGCTCTTGCATTCACTACCACAATTCTTGGGATAAGCTCTTACACTCACTGCCACAATTCTTGGTATAAGCTCTTAAATTCACTGCCACAATTCTTGGGATAAGCTCTTACATTCACTGTCACAATTCTTGCGATACGCTCTTACATTCACTGCCACAATTCTTGGGATAAGCTCTTACATTCACTGCCTCAATTATTAGGATAAGCTCTTACATTCACTGCCACAATTCTTGGGATAAGCTCTTACATTCACTGCCTCAATTCTTGGGATAAGCTCTTACATTCACGGCCACAATTCTTGGGATAAGCTCTTACATTCACTGCCTTAATTCTTGGGATAAGCTCTTACATTCACTGCCTCAATTCTTGGGATAAGCTCTTAAATTCACTGCCACAATTCTTGGGATAAGCTCTTACATTCACTGCCTCGATTCTTAGGATAAGCTCTTACATTCACTACCACAACTCTTGGGATAAGCTCTTACATTCACTGCCACAATTCTTTTGATAAGCTCTTACATTCACTGCCTCAATTATTAGGATAAGCTCTTACATTTACTGTCACAATTCTTGCGATACGCTCTTACATTCACTGCCACAATTCTTGGGATAAGCTCTTACATTCACTGCCACAATTCTTAGGATAGCTCTTACATTCACTACCACAATTCTTGGGATAAGCTCTTACATTCACTGCCTCAATTCTTGGGATAAGCTCTTACATTCACTGCCACAATTCTTGGGATTTTTAGCGGCCCCTTAAGGGGAATACCCGCTTTTAGTTTTGTGTGGCCTGTCCGTCCGTCTGTACCTTTCAGAAAATTGAAAAGAAAATTAAAATCGGACATCATTTACTTTCCCCAACTAAAGTCAGGTACCCGTTAGAGTTGGGTCTACTCAGGAGCGCCCTAAAAATCCCGAATTTCAAATCCCAGTCTTCAACTAGTTTTGAAACCAGGATCCCAGCTCGGAAGCCAAGCGCTTAACCACTCAGCGACCGCACCACCACCACCCCACCCCCCAACTTTGCTTATAGTTTTACGTTTTTCACCTATCCCTTAGTTTGTTGGGTCTCAGTGTATTCGATTTGGTCTGTACTTAGGAACCATTGAATAGTCTCATTTAATGAAATACTCTCACTGAATTAAATAGTCTCAATTAAATAATCTCACTTAATAAAATAGGTTCACTTTATTAAATAGCTTCACTTAAGTAGTTTCACTTAATTGAATAGTCTCACTTAATTAAATAATCTCACTTAATAAAATAGGTTCACTTTATTAAATAGTTTCACTTAAGTAGTTTCTCTTAATTAAAGATTCTGACTTAATTAAATTATTTCACTTAAATAAAAATAGTGTCAATGCATTAAATAGTCACACTTAATTAAATATTCTCACTAATTAAATATAAGCATTAGGTGTAAAATGTATTTTCAAAATTAATATCAATATAATAGTATAATTAGTTATAGTCTTGACATATTTTTCATATTAAAACATACATTTCTTTTGCAACATTTAAACATTTACTCAAAAAGTTTTATACCAAAAAAAAAAAAAAAGCCACGGAGGGAATTGTTCTCCACTTCGGGTGTGGTCTGCAGGCTCCAGTGTCTGACGACTGCATCTCAACAAATCCAGAATTCATCTAAACACAACCACCTCTAAATTTTGGATAATATTAGTTTGAGAAGGTCAGTTTGACATTGTGTTGGCCGCGGCATCTTCTAGTGTACATTTTATAGAATGACTTGTTTGTTTTAACCGACATTGAGAGTCCGTGTGGGTGCGTGTGTGTGTATGTGTGTGTCTAAACGAATGAGCTCCTGTCTGTAGGAGCATGTCTGGAAGTAGGTCTGACCCATTCAGTTTGTAATGTAGACAAAGAAATTCTTGGATGGAACAAAATAAACATTTGTTTTGTTTTCTTGTCGGGTAAACTTTTCAACGAACAGGGAAAGATAACTTAATGAAACGTTCAGATTATTCACTACTACAAGAAAATGAATGAATGAAGTTTACACTTAGATTGACGACCTTCAGGAGTTATTCCTTCTAACTACAATGTCATATATATATATAGTATTAAAACAAAGTATTTTGATAATTATTGAAAGTTATATTTTCAACCTTTATTACGCTGAAATGCTGCTGAAAACAAAACGGAATATTGATTGTGATAAAAGCTGTGTGTCCTGTCTTTCTACTATCTGATAGTGTACTCTGTTGATGACATGACTCTGTTCTGTTTCCATTAGTTTTAGGCTGTGCACTATTTGTTCTTCAATTGAAAATGACACGAGGAGTTAGTTAATGTCATTTCTTACATGTTTAGCACACACATTACTACTTTCTAGTGTTTAACTATGATAGTAGGCATGGGCGTAGCCAGGGTTTTTTTTCGGGGGGATTTTCCCACCTGCTCTGAGGACCTCCATGAATGTGTGGCGCCAAGTTGTACAAGGATGTCATCGAAACTCTTCTTATACGTAATTCATCTTGTTGGAGAATATGTCCCGCAAACCTCATGCGAAGCTGTCACAATCTTACTAAGGGGTCGACTCCCAGTTCGGCAGAGGATTTCCTTGATTTAGACCCGATCTCTATAACTGACTCCTAAAATCTGTCTTAGCCATCTTTGTTGAGCCCCATTTAGTGTTTTTTTTTCAATTTCGGCAGATCACTACTCACTGCACTTTATTAATGGAGCCCCGCCACTGGTAGAAATATGTAACCTCTCTTGAATGAAGTGACTGTAGTTTGCTTTAGATTTTATATCGAAAAGCGAAGTTTTATCGTCAAAATCATCTGTTAGGGGTTATAAACTAAAAAAAATCTTTGAAGTTTTTTTTTTTTTTTTTTTTTTTTTAATTCAAACCCCATTTAGCTACGGTAATAGAATTTAGTAACTGTAGTTTGCTTTAGAATAATATTGAAGATAGAGGTTTTCCACCTCAAAAAGCTATGTAGGGGGATTTTAAACTCAAAACCATCTGGAGGGGTTTTAAATTTTAAAAAAAGCCATCTATAGAAGAGGGGTTTAAACTCATACCCCCAATTGGATTGGCTACGCTCAAATAATTTTAGTGTGTAATTTGCTTTTTTAATATTGAAGAGGTAATTTTTAGCATTAAAACCCTCTTGGCAACGCTCATAGCATTTTGATTGCACTGAAGATGATTTTTTTAGCTTCAAGCCAAGCTGGAGGGAGGTTTAAACTTAAAACCCTTTTGGCTACGCTCATAGATTTTAAGGTGAGTAATTTGCTTTTTATATTGAAGAGGTTATTTTTAGCTTCAAACTCCACTGGAAAGGAGTTTAAACTCAAACCCCCTATGACTACACTCATAACATTTTGAGTGTATTATTTGCTTTGTTTTTAGTATCCGGGGTTTTAAACTCGAACCCCCCCTGGTAGGGGGTTTTAAACTCGAACCCCCCTGGTAGTGGGTTTTAAACTCGAACCCCCATGGTAGGGGGTTTTAAATTCAAAACCCCCTTGGTTGTGCTGGGGCAAATGATGGTTTAGTATTAAAATCTCACCTAAAATAAACAAAATAAAAGCAATAATCAGTCACTAAATTCCGATCCCCCCCTGCGGGGGAAGGGTTGAACCTCACCCCCCCTGGCTCCGCCCATGGTAGTAGGGTTTCTATCCACTTTCGGTTCTCTAAGTAAAATAAAATAAAGTTCCCCTTTCAGACCTTGCTATCTATAAGGCAGATGATGCTAAGGTCATCTATTTCTGCGGCCCACGGTTAACAAGTGTGTCTTGTGGCCAGCACAACGACAAGCTGCCTTTACTTTCCTCAACTTATGTCAAGTACCCATTGGCTGGAATCAGAGGCGCCCGAAGATCCCAGAATTAAAAATCCCAGTCTTCACCAGGATTCGAACCTGGTACCTCGGTCTGGAAGCCAAGCGCTTTACCGCGCCTGCTTTCGATTCTCTACTCTTAGTAAATCGTATCTGCCATACATTAGAGTTGAGACTTCAGATCGCTCGCGAAACAATGGATAAAAGAAAGAAAAAAAAGTAAATAGCAAGGCCTTAGTGCAATTCATTGCTGTATGAACTAACTTCAAGCCCGCAGTACAAGCCCTAGTTACGAACTATAAGTACCAGCCGTTTCTGTGAACATTCACTACATGCCCCAACTACAAGTTCTTATTGCGAAATCTAAGGCAAGAAATCTAAGAGAGGGCAATATCTCGAAAGACATTAAACTAGACAAGTTTGTCTCCTCAAGTTTGTGTCCTCAAGTTTGTGTCCTCTAGTTTGTGTCCTGTCTGGTCAGAAACAAGAAATTGTTGTCAGGGGTAATTTTCATGTCCTCACTTGCCTTGTAATGAAGCAATTTCTTTTCTTGTTTTATGGTCATTTTTGGTTGTTAGAGTGGCTTGAAAGAAGCTGGCTGCGAAGTTACCGCCCATCCATTAAATCTTCAGCTGAGACAGAAAAATTAAGGACAAACTCCAGAAATGATAATGATGAATCAGAGACTTCCCAAATAACCTTGTCTAGGACCAATTACTGAATGTGTGTTTAGGGTAAATCTATTTCTTTAACCTCATTTGGGAGAAAAGAAAGAACATACATAAAAGAGTGAATTAGAGTTTATTTCTTTGTCTCATTGTTTTCTTGATTACTCAAGGGCAATACTAATTAGAGTGGAACTATTTGGATCAGTCACGTGGAAACTTGAAGTTGTCCATTTAGAATCACATTCCTGATCCTATATAAGTTCACACGAAGATAATGTTACGTGTTTCTGAATCTTCTGGCTAAATGTATTAGTAGGCACACAAATAAAAACACTGCAAAGAACTTGACGACTCAACTTTCAACTTCATTTAACTTTATTGACTATTAACTCTAACAATTCGTCACTGTAACATGTAGCGTAGAAGACTGTACAATATCTGTCAGTTTACAGTTAGCTATACTTCGTTGCAATTGATCTCTTCAAATCGTTGCAATTCATCTCTTCTCTACTTGCATCGAGCCGTATTCCACAGAACAGACCAACGACACACTTCCCAGTGTCGCTCCAGGTCTCCCAAAGCTGAACCAAGTCGTTTTCAAGTCTACCGAATCAGAGCCATACACGTCTTACATCGACTGTAACGGCTCAAGTCCACTGTAGTTCGCTGTATAGACTTTAACGACAGTAGTCCACTCCAGTTAACTCTACCCTAGTTAACTTGCATCGAGTCGTACACATCTCTCTTCTACTGTCTCGCACAGTAGACAACAGTCCCTAATCGCTCCTCCAAAGTTGCACAAACACTGCTTGTATCTTCTGAATTAACACGTGAGGAAACGTCACATCCTGTCTTTGTTTTTTACATGTAGATTCCAGAGAACACTCGCTGCAGTGTCATCAAGTCGGGGTCACAAGTAGTGATCTCTATCTGTCACTGTTCATTAGTAACTGCCCCCTTCTTAGATCTGTTTGTCCCCTGGAACAACACGTGAGGACACTTCACATCCTGTCTTTGTTTATACGCGTACATTCCAGAGAACACTTGCTGCTGTGTCATCTCACTGGGGTCACACGTTGACCTCTACTTGTCACTGTTCATTTGTAACAATAATAAAACAATGACCTAAAAAAATATTAAAGAATTTTCCATAATGTCATTTCACTACAGTGCATTCACATGCTTGATGTCATTCAGAGAACTGGAAGCGAGTACACTCTGTGTTACGTTCATGTATAAGACCAACACTGGGACATTGAGTGTTCACGACCATGTATTGTAGTGGTGTAGTTCTGGGAAGTAGATTTACTTTCATTGAGTCTGTAGTTCACCTTTTGTCACCTCAAAAAAAAGTATGTTTCAAGCGAGGAAAGAGACTTGATTTATTCCTGAGATCTTGTTGATAACCATGACTTTGTCAATGTCAGATGTGACAAAATATGTCAGTCACTGTTGAGTTTGAGTGTCGACATCCTTCATTAGACAACGCGGCAATTAATTATGAATCTTTTCTTTTTTACCAACCATATTTTTAAATGAAAATTTTGGTCTTTCTAAAGCTGTGTAAATGGCTAGACATACGATGTGTCAAGGAGTCTGCACATTTCTCTACTTGCCACATGACGGACAGAAAAACAAATACTTTTATAGTATATTAGTCACACCCCCGATTCCATTCCCACACCACTATCATTAATTTTTGGTGTATCCGGTGTGACAGAAGCGTTTCTAAGCTATTGCTTGTGCAAGGTCAATGAGAATATTTGGGCATATAATGGAACTCCAGATTAAGTATTTTCTAATCTCTTCCATTTGTAACAGAAATGTCATTTCATGAAGCATTAGACTATCACTCGACTTCAAACTTAGTGCATAGGCTACTAACTAGACAGAATAAAATACATGTATTGCCAAAATACTGCAACTGTGCACTGCAACACATAGAAATATTGTTCAAAACTTTAAGAGTTCAATTTTTAGCGGCCCCCGAACGGGGAAAAGACGCTATTAGTTTTGTGCGAAATGTCTTTCCGTCTTTCCGTCCGTCCCGTTTAGATCTCGTAAATTAGAAAAGATATTGAAAATCCGACATCACAATATTTTAGACCATTCAAAGTTCTGAGGCAACGGCTACTTTTTTTTCTGAAAGCAAAAAATCTAATTTTTAAAATCAGTTATGCAAGCAGTTTTTTAAAGAGAAAAAGCTAATTAGTATGCATTTTAAGTGACAAGGAATTCAGCTTTTTCAAAACAATTACATGTAGATCAATTATAACATATCAGTTAGGCCAGGGAAGGGACGGTGGCTGAGCGGTAAAGCGCTTGGCTTCCGAACCAGAAGTCCCGGGTTCGAATCCTGGTGAAGACTGGGATTTTCAACTTTGGGCGCCTCTGAGTCCAATCAGCTCTAATGGGTACTTGACACTAGTTGGGGAAAAGTAAAGGCGGTTGGTCGTTGTGCTGGCTACATGACACCCTCGTTAACCGTGGGCCACAAAAACATGAACTTTACATCATTTGCCCTATAGACCACAAGGTCCGAAAGGGGAACTAGTTAGGCCAGGTTCACATCTAACTTTCACCTATCCTTAGATCTGCGGGACCGTTGGGGCACTACACAAGATCTGTTAACCTTCTTTCTCCATTCTTATATCTCATTTGTCTTTGATATAATTTCATTCGGATGTTCTTTCTGAAAATATTGAAGCTGCCTGGGTGGACCACTTCGGGGGCCGATTTTGAGTTTGTGTTTCCACACAAACTGTCTTTTGTAACCTTGTTTTGTTTTGATTTAAGTGTCAAAGGTCACGTTCAATTTAGTGTCCTTGACGTGGCTTAGTGCATGGCGAAAATATTCAGTACAGTAAGTAACACGTGTGACCGTATCTTCAGAACAGTAAGTAACAAATGTGACCGTATCTTCAGTACAGTAAGTAATAACTGTGACCGTATCTTCAGTACAGTAAGTAAAAAGGTGTGACCGTATCTTCAGTACAGTAAGTAACAAGTGTGACCGTATCTTCAGTACAGTAAGTAAAAAGTGTGACCGTATATTCAGTACAGTAAGTAACAAGTATGACCGTATCTTCAGTACAGTAAGTAACAAGTGTGACCGTATATTCATTACAGTAAGTAACAAGTGTGACCGTACCTTCATTACAGTAAGTAACAAGTGTGACCGTATCTTCAGTACAGTAAGTAACAATTGTGACGGTATCGTCCAGATTAGGGAAGGGAAAAAGCACAGTAACATTGTTTATATCCTTTAAAGCTAGACATACCCTCTTGACTGTATTTTGTAGACCAAAGTCTTGACTGTATTTTGTAAACCAAAGTCTTGATTGTATTTTGTAGACCAACGACTTGACTGTATTTTGTAAACCAAAGTCTTGACTGTATTTTGTAAACCAAAGTCTTGACTGTATTTTGTCAACCAAAGTCTTGACTGTATTTTGTAAACCAACGTCTTGACTGTATTTTGTCAACCAAAGTCTTGACTGTATTTTGTCAACCAAAGTCTTGACTGTATTTTGTCAACCAACGTCTTGACTGTATTTTGTCAACCAAAGTCTTGACTGTATTTTGTAAACCAAAGTCTTGACTGTATTTTGTAAACCAACGTCTTGACTGTATTTTGTAAACCAAAGTCTTGACTGTATTTTGTAAACCAAAGTCTTGGCTGTATTTTGTAAACCAAAGTCTTGACTGTATTTTGTAAACCAAAGTCTTGACTGTAAAAGGTAGAAGAATGAGAATGTTGTTTAGTCTTTTTTGTTGCCTATGGCCTTTTTAGATAAGATCTGGGTTTAACTGAACAAACATTTCTTGTGTTTATTTAAAGGCATTGGGCCAAATGAAACTTTTATTTAAACAATTGAAATTGAATGTAACCAACCAAGTTGGCTGATGTTTAGAATTGTCTACAGCAGGGGTGGGCAAATTACTGTTTGGACCACATGCGTACCACCGGAGTGTTTTATACGGCCCGCAGAGTCCTACAAAAATCGGGGGTGTACACAGATTAAACATATAAAAATTATAATGTATTCAAAATAATTAATTTAAAATTTATGTATATACATTTTTGAAACTTCTGATTCTTATCACAAGAGGCTAATGAAACATAGTATTTACATGTCATTCTAAAAAGTTTAAAGTAAACGAAGATATGGTGGGGGGCAATATTTCGAAACATTCGGTCAAAGATACAAATTCAGGTCAGTATTTATTCAATGTTATGAAAAATGTTTTGAAAGTGTCAGATTGGCTTGGAACAAGATGGCAAGTGTAACAACTGATGGAGCCCGTGCTTTGACTGAGAAAAACTGATTTTTTTATAAATTAAAAAACAATATATAAGGCTTGAGTCCGAAGATCAGTGAGAAATACAGTGTTTCCCGTGGCTGCGCAGCTCCAGCTGTGACCTACATATTTTGCAACATACAGGGCAAGCATAACCATTGTGCGCAGGTGGTCGATTTAGATTTTCTTTTCGTCGTCTGCGTTTATCATCGGAAGCAGATTTTCTTTTGGTCTCAAGTGTGTATCCCGCGGCTTTCGTGAGTGACCTCCAGCTGTCTCGTTCTGAGGCCGCATGCAGCCAGGTGCTCTTTTCTATGTCCGCCAAGGAAAGTTGACGCCTTATTATAAAGTCTAAACGGGAAAGTTTGCGCAAAACTGCATTGTATGTCAAACATATTATTGACAATAATTATATTAGTGATCAAACTTATCAGAGCTAAAGGTCTTAACCATAGGCGGTTCCAAGAAGTACTTGAAGATTTGGAAACAAAACATTTCTATTAATGCGGCTCACCCATTCCCAAAATCTTTTTAATGCGATAGAAAAGGTTGCCCACCCCTGGTCTACAGGATTGCGTTTCTGAATGTAAGAGGTCCACAGGATTGTATTTCTGGATGTAAGAGGTCTACAGGATTGAGTTTCTGAATGTAAGAGGTCCACAGGATTGTGTTTCTGAACGTAAGAGGTCCACAGGATTGTGTTTCTGAATGTAAGAGGTCTACAGGATTGTGATTGTGAATGTAGGAGGTCTACAGGTTTGTATTTCTGAATGTAAGAGGTCCACAGGATTGTGTTTCTGAATGTAAAAGGTCTACAGGATTGTGATTGTGAATGTAGAAGGTCTACATGTTTGTATTTCTGAATGTAAGAGGTCCACGGGATTGTGTTTCTGAATGTAAGAGGTCTACAGGATTGTGTTTCTGAATGTAAAAGGTCCACTGGATTGTGTTTTTGAATGTAAGAGGTCCACTGGATTGTGTTTCTGAATGTAAGAGGATTGTGTTTCTGAATGTAAGAAGTCCATAGGATTGTGTTTCTGAATTTAAAAAGTCTGTGGCATTTTACGTCTCGAGAGACGATCTTTTCCCTTTGCAACTTCTTGTGTGACTAAAGAGGCCAATCCTTGATACACAGCTGCGATCGCAGGTTGGGCATATATAATCACCAGGCGCCGTTGCATTTTCACCCTTCTTTCTGCTTCTGTTGTGTATGACATCTGCAATCTTTGACCCTTCCTTTATGCTCTCTCTCCATGAGGATCTGTCCAGTGCCACCTCTTCCCAGTTGCCAGTGCCGATTTTGAGGAGCTTCATGTCGCGTTTGCATACATCCGTATAACGTAAAAGTGGGCGACCAGCTGCTCTCCTGCCTTCTATTAGATCGCCATACAGGATGTCCTGTGGAAGTCGACCTTCTGGCATTCTACGAACGTGGCCAAGCCAGCCAAGGCGTCTGCTGCTGATAACAGAGCGGATGTCCTGGCACCCTGCTCTTTGTAGCACTTCCTCATTGGTTATCTTATCTTGCCACCTTATTTTAAAGATCCGCCTTAGGCATCGGAGGTGGAAAACATTTAGCTTTTTTTCCTGCCATGAGTAGGTTGACCATGTTTCACTTCCGTACAGCAAGGTGCTCAACAAACAGGTCCGGTAGACTAGGGCTTTAGTACTGTTAGTCAGCAATATGTTGTCCCAGACTCTTTTCTGCAGCCGTGACATGGTGGCCATTGCCTTGGCTATCCTGTTGTTTATGTCTTTATCCAGTAGAGTGTTGTTGGATATGATGGAGCCAAGGTAACAAAAGTGATCAACAATTTCTAGTGGTTGGCCATTAATGCTTACTTGAGGTGCAGTGTTTGTGTTTTGGACAAGTATCTTAGTCTTGCTTTGACTGATGTTTAAGCCGAACTTCTGGCAAGCAGCAGATAATTTGTCAACCAGGCACTGTAGCTGAATATCAGAATCAGCCACAATAGCTGCATCATCAGCATACAGGAGTTCCCTGACGAGTAGCTTCCTAACCTTGGTTTTTGCCCGCAGCCTTGATACATTAAATAGTTTTAAAAAGTATAAACTAAATATTAAAATATTAGTATACAGGATTAGACAAAATAATGTAATGTGAGGAAACAAAATATGATTGTGGTCGATATGTAAGATTGTAGTCGATATGTAAGATTGTGGTCGATGACTTAGAGTGTGGTCGTTATGCAAGATTGTATTCGATATGTAAGATTGTGGTCGATGACTAAGAGTGTGGTCGATATGTAAGATTGTAGTCGATATGTAAGATTGTGGTCGATCACTGAAATTATCGTCGATTTGTAAGATTGTAGTCGATATGTAAGATTGTGAAGGATGAATAGGATTTTAAAAATGAATACTATTTGGTAGACTAATACCATCTTTTTTTTATGGCTACAGAAATCTATGTCTTTAGATGTCAATATGTAAGATTGTGGTCGATCACTGAGATTGTGGTAGATTTGTAAGATTGTGGTCATTATATAAGATTGTGAAGGATGAATATGATTGTAAATATGAATACAATTTGGTAGACTAATACCATCTTATTTTTGTTCATGGCTACAGAAATCTATGTTTTTTTAGATGTCAATATTTGAGGTAGGTATAATAAATCATGTGAATGTTTGAGGTAGGTATAATAAATCATGTGAATGTTTGAGGTAGGTAGAATAAATCATGTGAATGTTTGAGGTAGGTATAATAAATCATGTGAATGTTTGAGGTAGGTAGAATAAATCATGTGAATGTTTGAGGTAGGTATAATAAATCATGTGAATGTTTGAGGTAGGTATAATAAATCATGTGAATGTTTGAGGTAGGTATAATAAATCATGTGAATGTTTGAGGTAGGTAGAATAAATCATGTGAATGTTTGAGGTAGGTATAATAAATCATGTGAATGTTTGAGGTAGGTAGAATAAATCATGTGAATGTTTGAGGTAGGTAGAATAAATCATGTGAATGTTTGAGGTAGGTATAATAAATCATGTGAATGTACAGATATGTCCCCAAAGTGACTGAAGTTTCGTCAGATCTTTACATTTTGTAATATTTAGATCTAGATTCGTTTTAAGGTTCGTGATTGTTTCAGACTCTTTTGTTTGGGAACATTGACGGAGTGGATCTTGTTTAGTAGGACATGCAACTTCCAAGGTTTATTAACCTGCTAATTATACTTGCTAGCGTGGGTTAAGACAAGAATCCCACACACGTTGCTGGGCCAAGGTCAACTAATGACAGCCATCTTTTCTCAAAGAAAGCCTTCATTAGCATAAACATACAATGTTTTATTTGTTTTTGTAACGGACAAATCTTTGCTAGTGAAAGTAAACATTCGCAGTAATTAGATCTAGTCCATTTAACCCTTCTTGAGCTTGTTTATGAGGAAAGATTCTTCATTACTACAATGTAATATGTAAGATGTAATATGTAATTTTCTGAATAATAAAACGATTATAACTATTGATTATTTTCCAATGACAAACATATATGACAATCTATATAATCTTATGTGTCTTTTTAGTGTTTTTAATGTTTATGTATCAGATGTGTGTGAGTGTGTCTAATGCGTGTATGTGTGTGTCATACTAATGTGTGTATCTAATGTGTGTGCTCACTACAAAAGAAATAACGGACCTCTGACCCAAGTCTATCATTGCTTACATTTTGAGAGTAGTTGCAAGTTGGGTGAAAGATAAATTGCCAGAGATAGAAATGAGAAAAAAAAAAGACAAAGACGAAGATGTGTTTTATGTACAGCGTACATGTGTACACAGTTGAGAGATGGGCAGAATAGATAACTTAACCTAGGCTTGTGATAGAGATCTAGATGTCAGTATTTGTCAGAAAAATGAAAAGGGAAAAAATGGTAGGAACATAGATTTATCATTGAGAGAGAGAGAGAGAGAGAAAGAGAGAAAGAATCTATTTTAAAACATGCGTGTGTTTGTTGGAAGGGTGCAAGACGCAGTTGGTTATGTACAAGTCAATGTTTTCCTTTCAGACATTGGGATTTATGGGGGCAGATTATATTAAGTTAATCTGATTCTATGGTCGAACAGTTAAAGAGCGTGTCATGTGGTTGCCATGTGGCCAGCACAATGACCAATCGTCTTTACTTTATCGACGTATGATTGGCGTCCTAAAAAACACAAAGTACAAATCTCAGTCACACCCAGATTCCATCGGTTTGTAAACAAAGTGTTTTAGTTCTCGGCCACCATGCCTCCAAATAATAATAATAATAATAATAATAATAGCTTTTAAATTGCGCTACTTTCATGCTTATTAGCTTATAGCAAGCTCAGAGAGCTATGGTCCAATCTTATTTGTGGACCAGTGGGGGGAGGGGTATCTAGGAGAAGGTTTTTCCTTGCTGCCTTCGGGCGTTCAGTAAACTCAACTCTGCCCGAGTCGGGTGTCGAACCTCGAGCCCCCTTCAAGCCGAGTCAAGTTCAAGCGTACTTAGCCTCTCGACCACGCTTACCAAAAAAAAAGAGATTCAGAGATCATAGAGGGACTTGAGAGAAAGAAACAGATTTAGAAAAGATGAAGTCAAATGCTACAGTGTTGACTCTTAGTTTGTCCTACCTCTCTACTGTTAGAGCTAGACATATTTCAAAGCACGAGAACAGTCAACTTGAAATCAATAGCAGACGACTACAAAAATGTGTAGACTAAGTTTCATGTTGTGATGTGTTGCTGACAAGTGTTGCTATCAAAAGTTGCAAGTCAATCAATCACAACAATTATGAAAATATGAAACCTATTTGAAAAAAAAAACAACCTATTGTACATAGCGGCCTCTCGGCCTGCGGAAGTTCTTCTATTTATGTGAACGAGGTGAACCAAGACCAAAGTCGTTCTTTTTCCTTTAAGTTAGTGAGGCATTCGAACACAATGACACAATTTCCTCCAAAATATCTACGAAATTCTAATCCCCGACCCTGTCTTCTAAAGCCGGGAGCTTCCAATCATCACGCCAAGCATTGTTTCCGTTATTTTAAGCTTTAAAAAATGCATATTCTGAGGTATCTACAGCGCATTTAGCCTGCTACTCTTCTGCTAAAAACAATTAAAAAACCAAAGCTGCTATTCACTGGAGTCCAGCGACTGGTAGAAAATGGTAAAATGCTTTAGTTTTTGTATTGGAGGGGAGGGTTACGCTCATGAAATTTGGTGACTGTAGTTTGCTTACGTTGGCTGCACTGGGGCAGTAAGTTAAGTTTCCCTTTCAGGCAATGAGGTCTGAAACAAGTGATGGTTTGAACCCTTCCTTTCACGGCTACGTCCATGTGTCATATTATAGGTGTAAGCCTAATTCTCTACAAAGTATATAAAGCTTGATAGTGAAACGAAAACTGGATGTATGCTTGCGTAGGATTACATAATGTATTCTATTTATACATGTAGTCTGAAAACTATAAACACTACAATAGCAGCCTTAATGAGTTTCAAACTTTTTGGTATTACTTATAGATTACAGACGTTTCTTTAAAAAAAAAAAAAATTGATTTAAAACAATTTTTTTTATCAAATAATATTTATAATATGTATTTATCTTTGCTATTAAAAAATAAACAAAAACAAACTTACTTTTTCTTTTCAAATCGCAGAAAGTAGAGCTTTATACCCCTATTGAGCTATGATTAAGTTGGGTGGTTTGCAATTTCGCGGCTGTGTGTATGTGTTAAAGTTATTTTCTTTTAAGTATTGTTAAAGAGCTAATTGTCACACCTATTTTCTTTTGCTGCGTTATATTAATGTTTTTTAACTTAACCTCTCTCATCCCTCTTTTTCGTTAACTTTCAATGGAACCATCAAAAGTCGGGGGAGGGAAGGAGCAAAAAAAAAGGGGAGTGCCATCAAACGTCCATGTCAACCAGCAAACACAGCCTCGAAGACATCAAAGCAGAGTTGAAGTCTGAGCCGCTCGTGCAAAGCAGAAAGTACGGTCTAACGTTTTGTAAATGATAATACGTAGGCCCTACAGTGTACAGTTTCATTTATTTTATTTTTGTTAAATTTCAAACAAAATAAATTGTAATAATAATAATAAAAAAAAGAAAACGTGTTCGGGCCTTTGTGTCTTGCTGCTGTCACTTTTTTTAAAGTTATCTGCATTGACATTTTTTTCTTTGGTCGCGACCAGACCAGCCCATTTGGTACCGGCCCACCGGGCATTTGCCCGTTTGCCCATATAGCCAGTCCGCCCCTGGGAATAAATTACGTCGAATATGTAAAGATTATGGCTAGTTCTGTCTTGTTTGTAAAGATTATGGCTAGTTCTGTCTTGTTTGTAAAGATTATGGCTAGTTCTGTCTTGTTCGAGAGGCGTGGTGGCTGAGCAATAAAGAGCGTGGTTTCCGTCCCGAGGTCCGGGGTTTGATTCCTGGTGAAGACTGGGATTTTTAATTTAATAGAACTTCTCCACCACTCCTTGTATGGTCTGGAATAGAACTTCTCCACCACTCCTTGTATGGTCTGGAATAGAACTTTTCCACCACTCCTTGTATGGTCTGGAATAGAACTTCTCCACCACTCCTTGTATGGTCTGGAATAGAACTTTTCCACCACTCCTTGTATGGTCTGGAATAGAACTTTTCCACCACTCCTTGTATGGTTTGGAATAGAACTTCTCCACCACTCCTTGTATGGTCTGGAATAGAACTTCTCCACCACTCCTTGTATGGTCTGGAATAGAACTTCTCCACCACTCCTTGTATGGTCTGGAATAGAACTTCTCCACCACTCCTTGTATGGTCTGGAATAGAACTTCTCCACCACTCCTTGTATGGTCTGGAATAGAACTTTTCCACCACTCCTTGTATGGTCTGGAATCTCAGTCGTTAACATGGCCGCGTCATGACCTTGTGATGGAGACATTCAACCAATCAAAGACTAATCATTCTGTTGTTCGAACTGACCTTACACGTGACACTAAGTAACAAAGTCTTGTCTTTGTACAGCTGGTATATTAAATTGAGTGCTCCATGCCAAACTTCGTCGAAATCTTTATATTAATCAATAATAAGATGGAAAAAATCTGTTAGTGTTGAAGGTATTCCTTGCAGAGTATTCTGAGGCTTAGTATTTGTTCTGTGTTGCTCCGACCTTGTGTAAAACTCGCTTGTTCTTCTGATATCATAATTTATATATCATATAATTATCATATTATCATATAAATTTGTCTGAAAATTGGTTTTAGACGGTTCGCGTCTTCTTATTTGCTAAGACGTGTATAATGAACCTCATCACAAATAAAAGAAACCGACTAGAAATCTGTGCTCGATTAGATTTGCTGTCGTTAATTACAAACACTGTTTCGGATTTAAATACACTCATAAAATCTCATCAACCTTATTTAAGTCATTCATTATTTGTAAGCAAAAGTTATAATCTCAATAAATATGTTGTTTTATTTGTAAGTCATGTACTAGATATACATGCTATGTACAATTAATGTGTACACGGCTAGATCTATGTCAAGGTCATAGATAGAGGTGTCTTCTTTTGCTATGTACACGACTAAGTCTATGTCAAGGTAATATATTTGAGGTGCCATCTGTTGCTATGTACATGGCTAGGTCTGTGTCAATGTAATAGATTTGAGGTGCCATCTGTTACTGTGTACACACATGTCCAAAGTATTTTTTCCATCTCTGTAGCTTCTTCTGAGTTCAAGTATATCTTGCCTGTTCCAATTCAACTGTTAAGTTATAACCTACGTATGTACACGTTTCATTAAGACGCCCATAAACATTAAGTCAAATCTGTGTCTGTGTCCTCAAGTAAATTGTGTTCTCGTGTCTGTGTCCTCAAGTAAATTGTGTTCTCGTGTCTGTGTTTTCAAGTAAATTGTGTTCTCGTGTCTGTGTCCTCAAGTAAATTGTGTTCTCGTGTCTGTGTTTCTAAGTAAATTGTGTTCTCGTGTCTGTGTTTCTAAGTAAATTGTGTTCTCGTGTCTGTGTCCTCAAGTAAATTGTGTTCTCGTGTCTGTGTCCTCAAGTAAATTGTGTTCTCGTGTCTGTGTCCTCAAGTAAATTGTGTTCTCGTGTCTGTGTCCTCAAGTAAATTGTGTTCTCGTGTCTGTGTCCTCAAGTAAATTGTGTTCTCGTGTCTGTGTTTCTAAGTAAATTGTGTTCTCGTGTCTGTGTTTCTAAGTTAATTGTGTTCTCGTGTCTGTGCTTATAAGTAAAGTGTGTTCTCGTGTCTGTGTCCTCAAGTAAATTGTGTTCTCGTGTCTGTGTCCTCAAGTAAATTGTGTTCTCGTGTCTGTGTTTCTAAGTAAATTGTGTTCTCGTGTCTGTGTTTCTAAGTTAATTGTGTTCTCGTGTCTGTGCTTATAAGTAAATTGTGTTCTCGTGTCTGTGTCCTCAAGTAAATTGTGTTCTCGTGTCTGCGTCCTCAAGTAAATTGTGTTCTCGTGCCTGTGTCCTCAAGTAAATTGTGTTCTCGTGCCAGTGTCCTCAAGTAAATTGTGTTCTCGTGTCTTTGTCCTCAAGTAAATTGTGTTCTCGTGTCTGTGTTTTCAAGTAAATTGTGTTCTCGTGTCTGTGTCCTCAAGTAAATTGTGTTCTCGTGTCTGTGTTTCTAAGTAAATTGTGTTCTCGTGTCTGTGTTTCTAAGTTAATTGTGTTCTCGTGTCTGTGCTTATAAGTAAATTGTGTTCTCGTGTCTGTGTCCTCAAGTAAATTGTGTTCTCGTGTCTGTGACCTCAAGTAAATTGTGTTCTCGTGTCTGTGTCCTCAAGTAAATTGTGTTCTCGTGTCTGTGTTTCTAAGTAAATTGTGTTCTCGTGTCTGTGCTTATAAGTAAATTGTGTTCTCGTGTCTGTGTCCTCAAGTAAATTGTGTTCTAGTGTCTGTGTCCTCAAGTAAATTGTGTTCTCGTGTCTGTGTCCTCAAGTAAATTGTGTTCTCGTGTCTGTGTCCTCAAGTAAATTGTGTTCTCGTGTCTGTGTTTCTAAGTAAATTGTGTTCTCGTGTCTGTGTTTCTAAGTAAATTGTGTTCTCGTGTCTGTTTCCTCAAGTAAATTGTGTTCTCGTGTCTGTGTCCTCAAGTAAATTGTGTTCTCGTGTCTGTGTCCTCAAGTAAATTGTGTTCTCGTGTCTGTGTCCTCAAGTAAATTGTGTTCTCGTGTCTGTGTCCTCAAGTAAATTGTGTTCTCGTGTCTGTGTTTCTAAGTAAATTGTGTTCTCGTGTCTGTGTTTCTAAGTTAATTGTGTTCTCGTGTCTGTGCTTATAAGTAAATTGTGTTCTCGTGTCTGTGTCCTCAAGTAAATTGTGTTCTCGTGTCTGTGTCCTCAAGTAAATTGTGTTCTCGTGTCTGTGTTTCTAAGTAAATTGTGTTCTCGTGTCTGTGTTTCTAAGTAAATTGTGTTCTCGTGTCTGTGTCCTCAAGTAAATTGTGTTCTCGTGTCTGTGTCCTCAAGTAAATTGTGTTCTCGTGTCTGTGTCTTCAAGTAAATTGTGTTCTCGTGTCTGTGTCCTCAAGTAAATTGTGTTCTCGTGTCTGTGTCCTCAAGTAAATTGTGTTCTCGTGTCTGTGTTTCTAAGTAAATTGTGTTCTCGTGTCTGTGTTTCTAAGTTAATTGTGTTCTCGTGTCTGTGCTTATAAGTAAAGTGTGTTCTCGTGTCTGTGTCCTCAAGTAAATTGTGTTCTCGTGTCTGTGTCCTCAAGTAAATTGTGTTCTCGTGTCTGTGTTTCTAAGTAAATTGTGTTCTCGTGTCTGTGTTTCTAAGTTAATTGTGTTCTCGTGTCTGTGCTTATAAGTAAATTGTGTTCTCGTGTCTGTGTCCTCAAGTAAATTGTGTTCTCGTGTCTGTGTCCTCAAGTAAATTGTGTTCTCGTGCCTGTGTCCTCAAGTAAATTGTGTTCTCGTGCCAGTGTCCTCAAGTAAATTGTGTTCTCGTGTCTGTGTTTTCAAGTAAATTGTGTTCTCGTGTCTGTGTCCTCAAGTAAATTGTGTTCTCGTGTCTGTGTTTCTAAGTAAATTGTGTTCTCGTGTCTGTGTTTCTAAGTTAATTGTGTTCTCGTGTCTGTGCTTATAAGTAAATTGTGTTCTCGTGTCTGTGTCCTCAAGTAAATTGTGTTCTCGTGTCTGTGACCTCAAGTAAATTGTGTTCTCGTGTCTGTGTCCTCAAGTAAATTGTGTTCTCGTGTCTGTGTTTCTAAGTAAATTGTGTTCTCGTGTCTGTGCTTATAAGTAAATTGTGTTCTCGTGTCTGTGTCCTCAAGTAAATTGTGTTCTAGTGTCTGTGTCCTCAAGTAAATTGTGTTCTCGTGTCTGTGTCCTCAAGTAAATTGTGTTCTCGTGTCTGTGTCCTCAAGTAAATTGTGTTCTCGTGTCTGTGTTTCTAAGTAAATTGTGTTCTCGTGTCTGTGTTTCTAAGTAAATTGTGTTCTCGTGTCTGTGTCCTCAAGTAAATTGTGTTATCGTGTCTGTGTCCTCAAGTAAATTGTGTTCTCGTGTCTGTGTCCTCAAGTAAATTGTGTTCTCGTGTCTGTGTCCTCAAGTAAATTGTGTTCTCGTGTCTGTGTCCTCAAGTAAATTGTGTTCTCGTGTCTGTGTTTCTAAGTAAATTGTGTTCTCGTGTCTGTGTTTCTAAGTTAATTGTGTTCTCGTGTCTGTGTTTCTAAGTAAATTGTGTTCTCGTGTCTGTGCTTATAAGTAAATTGTGTTCTCGTGTCTGTGTCCTCAAGTAAATTGTGTTCTAGTGCCTGTGTCCTCAAGTAAATTGTGTTCTCGTGTCTGTGTCCTCAAGTAAATTGTGTTCTCGTGTCTGTGTCCTCAAGTAAATTGTGTTCTCGTGTCTGTGTTTCTAAGTAAATTGTGTTCTCGTGTCTGTGTTTCTAAGTAAATTGTGTTCTCGTGTCTGTGTCCTCAAGTAAATTGTGTTCTCGTGTCTGTGTCCTCAAGTAAATTGTGTTCTCGTGTCTGTGTCCTCAAGTAAATTGTGTTCTCGTGTCTGTGTCCTCAAGTAAATTGTGTTCTCGTGTCTGTGTCCTCAAGTAAATTGTGTTCTCGTGTCTGTGTTTCTAAGTAAATTGTGTTCTCGTGTCTGTGTTTCTAAGTTAATTGTGTTCTCGTGTCTGTGCTTATAAGTAAATTGTGTTCTCGTGTCTGTGTCCTCAAGTAAATTGTGTTCTCGTGTCTGTGTCCACAAGTAAATTGTGTTCTCGTGTCTGTGTTTCTAAGTAAATTGTGTTCTCGTGTCTGTGTTTCTAAGTAAATTGTGTTCTCGTGTCTGTGTCCTCAAGTAAATTGTGTTCTCGTGTCTGTGTCCTCAAGTAAATTGTGTTCTCGTGTCTGTGTCCTCAAGTAAATTGTGTTCTCGTGTCTGTGTCCTCAAGTAAATTGTGTTCTCGTGTCTGTGTTTCTAAGTAAATTGTGTTCTCGTGTCTGTGTTTCTAAGTTAATTGTGTTCTCGTGTCTGTGCTTATAAGTAAATTGTGTTCTCGTGTCTGTGTCCTCAAGTAAATTGTGTTCTCGTGTCTGTGTCCTCAAGTAAATTGTGTTCTCGTGTCTGTGTCCTCAAGTAAATTGTGTTCTCGTGTCTGTGTCCTCAAGTAAATTGTGTTCTCGTGTCTGTGTTTCTAAGTAAATTGTGTTCTCGTGTCTGTGTTTCTAAGTAAATTGTGTTCTCGTGTCTGTGTTTCTAAGTAAATTGTGTTCTCGTGTCTGTGTTTCTAAGTTAATTGTGTTCTCGTGTCTGTGCTTATAAGTAAATTGTGTTCTCGTGTCTGTGTCCTCAAGTAAATTGTGTTCTCGTGTCTGTGTCCTCAAGTAAATTGTGTTCTCGTGTCTGTGTTTCTAAGTAAATTGTGTTCTCGTGTCTGTGTCCTCAAGTAAATTGTGTTCTCGTGTCTGTGTCCTCAAGTAAATTGTGTTCTCGTGCCTGTGTCCTCAAGTAAATTGTGTTCTCGTGCCAGTGTCCTCAAGTAAATTGTGTTCTCGTGCCTGTGTCCTCGAGTAAATTGTGTTCTCGTGTCTGTGTTTCTAAGTAAATTGTGTTCTCGTGTCTGTGTTTCTAAGTAAATTGTATTCTTGTGTCTGAGTTTCTAAGTAAATTGTGTTCTCGTGTCTACGTTCTCAAAATGTTTGAATTACGTCCCTTTTCAAAGGTTTTTGTTTCATTGTAAAATTTCCATTACGATCTCCTCCATCACACAGTCTTTGACATCACCACCATCAGCAGCACCAGCAGCACCAGCAGCACTTCCAAGCTTCACACCTCCTCCGCCCCACACACACCGCCAGACTTTCACCTGAGACACGCCAATTCATCACTTTATAATTTTATCTTTTCTTCACACTCTTCATCCTTGTCTCGCCTCTCCTCACTCCTCCCTTTCTCTCTTTTCTCACATCTAGTCTTTTGGTTCTTTTTTTTTTCTCACTCTCTCACACTCTGTATGGCTCTCTCTCTCTCTCATGTATAAATCCTGTTTTTTTCTAGTTACCTCCCCCTTTCTGTATTAGCTTCTACTTTCATTCTCTCGTCCCCTACAACTTTCATGTATTTTTTTTTTCCTTTTTCTGTATATGTCTCTCTATTAATCTGTCTCTCTCTTTCTGTCTTTTTCTTTTTCTTACATTCTGTCATTCTCTGAATGCGTTTATGTCTGTCTGTCCTCCATTTCTCGTTCTCTCACTCTGTCCTCCATTTCTCGTTCTCTCACTCTGTCCTCCATTTCTCGTTCTTTCACTCTGTCCTCCATTTCTCGTTCTCTCACTCTGTCCTCCTTTTCTCGTTCTCTCACTCTGTCCTCCATTTCTCGTTCTTTCACTCTGTCCTCCATTTCTCGTTCTCTCACTCAGTCCTCCATTTCTCTCTCGTTCTCTCACTCAGTCCTCCATTTCTCTCTCGTTCTCTCACTCAGTCCTCCATTTCTCTCTCGTTCTCTCACTCAGTCCTCCATTTCTCTCTCGTTCTCTCACTCAGTCCTCCATTTCTCTCTCGTTCTCTCACTCAGTCCTCCATTTCTCTCTCGTTCTCTCACTCAGTCCTCCATTTCTCTCTCGTTCTCTCACTCAGTCCTCCATTTCTCTCTCGTTCTCTCACTCAGTCCTCCATTTCTCTCTCGTTCTCTCACTCAGTCCTCCATTTCTCTCTTGTTCTCTCACTCAGTCCTCCATTTCTTTCTCGTTCTCTCACTCAGTCCTCCATTTCTCTCTCGTTCTCTCACTCTGTCCTACTTTTGTCTCTTGTTCTTTCTCTTCTCATTGTCTCCTCATGGACTGGACTGTATTAACAAAGCGGCCTGGAGTAAGACTTGGTTCCGGTCAATTTCCTTTTCAATCTTTTGTGTCCACTACGTTCAGACAGTTAATACAAGGGCAGTAATCTCTGAAACAGTGGAATGAACCATTTCTAATGTTCATGAACAGTTGCAAAGATTTGTAAATATACTTTGTACATTATACGCTGATTATTTGTTCACTTATTAGGTTGATAATATTTTCCTTTTTAAGTTGATAAGATGTTAATTTGTTTAGATTGATAATTTTCCTTCATTATTGTAGACTGATAACATCCTCATTTGTTTATTCTATGTTCATTTGTATAAGTTGATAGAATGTTCACTTCTTAAGTCGATAATATATTCCATTGTCTAGGATTATAGTGCGCCAATGGTGTAAAGTATTCGGAACTTGATTTGTCTGTTGCGAATGTTGATGAGAATGTTATGTAGTCAGACAATTTACGCCAATGTAATTTAAAAACTATCTTACATTACATTATGTTTCAAGTTCTTGGTCTCTAATGCTTTGTGAAACTGAAATACTTTTAAAGTTCTCACTGAACCGGAACTAGGTTTTTGACCTACATTTATTTCACTGACACAAAAAGCCTACAGCCTTCTATTTCAAATACGTATATCAGTCAACTACATAACAGCAGGAAACATGTCTTAAAACCTAGGGAGTGAGGGGTAATGTCCAGACAACTCTTCCCTGTGCTAGTGCTGTTCTAATAGGTCTACTTGACCTGTCCACTTCTGGGCATCCAGCTCTCCAAGAAAAACGTTATTTCTCTACCGTCCACACTAAGTGGTTACACTGGTAATCGAGTCAGCTATTTTTCTACAGCTTTTCTACCCGCGGTAGTCGAGTACTGGAGAGAAAATCAATAGAAACCCCGGTAGTCGAGTACTCGAGCCGGTGATCGATAACCGATCAATAATTGAACGTGATTTTCACTTTTCCGTCTTGTGTGTAGGGACCGTGCTCGCCCCTTAACATCACCCCCCCCCCCGGATTTAGCCGTGTTAGAGTTCTGCTTCTCAGTGTTGGCACTTTGTCGTTGAATCATTGGCTGGATGGACTTACTGCATTAGAGACCCCTGGACAATCTGTGGACGCAGTCCGACTTTGTGTTGGGGATTAGGGACTTCTGGACAATCTGTGGACACTGTCCCACTATGTGTTGGGACACATAAGCCCCGAGTCTTGAGATATGCCGCGATGCAATTCAACTGAAAGTTTGTTGTTGTTGTTGTGTACACTCCCCTGTAGAGGTGGCCTTGAACATACGTGGAAGTAAAGCTTAACATTTTAACACTTTGGTTGAAACACGTTTAACAGACAATACCTTCTATATACATTCTATTCTCGTTGGACACAGGATGTCTGATATGATGCTTGGTAGTATACTCTCTGGACTGTCTCGGTGGAAACAGGATGCCTGATATGATGCTTGGTAGTATACTCTCTGGACTGTCTCGGTGGTCCCGGGTTCGAACACTGCCGTCTGCAATACCCGCCGTCCTGCTGGAGGTTAAGGCTAGGATGTAGCACTGGAAACATAGAAAACTTCTACAAACGTTACATACATTTCTATGAGGGTTTTACATGGTGGAGACACTAGCCCCCCATGTGACCAACACTCTCTCATCCGGGCAACTATGCTGAAGGATGATTTTTAAGGAGATAACTTGCTACTAAATGCGCTGAACGGCGAGAGGATCTTAGTAAACATGCGATTTTTCATCTGTATCACGTGACATTGTGACATCAGATATAACAATAATATGTTTCTGAGGCCATCAGCATTTTGTTTCTAGTTTCATGTTTTTTCGCCTGACTAGTGAATTCACAAATCTCAGGTCAAAGGTTACTGGTTGTCGTATGAATTAATGCTCAAGTTTGTATGTCGTTGTTTCAAGTTTATCAAATTCTATGCAATAAATTCGAATTATTTTTGTGTGAATTGTTTGTTAGGAATTTATTCAAAACCATAGACAAAATATTTATTTTAGACCACTCATTTAATCTTTCTGCAAATAGACAGGTTTACAAAAACATACCTACTTACATATTGAACACATGCATTGGAACCTGGCCAGACAGTGTTGAAGGGGGTCGGGGTGACTTATGTGAGCATGAATTCCTCAATCATGATTACATTAAAAAAAAACTGGAGACTTAAGATTCCGTTTAGAATTACAACTCAACAGCTCGTCGGAACTCATTCTTTTAATACTTTGTACGTTTAGGATTGCCAAGTATTCAGTTTGATCTGGCCAAGGTGTTAGAAGAATGAAGAGCTTTCAGAGTAAATGTAGAGCATTGCTGAGTTAAAGAGTTTAGAGGTTTTACAGTAAATGTTGATACACTACTTTAAATGAGGAAAGAGCAGAAAGAGGGTGAGTGTGTTGCGACGTGACATTGAGCTGGCTTGACAGACACTATTTATTGATCAACATTATCCATGGTCTTATTTTATTAAGAACAAAGAGACTGTCTGAAAAGTCTAACAACCTGAGGTGTCTGTACAACATGCTGACGTGGATTGAAGTCTCTGGGAAGAAGTGGAGAACCTTGGTTGAGTGCATTGTCACTGCATCCACAACATCGCTTGTTAGCGCTCTTCATTTAGGGCAGACGCTGGCCGTCTAGCTTACAAACAGTCACGCTCTGCTGGAGGCACTACTACAGCTGTACCACTGGCGTATCCAGAGAGGAGCGGTAGGGGAGATCGCCCTCCCCCAATCGGCCGACCCCCTGCGGACAAATTTTAATAAAGAAATCACAAAATTTCAATACAATTTATGACTTATGTTTATAATATATACTAATTATTTATATTTCAACCAATTGTTAGATTATTTCGCCCCCCTCTTGTATGTTGGCCGATTTGGCGGGTTGGGGAGGTGGCGTTGGCTTCAATCCCATAAACTTTTGAGTTGGGGGCGGTCTAATTTATTTTTAGAAATCACAGCTTGTTAACAGAATCAATTAAATATCTATATAATTAAAACTTGTTATTGATATTTTAACCGATCTTTATATTATGTCGTTCCCCTGTTAGCCGATTGGGGGGGGGGGGGCGAACACATCTACTGCCCTTCCCACCTAAACCCCTTGAGTGGGGTGGCGGTCCTACTTTTATGGAGAAATCATAGTTTGTGAACAAAATTAGTTAAATATCTATATAATATAAGCTATATATTGATATTTGAACCCATTTGTATATTATGTCGCACACACACTCTAATCTCAAATTTTATCATTAGTAAATTTAAATGAAAAAGGGTTGTACCAGGTGAAAGGGGCGATACATGCCCATCGGACAAAGCAATACTTTTTTCTTTATGTATTTTAGTTAAGAAATTACACAATACAAAAGAAATGTCACTAATATAATTTATATATATAAAAGTCGCCCCACCCTTATTTTTTTAATGTCAAATGCAATCATTAGCACAAATTATAAAAAGAAGCGAGGATTAATTGTTTTCACTCTACCGCCCTCTCCACTTTCCTGACAAAAACATGACATTTTAAAACAGAAGAGTCAAAATCTGGCGATTTACATAATTATTTTAAGAGAGACTTTTTTTTGGAAAATTTAGAATTCATTCGAAATTTTTAGTATAAGAGTTAGAATTGAGATGAGTTCTGAACCCAAATGTGATTTTCCAAGTCACCTTTTTCCAATCTTTACTCATGCTGATATTTTTCAATTGTATAAATAAATTTGGTACTATAACTCACAATAAATGCTTGAATCCTAAAAATGCAAACAAATTTAGAGTAGAATCTAGTATCTAATTAGTCCACTTCATTTCTCCTCCCACTTCCGAATTTTTTTTTTGTTTAGAGCTTTGAATTAAAGTTCTTAAACAAAACAAAGTTACAAACATGCCTATTAAACAAAATGTATCACTTACAAATGAGCTTTTTTAAAATATTATTTTTCAAATAATTTGTTTTTGGACGTCGATCATTAATGCCTTAATCTAAATCTGTGGGGTATCTTATCTTTTCAAGGAACCAATCGGTTGTATTTGCAATGTAGTAAGGGCCTGTAAATTATTATTAGAATATTTTTCAAGTAAAACATTTTTCAAAAGTTTTTTTTTTTAAATAAATGAATAATGAGCTGTAGACTTCAGGAGAATGCGTTTCTGCAATGAAGAATGCAAGAAAACGCTTTTGGTGTTGGGCCTTCGCCAAATGGACACTATACAGAAAACAACAAAGACTTCTTGAGCGCTTTCACCAAAGATGCTTGCTATCCATCATGGACATACGGTGGCAAGACCTCATTACAAATAGCGATGTTTTTCTTATGGTCCGACAGGGCAGGGCAAGTATCCCGTATGGGGGACGAACGTATGCCAAAGCTTTGGCAGTCTTTTTTTGGTGAGCTAAACAGAGGTGCCCCACGAAAACGCTTCAAAGATCAGCTTAGGCGCCAACTTGCCTTAGCTAACATAGAAGAGTGCACCTGGTTGCATGCGGCCTCAGAGCGAGACAACTGGAGGTCACTCACAAAGGCCGCGGGATACACATTTGAGACCAAAAGAAAATCCGCTGCCGATGACAGACGCAGACGGCGAAAAGAAAATCTAAATCGACCACCTGCGGACAATGGTTATGCTTACTCTGGATGTGGCAAAATATGTAGGTCACAGTTGGGGCTGCGCAGCCACCGGAAATACTGCATTACTCACCGATCTTCGGACTCGAAGACAAGCCTTTTATATATATAATATAATACATGAATCAATAATAAAAGTAACCAAATAGTTAATTAATTAGTGGTAATAAGTTATCATATCTTGTTTGATACCAACAAGGGAAATTAATCCTTCAGTATTTAAAGATATAGATACCTAGGTAAGGTTTATTCGTCTTATATAATTGTAAACGTTTTTTCGACCACACTTATTCTCGAATCAAGTTTAAACTCTATCAAATTATTTATTGTACCTAACAAAACATGTATCAATTCAAGAAAATTAACCAATTAATTAAATAACTTCTACATTATTAACAGATATAGTTGTATTGGTAGAGCTCTTCCCCTTAAATAAGTTTGGTTTGTATTTTTAGAATATTTTTATTTTTATAGTCTTTTCTATAGATTCTGTATAAATATATCACTTCAACTAATTGAGATACTAATTGGTTGATTTTTGATGAGAATGTACATAAAATTTGATGATTATTAGATGTGTAGAAGTGGAAACAAATCGATTGCTCAAATCCATGACAGATACAAAGCCAGTTCTATAAGCGTTGCAAAAAGACTTGCATTGTCCCCACTGAGACCAACGGAAAGGCAAACAAAAACGTAGGTTGTGAACATTGAAGTGTCCCACAAAATGTTTGGGTTCTGTTTGAACATCCTATAAACGTTGGAGCTTTGATAGTCTGGAAGACCTTGTTCACATTTACATATAGACGGTCAGCTAACTTACTGGTTCAGTTATTGTATAAGTGTGACGATACGGAACTTGCATGCAAAAGTTAATGTGAGTTTTTCACAGCAAATCGTGGGAAACTTAATTTTTAACTTAAAACAATTATTTTCCTGTCCACCCTTTACTAAATTCTTATAGGATTTATCTCCCCTCGCACTGTTTCTCACGGGACGAATCTCAACGTAAAACATTAACTAGCCTCTCTAGGGCTAACTTTTAATTTTTGACCGCTGTACAGGTGACCAGCACACAATAGTCGCTGCACCAGCGCTACACGCAGCGGCCTAATAACTTTTCACACCTATTCTCCCCAACCCCCCCCCCCCCCGACGCAGGATACGCATCGCTCTAAGAATAGCATTGCACTCGGGCTGGACAGATACATATTCGCTTAAGACTTTACTCTCACGGTAGGCAACGAATATTGACCATAAATCTGACCTGACGCCTGACATCTCCGGTACATAGATACATCTGAGAAAATCACCTAGCTTTCTTCCCCACCCGTTAAACAAAATGAGAAAGAGACCAAAGCATTCTAAGTTAGGCCCGCTAGAATTCATATAGTCTCCACTGTTAGGAAGTTTATTAGTGAGGTTTCATTTGGGACAAACGGTCTGGTTGCTACCCCCGATTGCTGTACCTGATTGAGGCTTCAGTAACTGTATGCTATAAACGGCCATATCTCCACCCAAAGCTGTAACCGGAGCAGACCACACCAGATACCCCCCCCCCCAATTACATACCTGTTAGCAAGAAGGCATTGCCTACTGTCCTTGGCCTTAAGATATTGCCCAGTGTCCACAGTGCCTTATACTGCCCAGTATCATCCTCTCAGTACCCGGCCCAAACTGTCCACTGCCCAATAGCTATTGCCTAATGCCGACTGATTAGAGCAACCTTCGCTGCCGAAAATAAACTGGTGTTGAGTTAGCACGGCTCTCTACGAGCTAGAGATCACAGCTGAGAGATCGTTCTACTACAACTTAGTCTGCAGCACCAACCCTCTCTACTGCTAAACTGGCAGCGGCCTCACCATAGAGCCAGCTTGCCTACAGCATAGAGAACATCCCGAGCCGACGTCCTAAGACAGAGCCGGATGACTCATCCTTCTGAGTGCCAGTCCTACGAACGCCAGAAGACGACCCACGGGCTAGCAGCTAAGAATATAAGTAGTCAGACATAGGAACACTCTTCTCTTCCAATCATTCACCAATTAGCAATCCATGATGAGCAATTATGTTAGACATTAACATCTTCATTTCAATTTTTATTTATGATTTGATTTGATCATTTATCTTTTGTAAACTTTCATTTATTAAATTATTTTATTTATAAACGTATAATATTGGTCTGTTCTTACTGTTAGTTGCGGTGTGCCTGTACAAAATCTTATATGTGAGCGGGACAATTAATAAAATTTCCCCTAGACCTAAACAAACCAGCCAATTATTAACTAATTAAACAACTCGTCACAATAAGATATGCATACAATATTTACATTGTCTAGTATTTGTACACAGTAGATATATATATGAGCATTGAACAAAAAAGTCTAGCAGACGATAAACATTTTTCTGTGTCTGCTATTTGCTGCGTCCATGTGTTACGTCTGCTGTGTTTGTGAGGTTGTTGGACAACAAATAGCCACTGGCTAACTCAGAAAATGACCTGTCAAGTGAATAGATTGATAGACGGCAGTGGGAGTCCATTAAATTCCGCTTTGGGATCTCTCTCAGTTATTTCCTTATTCCATTAGTGGAACTCTTTGATTTACTTTCAGAGCTCTGTATTGAATAAAGAGATGGTTAGTTCCTGTCTTTGATTTACTTTCAGAGCTCTGTATTGAATAAAGAGATGGTTAGTTCATGTCTTTTGATTTACTTTACTCTGTATTGAATAAAGAGATGGTTAGTTCCTGTCTTTGATTTACTTTTCAGAACTCTGTAATGAGAAAAGAGATGGTTAGTTCCTGTCTTTTGATTTACTTTCAGTACTCTGTATTGAATAAACAGATGGTTAGTTCCTGTCTTTTGATTTACTTTTAGAGCTATGTATTGAATAAAGAGATGGTTAGTTCCTGTCTTTGATTTACTTTCAGAGCTCTGTATTGAATAAAGAGATGGTTAGTTCCTATCTTTTGATTTACTTTCAGAGCTCTGTATTGAATAAAGAGATGGTTAGTTCCTGTCTTTGATTTACTTTACTCTGTATTGAGAAAGAGATGGTTAGTTCCTGTCTCTGATTTTCTTTCAGAGCTCTGTATTGAGTAAAGAGATGGTTAGTTCCTGTCTTTGATTTACTTTCAGAACTCTAACTTGAATAAAGAGATGGTTAGCTCCTGTCTTTGATTTACTTTACTCTGTATTGAATAAAGAGATGATTAGTTCCTGTCTTTGATTTACTTTCAGAGCTCTGTATTGAATAAACAGATGGTTAGTTCCTGTCTTTTGATTTACTTTCAGAGCTCTGTATTGAATAAAGAGATGGTTAGTTCCTGTCTTTAATTTACTTTCAGGCGACTTAATGTGTTGGAGGTGAAAGAAGACTATTTCTCTTTCAAAACTTTTTACAGCGAAAACATAACGCGAAATCTTTTGATATTTCGTCTTTAAACCAAAAGTTCAGTTTAGAGTTGTTCGTTCACTTTATGAAAACTTTCGTTTATTTCGAATTTATTCTTTATTTGTAGTGACTGACTCATTCATGTTTTCGATCGTTCTGAGATTTTGCATGAATTTGTTTACACAGGTTCCTTTGACCTACTAGACACTTGCTTGCTAAGAACCGGCTTAGGCAGAATCGCAATGTTGAGGACTGCTAATATCGAAAACCGCAAGCTTTCTATCAAACCTTTGAATTTTATTTTGTTAAAACCAAAATTTATATTTCTTTTTTTTTTTTAGAGAACGAAATACCAAAAATAAATGTAGAAAGAGGAACGGGAATGTGACAGTCGATAGGGGGCCTGAAACTGATGGTATGAACAAATGTCTGAGATTTCTTATACTGTACACTGAACAAATGTCTGAGATGTCTTATACTGTACACTGAACAAATGTCTGAGATGTCTTATACTTTACATTGAACAAATGTCTGAGATGTCTTATACTTTACATTGAACAAATGTCTGAGATGTCTTATACTTTACATTGAACAAATGTCTGAGATGTCTTATACTTTACACTGAACAAATGTCTGAGATGTCTTATACTGTACACTGAACAAATGTCTGAGATGTCTTATACTTTACATTGAAGAAATGTCTGAGATGTCTTATACTGTACATTGAAGAAATGTCTGCGATGTCTTATACTGTACACTGAAGAAATGTCTGAGATGTCTAATACTGAACATTGAAGAAATGGCTGCGATGTCTAATACTGTACATTAAAGAAATGGCTGCGATGTCTAATACTGTACACTGAACAAATGGCTGCGATGTCTAATACTGTACACTGAAGAAATGGCTGCGATGTCTAATACTGTACATTGAAGAAATGGCTGCGATGTCTAGATCTGTACATTGAAGAAAGGGCTGCGATGTCTAGTACTGTACATTGAAGAAATGGCTGCGATGTCTAGTATTGTACATTGAAGAAATGGCTGCGATGTCTAATACTGTACATTGAAGAAATGGCTGCGATGTCTAATACTGTACATTGAAGAAATGGCTGCGATGTCTAGTACTGTACATTGAAGAAATGGCTGCGATGTCTAATACTGTACATTGAAGAAATGGCTGCGATGTCTAATACTGTACATTGAAGAAATGGCTGCGATGTCTAATATTGTACATCGAAGAAATGGCTGCCATGTCTAATACTGTACATCGAAGAAATGGCTGCGATGTCTAATACTGTACATTGCTGGCTTTAAGTTTACAGGTTCCCAAAAAAAAAAAGAAGTAAAACTATCCAGACAGGTGTAGGGGGTTGGGGTCAAAGTGGAACTATAGATTGAATTGAGAAGTCCTAGAAAAGTCAGAGAGTGTACGAAGGACTTACTTTGTCTTCTAGGCCGGGAGAGAGGGGAACCTAGAAGTGTGACTAGAACTAACGGGAGTGTGTGTGTAGGTCTTATTGTCGCGGAGCATTAGGGAGCGCTCCTTCCATATCATGGACACACACACAAACTAGGCCGGAGGAGAAATGAGGAAACGCCGGTTTAAAAAGGACAAAATGTTCCAGAGAGAGAACAAAGGAAAGACAGAGAGAAAGAGAGATAACAAAGAAAAGACAGAGAGAAAGAGAGAGAACAAAGAAAAGACAGAGAGAAAGAGAGAGAACGAAGGAAAGACAGAGAGAAAGAGAGAGAACGAAGAAAAGACAGAGAGACAGAGAGAGAACAAAGGAAAGACAGAGAGAAAGAGAGAGAACGAAGAAAAGACAGAGAGAAAGAGAGAGAACAAAGGAAAGACAGAGAGAAAGAGAGAGAACGAAGAAAAGACAGAGAGAAAGAGAGAGAACAAAGGAAAGACAGAGAGAAAGAGAGAGAACAAAGGAAAGACAGAGAGAAAGAGAGAGAACGAAGGAAAGACAGAAAGAGAGAGAACAAAGGAAAGACAGAGAGAAAGAGACAGAACGAAGGAAAGACAGAGAGAAAGAGAGAGAACAAAGGAAAGACAGAGAGAAAGAGAGAGAATGAAGGAAAGACAGAGAGAAAGAGAGAGAACAAAGAAAAGACAAAGAGACAGAGAGAGAACAAAGGAAAGACAGTGAGAAAGAGAGAGAACAAAGGAAAGACAGAGAGAAAGAGAGAGAACAAAGGAAAGACAGAGAGGAAGAGAGAGAACGAAGGAAAGACAGAGAGGAAGAGAGAGAACAAAGGAAAGACAGAGAGAAAGAGAGAGAACAAAGGAAAGACAGAGAGAAAGAGAGAGAACAAAGGAAAGACAGAGAGAAAGAGAGATAACAAAGAAAAGACATAGAGACAGAGAGAGAACAAAGGAAAGACAGAGAGAAAGAGAGAGAACAAAGGAAAGACAGAGAGAAAGAGAGAGAACAAAGAAAAGACAGAGAGGAAGAGAGAGAACGAAGGAAAGACAGAGAGGAAGAGAGAGAACAAAGGAAAGACAGAGAGACAGAGAGAGAACAAAGGAAAGACAGAGAGAAAGAGAGAGAACAAAGGAAAGACAGAGAGAAAGAGAGAGAACAAAGGAAAGACAGAGAGAAAGAGAGAGAACAAAGGAAAGACAGAGAGAAAGAGAGAGAACAAAGGAAAGACAGAGAGAAAGAGAGAGAACAAAGGAAAGACAGAGAGAAAGAGAGAGAACGAAGGAAAGACAGAGAGACAGAGAGAGAACAAAGGAAAGACAGAGAGAAAGAGAGAGAACAAAGGAAAGACAGAGAGAAAGAGAGAGAACAAAGGAAAGACAGAGAGAAAGAGAGAGAACAAAGGAAAGACAGAGAGAAAGAGAGAGAACAAAGGAAAGACAGAGAGAAAGAGAGAGAACAAAGGAAAGACAGAGAGAAAGAGAGAGAACGAAGGAAAGACAGAGAGAAAGAGAGAGAACAAAGAAAAGACAGAGAGAAAGAGAGTGAACAAAGGAAAGACAGAGAGAAAGAGAGAGAACGAAGGAAAGACAGAGAGAAAGAGAGAGAACGAAGGAAAGACAGAGAGAAAGAGAGAGAACAAAGGAAAGACAGAGAGAAAGAGAGAGCACGAAGGAAAGACAGAGAGAAAGAGAGAGAACAAAGGAAAGACAGAGAGAAAGATAGAGAACGAAGGAAAGACAGAGAGAAAGAGAGAGAACAAAGGAAAGACAGAGAGAAAGAGAGAGAACGAAGGAAAGACAGAGAGAAAGAGAGAGAACGAAGGAAAGACAGAGAGAAAGAGAGAGAACGAAGGAAAGACAGAGAGAAAGAGACAGAACGAAGGAAAGACAGAGAGGGTTAGTGAGAGCGGGCCGTAAAATTGCAACAGACTCACTCATGCACGGGTTTAACATGTTTGTTAGGTTGATGGTTAAAAGGCTCTCTTACAATTATAAAAACAACCACTGGGTGTTCCGGCCATAATAAACAAGATAAGGTTGTTTTTAAGGCCTGGTAACAAATCAACGGCCGGCTGTGTACTGCTAGTGTTTTTGATACGTACGACGACGTAAAATGTATTTACTATTGCAATGTACAAGAAACATGAACAGAAATATGAGAGTTGGGTAAGTGTGGAGTGTTCTAATATAAGATATGCTAATACACTTCACAGATCTACGCAATCTATTTATCTCCTCTAGATTTTGCTTCTAAAATAGTCCAGTGATAGTCACTTCAGACTGTCACGCTGGTCTAAAGTTCGAATCATGTGGGAGGTTTCAGTGAAGGCGAAATAATTTGCATTTCTGAAAGATCGTCTGAAACTTATAAAGCAATAAGAAGCAAACATACACGGAAATAATTGGAGGTCATACATGGAAAACATTGGAGGTCATACATGGAAAACATTGGTGGCCATACACGGAAAACATTGGTGGCCATACAGGGGAAACATTGGTGGCCATACAGGGAAAACATTGGAGGTCATACATGGAAAACATTGGTGGCCATACAGGGAAAACATTGGTGGCCATACAGGGAAAACATCGGAGGTCATACTGGAAATCATTGGAGGTCATACAGGGAAAACATTGGAGGTCATACAGGGAAAACATCGGAGGTCATACAGGAAATCATTGGAGGTCATACAGGGAAAACATCGGAGGTCATACAGGAAATCATTGGAGGTCATACAGGGAAAACATCGGAGGTCATACAGGAAAACATTGGAGGTCATACAGGGGAAACATTGGTGGCCATACAGGGAAAACATCGGAGGTCATACAGGGAAAACAGTGAAGGTCATATAGAGCAAACATTGGAGGTCATATAGAAGAAACGTTTCAGTGTTTAAGAAGATTTGCTTTTCAAAAGTTTCATTGTATAAGTAGAACAAATAGAAATTACGTTTCAAAATTTGAATGAAACTTTTTTTTTTTCGGATTCTCTATTCTGCTTGCAAATTCTTCATCTGGTGGACACGGTTGTCGAAAAAGGATAAACAATTTTCCTAGAAATTTGGTAGCTGATAGAGAAGAATTATTAGCTAATTGGCCAGCTGGGATAGCTCTTTATTGTAACCATTATACTTTTTCAAAGTATAATTTTTAAAAAATAATTTACATTTGGCTAGCGTTCTAGAAACATTGTGTTATAAGCAACGCAATGTAATTGGGTATTTCCGCGTGTTTTTTTCATGAAATAGTTTCATAAATAAATTTCGTTCAGAAACATTGTGCATACCGTCTTCTCAGTCTAGATCTATAGGCCTAGTAGTAGAAGTGATAGAGACACTAGGAGGAAATTAATATACATGCACTCAGCAAGGATTTGTTTTGTTTAGATGGCGAGGGGGACTGGGTAAAATGTTCCATGTTTTGTCTAAATCTATCATTAATTAGTAATTAAAGGAAAAATAATGGCAACTAGCCGGTCAAGAAGACATATTTCATCAGAGTTGTATGTACTCAGATTTATACATTCGTTTACCCAGAACATTTCTGCGCAGAGGGGAGAGGGGATAAGGGCGGGGTACAAAAACAAGTTCCGTGTGTGTTGAATCTCACATTGGGGTTTCTTATAGTTACACGTTTTTTTTTGTTTGGTGTAATGCACAAATTGTAAGACCAATTTCCACACGGACAATAACGATTATTAATATTAATGGAGAAAAAGTTTTTTTTGAAAAGGAGTTTATTTTAAAATAGTGTACTTGTTTACCTCTGTTTTGTGCCATTTGTAGTGGTTGGAGTCTATCAGATCTATATATTAGTTGTCTTGGACTGTCTCTCTACAATGTGTCTTTGGCTTTCTCTACAATTTGTTTTTGACTGTCTCTCTACAATATCTCCTTGACTCTCCACAATGTGTCTTGGACTGTCTCTCTACAATGTATCTTTGGATGTCTCTACAATGTGTCTTAGACTGTCTCTCTACAATGTATCTTTGGATGTCTCCACAATGTGTCTTGGACTGTCTCTCTACAATGTATCTTTGGATGTCTCTACAATGTGTCTTGAACTGTCTCTCTACAATGTGTCTTTGACTGTCTCTACAATGTGTCTTTGACTGTCTCCACAATGTGTCTTTGTTTCTCTGCAATGTTTCTTTGGCTTTTTTTTTTTCAATTGTAATAACCGAACTACTTTGTATTTTATCTCATTTGGAGTTAACTCCCATCTTCGTATGTTGACAATCCATTGGAAGCATTCTTTTTCATCAGCAGCTTGACATTCATCGGTTATTGCCCCTGCCACTCGTGTCTACCGAGAAGAAGAGGCTCAGGCCAGGCCTCTATTCATGTGTACACATTATCCATCCATTTCCCTCATCTCTTAGTGATCAATGCAGTGGTGGAAGAAAGGCCAATAACTTTTCATGTCTTACGTTTTTTATTTAACATTCTTTCAATTATCTGCCCTTTTCTTCAACATACTTTTGTTGTGCTGTGTATTCAAGACGTCGTATTCGACTCTTAACATTTTTAAAACCCAGTTAAAACCAGACAACACATCCGGTACTCATGTTTAAAACTTTTAGGTTTTTGTTTCCGAATATTTCTAGACGTCATAATTAAAAGTGTTCTCATATCTTTGAATCGGAAGTCAGAATAGAAAACAATGAATCCCACGTTGAGAAACAAATGTGCCCTGGGTTCAGAGAGCCACGAAACAAAAAAGTATTCCATGCTTGCTGTATTGGCTGTTAATCAGGCGCTGGAACATTCTTTGAAACAGTTCAATACATCTTATTTTTCTTTTCTTATTAATGAAATGGGAAATCTTGGACACATCTTTCTGCCTCCTGA
>JAZGLO010005123.1:335000-345000 GCA_036873155.1 Biomphalaria sudanica
AGTATCTGTACCTTAGTTAATCCTTTAAATATTTATCCTACTTTTCAAATGAAAAATTGTTGTATTTCATTTGAACAATTATTTCAATAGTTTAATTTTGTCTACATGTAACTAATGTTTAACAAAAAAGAAATGTAGATTGCACAGCGTTGATTATATACAGTTTGGGATCAGCAGTGTTACTGGCTCTGATAGAGTGTAGCGCAGTTTGCCACAAACTCTGCGGGTCACCGGCTTCTTATTTTTCCTCAGGGTGACTGCTTAAACCCTTTTCCGTGATTGGATATAGCTGCAATGCAGCAGAGGTTTGAATTCAGAGTTTTCTTTCTCATAAATGTGTAGCCAGCCAAGGCTAAAGAGCTTACTGGTTTAGGGGACAGTAACTCGCCTTCGCCTCTTCTCCTGTAACTGTCCCACGGACCCAACCACACGTGAACGAGCAACTGATACTTATGGCTATTTAATGAATTAATATTTAATGTTTGAAGGAATACTTCATAGAACAACAAAGTCCTATAGTAACGGATGCTAAACCTGCAAACAAACAAAAAATAATTCCCGTGTGTAGTGATTCCAGTAATAAAATCAATTTTTATGTTAAATGGTTTCAATTTGAATTTCATCCATAAAAAAGATAGATCTCTAGAACTTGAAATGCAGCTTTAAATTGCTTTATCATTCTTCGACTCTCTACAGTTAGAAATTATTTTTTTTTATTGCCAAAATGCAATATAAGTTAAGCAGTGGGAGGGGGGGGGGTCTTCTGCAAAGCAGAAAACATCGTAAGGGGTCTACGAGAATGAGTACTTACTTACTTGAACTAGTCACTTTTGTTTCAGTCAACTCCCTCCCCTCCCTGTCTCTTCCACTTTGTATTATCTAAACCCAAGCCCCATCCACTCCCTGTACTCTCTAAACCCAAGCCCCATCCACTCCCTGTACTCTCTAAACCCAAGCCCCATCCACTCCCTGTACTCTCTAAACCCAAGCCCCATCCACTCCCTGTACTCTCTAAACTCAAGCCCCATCCACTCCCTGTACTCTCTAAACCCAAGCCCCATCCACTCCCTGTACTCTCTAAACCCAAGCCCCTACCACTCCCTGTACTCTCTAAACCCAAGCCCCATCCACTCCCTGTACTCTCTAAACCCAAGCCCCATCCACTCCCTGTACTCTCTAAGCCCAAGCCCCATCCACTCCCTGTACTCTCTAAACCCAAGCCTCCTCCCCTCCCCATGCGCAGACGCCTCTGCTCTTATTTGTTCATAACGTCTAGAATGACTTTCAAACATGGCAGCCATGAGTATACCATTATTATTTACATCGGGAAAAAATCGGCTGTTGGTGCGTTAGTATTTATGACTTTAATGTATGACTATAATGTATGACTTAAATGTATGACTTAAATGTATGACTTAAATGCATGACTTAAATGTATGACTTGTATTCACGTTGTTGAAAGACTTGTGAATAGTTTGTTTTGGGTGGCAATGTTTAGTACAAGGACAATGAAAACGCACTTCTGGCAGTAGATAGAAGCAGACTTTAATTGTAGATGGCGTTGTGAAGAGATGTGACAGAGTACCTACATCCAGAGCTTGTGCTTGTTGTCTCTAGTTTTGGTTGTACCGGTGAGAGGGGTAAGGTTGTTGACTCTAATGCTACTAATGGAAAGGGACAAACGGGTATATGTCAGTGACTAGCGATGAAGCACGTGGCACACCAACAGAGCCAGCATCTAACAACTACTTACATCTACTCACGTGACCTACATTGTCTTGAAAGTTTCCCAGGGAGAAATACCGAGTCTGCGAAAGTGGAGTGGGCCGCTTGCCAGCCATTGAGTCCCCAGCAATGTTTGGGAGACATCAGAATGTTTGTCTTCAGTCAGTAAGAACTGGTCAATATGACACATTTCTCCAGCAAGCATAGCTAGCGTAATGCTTCACATATCTACTAGCCAGATTAATCCATCATCTTCTGGCAAGGGCATTTCTACTCTTTTGTTCAGACATGTAGATTAGAGACAACTCTTTTGTTCATACATGTTTCCAACATGTAGACTAGAGACCACTCTACTGTTCAGACATGTAAACTAGAGAATACTCTTTTGTTCAAACATGTAGATTAGAGACTACACTTTTGTTCAGACATGTAGATTAGAGACTACACTTTTGTTCAGACATGTAGACTAGAGACTACTCTTTTGTTCAGACATGTAGATTAGAGACTACTCTTTTGTTCAGACATGTAGATTAGAGACTACTCTTTTGTTCAGACATGTAGACTAGAGACTACTCTTTTGTTCAGACATGTAGATTAGAGACTACTCTTTTGTTCAGACATGTAGACTAGAGACTACTCTTTTGTTCAGACATGTAGATTAGAGACTACTCTTTTGTTCAGACATGTAGACTAGAGACTACTCTTTTGTTCAGACATGTAGATTAGAGACTACTCTTTTGTTCAGACATGTAGACTAGAGACTACTCTTTTGTTCAGACATGTAGACTAGAGACTACTCTTTTGTTCAGACATGTAGATTAGAGACTACTCTTTTGTTCAGACATGTAGACTAGAGACTACTCTTTTGTTCAGACATGTAGACTAGAGACTACACTTTTGTTCAGACATGTAGACTAGAGACTACACTTTTGTTCAGACATGTAGACTAGAGACTACACTTTTGTTCAGACATGTAGACTAGAGACTACTCTTTTGTTCAGACATGTAGACTAGAGACTACTCTTTTGTTCAGACATGTAGACTAGAGACTACACTTTTGTTCAGACATGTAGACTAGAGACTACACTTTTGTTCAGACATGTAGACTAGAGACTACTCTTTTGTTCAGACATGTAGACTAGAGACTACACTTTTGTTCAGACATGTAGACTAGAGACTACACTTTTGTTCAGACATGTAGACTAGAGACTACACTTTTGTTCAGACATGTAGACTAGAGACTACACTTTTGTTCAGACATGTAGACTAGAGACTACACTTTTGTTCAGACATGTAGACTAGAGACTACACTTTTGTTCAGACATGTAGACTAGAGACTACGATGAAGAATGTGAGGCTAAGGGCTCGGGCAAGATTGAGTCACAAAATTACTCTCACAAATAAAATGGATAGATTTTTGGAAATAGATTTGTTAAAACAAAAACATGCATCTAAATGGTGAGAACTTAATGTAAAAGCCTAATTCTTTTAATATAAGTCATTCAAAATATTTTCCAAAGCGACCATTCACTTATGACCCATCAAATGAACTCGTTAGTTGTTTGAAACTTTCCCACTGACCACTTTTGTTATCCTGCGATTCCAAGTCAAATAACCGACAAATAAAAAAAAATGTCTTGAATGAATTTTCGAGGACCCCCTCCCCCCAAATCCTTTGTCTGAATCTGTCACTCAAAGGAAAGATATCGATGTTCATTGGCCTTTGTTTTTATTTGCTAGCTATTTGTATTAAAAATAAGAGACAAATATTTGGAATCATGAGAGTGTCAATACAAGAATAGAGTCTTTCAATGTTTGTTGTTTTACATTGTGTCTGTCACCTTATTTCATTTCAAAATCTTGACTACGTAAAAATCATAATACCCCGTTAGTTATCAAATGTTAAAACTAATTTCATTCACTACGCACTGATTGGTTAGGTATTTAGTGGTATAACAGATGTCATTCACTACGTACTGATTGGTTAGGCATCTATTAGTATAACAGATGTCATTCACTACGTACTGATTGGTTAGGTATCTAGTGGTATAACAGATGTCATTCACTACGTACTGATTGGTTAGGCATCTATTAGTATAACAGATGTCATTCACTACGTACTGATTGGTTAGGCATCTAGTGGTATAACAGATGTCATTCACTACGTACTGATTGGTTAGGTATCTAGTGGTATAACAGATGTCATTCACTACGTACTGATTGGTTAGGCATCTAGTGGTATAACAGATGTCATTCACTACGTACTGATTGGTTAGGCATCTAGTGGTATAACAGATGTCATTCACTACGTACTGATTGGTTAGGTATCTAGTGGTATAACAGATGTCATTCACTACGTACTGATTGGTTAGGTATCTAGTGGTATAACAGATGTCATTCACTACGTACTGATTGGTTAGGTATCTAGTGGTATAACAGATGTCATTCACTACGTACTGATTGGTTAGGTATCTAGTGGTATAACAGATGTCATTCACTACGTACTGATTGGTTAGGTATCTAGTGGTATAACAGATGTCATTCACCAAGTACTGATTGGTTAGGTATCTGGTTGGCCTCCTTCAGTCGTAGAACGACTATGGTTCATCTCGCTCACTTTTTCATGTGGCTGTGGAGCCATGTTTTGGAGAGACACTCCCGTATTCAAATATCGCAGGTTAGGGTCCCCTTGGCTTTGGCTTCGGTGGTAGAGGAGCTGGCAATTTTTCGCATTGAACGTTTTTCTTCCAGTGCTGAGGCCCATGTGCTTTCGCTGTCCATAGCTTTCTTGGTCACTGTCTCTCTCCATCTGGTGCGGTCTAGAGCTATGTCTTCCCAATTGTCAGTATTGATGTTGACTGATTTGAGGTCACGTTTTATTACATCTATGTAACGTAGGTGGGGGCGACCAGTTTTTCTTATGCCAGTCGCGAGTAGACCGTAGAGGATGACTTTCGGGATACGATTGTCCTCAATCCGGCGAACATGTCGAAGCCAGCGCAAGCGGCGTTGTCTGAGGGCTGTAAAGATGCTGGGAATAACTGTTCGCGCAAGGATCTTTCCACGTGATTTTCAAGATTCTACGGAGACATCGCAAATGGAATGAGTTTAGTTTTCTCTCTTGCTCTGCCATACAGTAGTGTACTCATAACGCATGCCGTGTAGACTTCCATTTTGGTCACACGAGTGAGCTTCTGGTTTTCCCAAACTCTTGACCTGAGTCTAGCGAAGGTGGTGGAGGCAGCCTTCCCTAGGCATTTTATAATCTCCTCTTCTAGAGACAGGTCATCTTGAATTGTGGATCCCAGATAGCACTACGTACTTACTTGTCATTCGCTACGTACTGACTGGCTTTGGTATCTAGTGGTATAACAAATGTCTTTCACGACGTACTGGCTGGCTAATTTGTGTTTTTCTACACCCAATCACTACATTGTAAGTGATAAACTTCCACTAGCGTAGTAATTCACTATTAAAAATTCCTTATCAATAGTCAACAAGGTCGGTCTGTTGCTTTCATTTCCCAGCCTTAGTACAAGCATGTGTAAGTAGAGAGTCTGTAAGGTGAACATAACCCCATGTCTCAACCCACCCCCTTTCTTTCGCCAGCTATGTCAGTCTCATGTACATAACCTTTACAACAACAATAAGCCGGCCCCCTCCCTTTCTCCCCTGAGCATAGCGAAAAAAAAGGGGGGGGTAACTTTGTTGTAAGTATTGCTAGATGCTTTGATATCCATCTGCATCATCGTTCGTCCTAGTTTGGATAAATCACTGCACATCGGGGAATTGTTCAATGGTCAAACCGTCTGAAGAGGGCAGAGACCGCAATAAAGTAGGAAAGGAGAGGGGGAAACTAGACCAAGAAGTGGGTGAGGAAAACTTTTTCTGCTTTTTGTTCTCAGGTAAGAGGACAGTGTATATAAATATTTTGGCCCCGTAACCTGCATCAGCATCAGTAGAGTGAAACTTGATCCAACAGCATATGTTGAGGAAGTGTTTTCTGAACTATAGCCAACAGAACTTGCTATTGGTGCACTCGTTATGACGTCATCATTTTTCGCCTAAAAACTCGGATGAATCTTCGTTTTTGTTAGACGCCTAAAGTGATAGCTGTAGGTGGGAGAGGGTGAAAAAAAAAAAAGGTTATAGACTACTGACTATTTCTCCAGGTTAATTCTTTGTTCCATGCTGGGTCATGTCAGTACACTAATCTGTTCCACATGTTCGCCTGAGATATCAAACTTGAGATAATTAATTAATGCTGACTACGTCATACACCTTTTTTTTTTTTAAATACATTTTTTTCTTTTTTTTCCTAATATCCTAATCAGTCGCTTTCAGTCAGTTCATGAACATCAGTCTGTTTGGTCACTGACTTTTCATTCCTGAAGAGTAAGAGACACAATTTAGCGTCCTCTTTAACAAGACAAAGCCTACAGGACGATCTGTAGCTGCCCCTGTTAAAACCAACAAACCAACAAGCCTTCGGAACACAGTGAAGACATGATGAGTTGAGTCACAAAGTGCACACAGTGAAGACATGATGAGTTGAGTCACAAAGTGCACACAGTGAAGACAATGATGAGTTGAGTCAAAGTGCACACAGTGAAGACAATGATGAGTTTAGTCAAAGTGCACACAGTGAAGACATGATGAGTTGAGTCACAAAGTGCACACAGTGAAGACATGGTGAGTTGAGTCACAAAGTGCACACAGTGAAGACAATGATGAGTTGAGTCACAAAGTGCACACAGTGAAGACATGATGAGTTGAGTCAAAGTGCACACAGTGAAGACAATGATCAGTTGAGTCAAAGTGCACACAGTGAAGACAATGATGAGTTGAGTCACAAAGTGCACACAGTGAAGACAATGATGAGTTGAGTCAAAGTGCACACAGTGAAGACATGATGAGTTGAGTCACAAAGTGCGCACAGTGAAGACAATGATGAGTTGAGTCACAAAGTGCACACAGTGAAGACATGATGAGTTGAGTCACAAAGTGCACACAGTGAAGACATGGTGAGTTGAGTCACAAAGTGCACACAGTGAAGACAATGATAAATTGAGTCAAAGTGCACACAGTGAAGACATGATGAGTTGAGTCACAAAGTGCACACAGTGAAGACAATGATGAGTTGAGTCGCAAAGTGCACACAGTGAAGACAATGATGAGTTGAGTCAAAGTGCACACAGTGAAGACAATGATCAGTTGAGTCAAAGTGCACACAGTGAAGACAATGATCAGTTGAGTCAAAGTGCACACAGTGAAGACAATGATCAGTTGAGTCAAAGTGCACAAAGTGAAGACATGATGAGTTGGGTCAAAGTGCACACAGTTAAGACAATGATGAGTTGAGCCACAAAGTGCACACAGTGAAGACATGATCAGTTGAGTCACAAAGTGCACACAGTGAAGACATGATGAGTTGAGTCACAAAGTGCACAGTAGATAACAAAATGGTATGAAGGCGTTCAAAGAGTCAAGCTCGATCAAATGTTGCACAATTATTTCTTTTACCTGAAAACACAAGAATCAATTAAAAAATAACCATAAAGTTAATTAACTATTTGTAATTAATTATTTTGCATGGTATCTTGAATAAGGGAAAGAAATCGTACTTGACAGATGTTGTGGTATATGTTGAATTAGTCCTATTGAGGACTCTTGAGCCCTGAGTGAATATTTTGTATGCATTTAAAAAAAAAAATTCACCAAGATACCTCCCCTTTTCCCAACTGGTCCAGTCAAGTGATCAGAGCGCAGTGGGAGAGCTAGAAAGTCAATACAAACAATTGGTACAAATAGTTCTGATCGCACAGATTTCATATGTCTAGGTCAATAATGCCTGTAATTACATGACTGATCCAAACTAATTGATATAGTTACACTAAATATAAGCTTTCTTGTTCTTTTTTAAAAAGTATGTTCTAGGTTTTTCTTGTTTACTTGTTGTTTTAATAGCGGTCGCTACATTGCGTCTTGTAGCTTGTTTTTTTATAAAGGAACGCTACTTTGCGTGAAGTGCCCGGGCAATCTTAGCTCTGAGTTTTCTAGGTTCTTTTTGTCAATCTATATTGTTACACATGCTGAACAACATCAAAAATCAGAGGCTGGAGTTTCTTTCAGTTGTCTAGTGTCAACATTTGTTGACTTAGTCCATCAATAGTGGATGTTTTTGATATTCCAATAGCAGTACAGTTTCTAGGATGCAGTCAGTCTGAACTTCTCTGTCTTGATGATACAAAATGTTTGGTGAGAATGTTGCTGCAACTTTCTTTCATTCAGGAACTTTTTGCTACTTCAGAGAAAAGGTTGATCTTAATAGAAGGGGAACATAATGATGATATCCAACGTCTTATTGACACCGGTAAAAGGTCATTGAGTCTTATTCAGTCTGATTATGTCTCTTTTGTAAGGTAGACATCCTTGTAAATTGGCTCGTGGTCCATCTGTTCTGAAAGAAATTAATTCAAGCTTCAAACAATTGAACAGGTGCCTATTGAGATGTCACCACACACACATCCCAGTAAGTTGTAACTCTTTGTTTGAGACATAACAAGCTTCGACATGTTCCAACCTAGAACTGCCAAAGTTCCTTGTTATTCCTATCAGAGTTCCTTGTTGTTCCTATCGGAGTTCCTAGATGTTCCTATCAGAGTTCGTAGATGTTCCTATTGTACTTTACAAAACAAATGATCAAGAAGCGGTTTTATATTTCCAGGGTACGAGAGTAGCGAGATTCGTAAATACGAGCTACAAAAGACGTTAATAGTCCGCTAATATAATAACCTAATCATTGAGTGTATCTTCATCACTCAGCCCAGGAATTACTTGTTACACTAACTCCAGACACATTTCTGTTATGATTAACACCGATGTTTATCTTAGTCTCTTGTACTATCTCTCTATCTCCCTGTCCCCATCTCTGTGTTTTTCTCTCTCTCTCTCTCTCTCTCTCTCTCTCTCTCTCTCTGTCCCTCCTTCTCTTACACAAGCTTTCTTCCTTTCTCTCCGACATGATTATCTTAGCAGAAGTTCGCATGTCAGCTCCCTCAAATACATCTTTTTATCACCTTCACTTTCACGAGGGATAACTCATGTGACTTACTATAAACGTCTCATTGCGATTTATGTCCCTTACCAGCTCCATCTATTCACTCATACGGTAAAACGTATTTAAAACAAAACTAGATTGATATGTCTGCATGACGCTATGAGACTAGCAGTGGGGGAAGCTTAAAGGCAGCACAGAAAAAGAGCGCAGGTCTGCATTTAGTTGTTCACATGACAGAGGAGAAAGGTTACGCATTATATCAGGGGCGTAGTATTTCTTGTTGGTTTAGGGAGGCCAAGCTATTTTTACTGGCAAAATATGAAGTTAATTTGAATAAGCTAATTAATAAGTTAATTGTCTGAGAGTTTCAAGGAGCAGTCCCCTCGTCCAAACCTACTGGTTGGTTCATGAGCCCTAGTGTTGAACTCTGACCTACTTACAGATAACAGACAATGGAATTTCTTGTTTGTTCTTGTCCAGGTCTCAATTATTGTTCAGTTAAAAAACAACAAAATAAACAGACCTTCTTTCTAAGTGTGCAATAGGCTAGACCTACCGAATAGCAATAGGCTAGATCTACCGAATAGCAATAGGCTAGACCTATCAAGTAACAATATACTAGACCTATCAAGTAACAATATACTAGACCTATCAAGTAACAATATACTAGACCTATCAAGTAACAATATGATAGATCAGTGATGCACAAAGTACGGCCCGCGGGCCAGATGTGGTCCGCGACTTGGTTCCATCTGGCCCGCGATACAAAGATTAAAAAATCCCACTCTTTTTCAAAACAAAAAAAACTGTTGACAAATGTATCTTACCTATTACGTTAGGGCCCTCTGATGGATCGGCACCAGGACCTTTTACATTTATACGTTTATGAAATGGGAGAGTTGAAGTGAAATTTTGAATCAAATTTGTTTTGAAACGATAATAAGCCAACATATTTGATTTGTATAGAAAGTGTAGCCGTTGTATAAATGGCATTATAAAACTAATTTAAGATATTACATCATTCTAATTTTTGTGCGCGAATAAAAAGATGTTTAAACTACGCCTAGAAATTGAAGGATCGATGGGAATAGTTACCAAAAAGAGACAAGAAAATGAATCGTTGGCTAGCTAGCTATAATTTTGCTCTCATTGTAAGTAGAGAAATGAAACCAGCAAAATAAAGTGTATAATAAAGTGTAAAGTTACACTATACTA